>WOAB01000619.1:10600000-10945791 GCA_027886185.1 Rheum nobile
GGCAGCGGTCGCCGCTGTTCGTGGCGGCGGTCGCCGCCTGCATTACGGCGGGCGCCGCTACGAACATCAGAAATATACACGAGAGGCAAAAACTCACCGATGTCGAGTGTTTTGCTTCTCCTTTCCTTTGCTTTGGATTCTAAGCTTCTAAGGGATTCCAAGGCTTCTCTTTGCAACTAGAATAACGCCCAATGGAACTCCGATGATCGATATCGAAAACTCCGGCGAGAGCTTAATTCCGACGAGATGATTTAAGTGATATTTGAGCTTCGTTTCTGTGCTCAATTCGATCCCAATCCATCTCCTTTTATAGCCTCAAGCCAAGGGAACAAGAAATGACAAGCCATGCACGTGGAGGGCCGAGATCAAGCCATCCCCCGGTCGCCGGCAAGCCCCTGCAACTTGCCCTGCAACAGTGGCGGCGGTCGCCGCTGTCGGCAAGAGGTCACCGCCCTTATGGGTCTCTGGCGGCGGTCGCCGCATTTCTGGCGGCGATCGCCGCATTCCTAGGCCACTTGCACATGATGATGAGGATGACATTGGCTACTTGGCGGCGGTCACCGCTAGCCTTACGGCGGTCACCGCCAAGGCCATTTTGCATCCGATTAGCCTTGGATTAGCTTTGGCCTTAGCCCGGGATAAATAATAATCATACACGAACGAGTATTAAGTCCCAAAATACGTCGACTGTATATTATTTCACTTAGAAAAATGTTACAGAGATTAAGAACATTACAGAGTGTCTTTCTGTCTCCGAAATTAAATCGACGTACACAACAGACGTTCAAGTAATTTCCAAAATACCCTTACAGAAATACGGGGTATCACATCACCTCCCTCTTAAAAGAAGTTTCGACCCCGAAACTTAGGTCGCAAATAACTCGAGAAAACATCTGAGCATATCTGCTTCAGTTTCCCAAGTAATTTCTTTTGTCCCTGACTTGGACCACATAATTCGTACCAACGGTACGATCTTGTTGCGCAATTGCTTCTCACGACGCTCAAGAATGTGCACAGGCATCTCTTCGTAGGTACCACTTGCTTGAATCTCGATGTCCTCATAGCTCAGCACATGAGATTCATCTGGCACATATTTCCTTAGCAAGGATACGTGGAACACATTATGCACTGGGTGTGCCGATGGCGGCAATGCCAAGCGGTACGCTAGAGATTCCACTCTATCAAGAATCTCGAATGGTCCCACATAGCGAGGGTTAAGCTTCCCACGCTTACCAAATCTGAACACACCCTTGGATGGGGATATTTGACAAATACTTTGTCACCAACCTCGAACTCGACAGTCCTACGCTTCTGATCCGCGTAAGACTTCTGTCGACTTTAGGCGGTCAACATTCTTTGTCTAATCAAAACAATGTCCGAAGCTGTTCTCTCGACCAACTCTGGTCCGAGCAGAATCTTGTCGGCATTCTCATCCCAATAAATCGGAGATCTGCACTTTCGACCGTACAAAACCTTGAATGGAGCCATCTTGATAGTAGGATGCCAGCTATTATTGTATGTGAGCTCAATCAGACTCAGGATGTCCCTCCAGCTAGTCGGACGATTAAGTACACAAGTTCTCAGCATATCCTATCGCCATATGCTATACTTGTACTAACTCGTGACCATTCTCGAAGTTATGATCACCACAATAGATTCGCTATACTAATTATGAGAATACATATTCTCTTACTCTTACTAGGATAGATGTAATCATCCACATGATTACCATTGCCTTAACCTGAGTATCCATTACAAAAATCTCCAATATATCTTCGTTGTTATGCCTTATTACTCCTAAAGACCTTAATATTCTTACATAGAAGAATACAACATCTTTCTACTAACCTCATTTCGACAATCTGGTCCTCGAATATATACTTAGAAATCAACAGTACTACAACTTAGTACCTCCACTTGTCATACAGACCTTATATAAACGATTCATTTGTTACCTTAATCATATCCGGCCCTTATGCCATATCTTTATCTCATAATCTTTACTCATATGATCCCACAATCAGTAATATCACAATCTATGTCCGATTACCTCAACAGGATTCACAAATCCATTCCATAGGATTATACTCTTGTCTCACCCGAACGTGTTATATGATTACCTTAACCAACCTGGGTTACCTTTTTCCTCAAGTCCACTTGATATCATCCTCAACCTCATCTCTATACATTATACCATGTAATCATTCTTACTATATCCACAAGATCCTGACCATTATGTAATAATGGTCTCCAAAATTATCATAACGACATTATTGTACCTTCAATAGGAGAACACACATCTCCCTCACAATTTCCTTATATACAAAATCCCAAAGTTCACATCTTAATTCCTTACAATCCAATTATCAACTCTTAGTAACCTCGAAACATTACATCCTCAATTTCCTTAAAGGTACCTCTTACAATTCCATCCTTTATCTGGAAGTAAGTTTGACCTTATGCCATTTCTAACTTAAATCCTTTAAGATTTCTATACTTTCTCCAAGAATAATCATAACATTTATTCGTATGCTCCCTAAACCAATTACATGAGATCTTACTCCTATTTTCTCAAAGTATCGAATTGCTAAATGATTCATTACCAACCAAATCAATCACTTGCGTCTTAATCCTTCAATAGATGTACACGAGTAACATTGTTACTTTACTCCTTAAGCATACATAAACTTAATCTATGTACTAAATCCTTCAGTTTATCGAAATCATCAACATGATCGATCCCTAAACTGAAATCTTTCCATTTAAGTGGCCTCTTCCTTAATACAGTAACTTCACAACCTGATCTTTCCAATAAGGGTTGTACCATACGCCTTATGGATGGCCCAATCACATAAAGTCCAAATATCGAATCTTGTAAATTCCCAAGTGTCATAACTCTTTATTCCTCGAAAGGACAACATTTTAACTCCAATCCTTTGGCCTACTTAAATTTGGCCCTAAAATTCACTGCCAACTGAGGCCTCTAGTTTCTTCGAAACAGGATCGCAATCAATCAATTAGCACAGTTGTGCCTAATCACTTATTTCCTTAATCGTGACATCAAATCGCCATAATAGACATCAATCATTGTCTGTCTAATCCTTATATTGCTTCTCTAAAGGAAGTCTCATAACATACCACAAAACAAAACTTCGAATAGATCTTCCAAGATAATACTTATGACCTTGCACACTTGGCTTTTCAAAAGCAACCCTTAACCATTGGTCCTACACCGGTTGTATCCACAACTCTGAACTCTAAAGTCCTACTCAAGGTCGTAATAGAGGAAACGAGTTCCCTATGAACTATCTCTCTTATACAATTCCCTTTAGTAGCGCTAATACTGGTGCAGAGGTTAGATATTGTTTCAATTCCTGAAAACTGGCCTCACACTTGTCATTCCAGACAAATTTCTTATGGACCTTGCGGAGCAGACCAGTCATAGGTAGAGCGATCTTCGAAAATCCTTCTACGAATCGTCTATAATATTCGGCAAGTCCAAGAAAACTACGCACCTCCTTCACGTTCTGAGGCTGCTTCCAATTAGCCACTGCTTCAATTTTTTGGGGATCAACCATAACCCCATTCTCATTGATCACATGGCCTAAGAAAGCCACTTCTCTCATCCAAAAGTCACACTTAGACAATTTAGCATACAACTCATTTTGTCTAAGGACTGATAAGGCAATCCACAGATGTTCCTCGTGAACCTCTTCATTCGGAGATTAGATCAGAATGTCGTCGATGAAGACCATCACGAACTTATCCAAGTACTGGGGAAAACCTCGATTTATTAGATCCATGAAGACTGCTAGAGCATTCGTAAGTGTAAAAGGCATTACTACGAACTCGAAATGACCATATCTGGTCCGGAACGCAGTTCTAGGAATGTCTTCCTTACGAATTCTCAGCTGATGATAACCCGATCTCAGGTCGATCTTGGAGAAAACTTTTGCTCCTTGTAACTGATCCAACAGATCATCAATCCTTGGCAAAGGATATTTATTAATAGGAAGGTTTACAACGAAAGACCCACAAGCTTCGTCGCACACTAATCCTAACTTACTAACACAACTATCCGAAACGAAGGACTGGGTAACACCCGAATTCACAACATACAACAAAAGTAGGATGAAGGTATAAGGCACTTTAAGCATTTGGAGCATCAGGTCCATACGCTTTACGCATAACGTAAGAGTGTTGACCCTGACCTCCAGAAGCCATTGGGGCTTTCCCCTTTGTTCTGCGCAGTTGTCCGCAGCAAAGGACTAGGAGCTTCCACTGGACTGATCCTGGATTGGTTGTTCTGAGTAACAGACCCCTGCCATGACTTAGCTCTTTTCTGCCTCTTCCATTGACAGAACGCCTGTAAATGTCCTTCCCTTTTACAGGCAAAGCACGTCTTCTTCTCCTTTGGGCACACATTACTCTTGTGCCGTGCGTACCACAGTTGTAGCACTGGATCAGACTCTTGTTCTGCCCCGATTGCTGTGTTGACCCACCTTGAGTCATTTTTGTCTTTGCTCGGCCAGATTTGGCAAAATCAGACGATGGCGCAGGACGTTTAAACCCACTTGCCTGAGACTGGTTCTGCACCTGCCTCTGGCTATTACGCTTCTTTATTGGCTCTCCTTCCCCATCGTAGCTGTCAGGCCTTATAGAGCTTATGGCTTTCAATGCTTGGCCATAATTGTCTCTATTCCCGACAGTATCCTCATGAGGTATTTGGACGGCTGGCTCCTCAAATCTGGGAACCGCTGGAGGATCTGGCACAACTTGTGCCTGAGGCGCGATTGTTCGTATAATGTCGATGAGCGCTTGTATCGCCAAACCCCGGATTGCCTCTATTGTTGCGGCATCAAATATCACTGCTGTGTTGACCTGAGCTTGGTCATTGCTCACTGGATTGTTGTGAGCAACAAACTCATGTTCTTTTCCAGGGTTCGCAACATTCCTCGCATTTGGTCTGGGGTTATTGCTTGGCCCAGCACCAACACGAATAGTGTTCCTCATGTTCACCATTTGTTTACTGATCAGGTTCCAAGTATTTTATACATTAATATTTCTCAAAAATACTTAATGTAATAAAAATCTACTCAGAGTAGATTAACTTGGTAATTTCTATTGATGAACTCAAACCGAGTTACTAGGTTCTACAACCTTAAATCTTAACGAGGGAACTGGGAATTCAAGCCATACTGGAGATGGCGAAACCACCTCGGCTTCTTCCGAGTCCTCTGAATAGAAACGAAAGCACCCAAAACTACGGGCGACGAGAAGAGAGTTAGTCTTTCTAGACATAGAAGCAAGCTTACTACATCAGACTATATAGAAGACATGACTGTGAACGGTTTGGATTTAAAAACACTGTTTTTATTTTTGAAACTCAGAGCCTTTCTAAAACACTTTTCAATCAAGACGAGTAAATGGTTTTCAAATACCCAACCCGTTTTAAAACTTTAGGCTCTGATACCACAACTGTAACACCCCCAAATCTCAACCCATTTGGAAAGGTATTACCGCCAGTGACCTCGGTTTTCCTCACCGAAGCCACCCAAGGCTTTACCGTTTAAATACAATCCATGAAACACTTATGATACAAAATCATAATATTCGATTAAAGCATAAGTCCCGTAATTACATCCCAATTCCGAATAGGACTAAATACAGAGTTAAACAAAATACAGAGTAAATAAGTTACAGCGGAAGTCTTTCTTAAAATATTACCAAAAGGGTTGTGATCATCATGATCACCTACCCAAGGTTCTCAACCTGATTAAAACATTAAAAACATCCAAAAACCACCGTTGTCTTCATAGTCATTCTAGTCTCCTCATATCTGTGCTCTATCTGATGTGTCGAATCGAACGGATGACACCAGCCAACCATGCAGAGAACAATTTTGGTTGGTTAGTCTAATGAAAGACTATGCAAGGGCATAAAGCAGAAGGTTCTAAGTAGTCGTATTAGGTCAGACTCATCGTCCCTCGAATAACAGTCGAGTACGCTAGTCAACCACCATACTCTACTGAATATATGAAAAGGCATGATAAAGAGAAGATTCCAACTGAAATGAATCTTATCGGAATATCCAAGAGAAGACTCCAAAAGATTGAGTCTTTTAGGAAGCATGACAAAGTCTGGAACATTTAAAGAATCACAAAATTACAGTATCGCATTCGAGCGACTAAAAGTTAAGACGAGCTTTCCTAGCTGCACTAGCGCCTAGCTGCACTACTCACCCAGGGTATATTAATTATGTGCGACAACGACACTTATCTTATGATATTCTCAAACGCACAACACGTTATAAGCTTTTAAATGTATATATCCCATGGATCCTATACATATAGTATTAGGTGGGGCTTAGCCACCTCTCTACTAGATTCCGAGATTTGTGACACCAACTAAGTGCACCCCCTCTATACTCGTGTATCAGAGGTTAGGTCATGACCGTCCATATGGTATTAGGTGGGGCTTAGCCACCTCTTTACCAAATTATAAAGAAACGACTGGATTCCAACGAGTCCAACGTTCCTGACTACTCGTGCTAACTAAACAGTTCACACACAACAATAGTTCACAATAAATCCACATAAATGCTCTCAAGGCTATCAACATAAATATATATTCATAATAGCGTTGTTCTAACAGATATACAACCTATTAAAATATCATATTTAAATCACATAACTATAATAGCGTTGTTCTAGCAGATATACAACCTATTATAATATCATATTTTAGTTCTCTAAAATAGTTAACAAAACCGTTCCCAGACGAACACAATAATCATTCCAAATTAATTACTCAACTATACAACTGATAATTAATGGAAACATGGAATGATGAGCAAGAGCGAACCGCCACTTGCCTTAAATCCGCTGAAGCTTAAACGAAGCTAGGTACGGCGACAATTGATTTCCGGGCTCGAAGCAGGGACAGATCTGGCAACACAGATTCCTTCGGATCAACCCATAAAGAAACCCTAAGTTAGATTCTACAACAACGAGTACGAATCTAAAGAATAACGAAAGGAATCGAAAGGAACGAAGCCCGATCGAAACCACAGAAGCCAAGGCTGAAACAAGCCAAAAGCTTTTGGGCGGCGGTCGCCGCCTACCTTACGGCGGGCGCCACTGTTCGTGGCAGCGGTCGCCGCCTGCCTTACGGCGGGCGCCGCTACGAACATCAGAAATATACACGAGAGGCAAAAACTCACCGATGTCGAGTGTTTTGCTTCTCCTTTCCTTTTCTTTGGATTCTAAGCTTCTAAGGGCTTCCAAGGCTTCTCTTTGCAACTGGAATAACACCCAATGGAACTCCGATAATTGATATCGAAAACTCCGGCGAGAGCTTAATTCCGACGAGATGATTTAAGTGAGATTTGAGCTTCGTTTCTGTGCTCAATTCGATCCCAATCCATCTCCTTTTATAGCCTCAAGCCAAGGGAACAAGAAATGACAAGCCATGCACGTGGAGAGCCGAGATCAAGCCGTCCCCCGGTCTCCGACAAGCCCCTGCAACTTGCCCTGCAGCAGTGGCGGCGGTCGCCGCTGTCGGTAAGAGGTCGCCGCCCTTATGGGTCTCTAGCGGCGGTCGCCGCATTTCTGGCGGCGGTCGCCGCATTTCTGGCGGCGGTCGCCGCATTTCTGGCGGCGGTCGCCGCATTTCTGGCGGCGGTCGCCGCATTTCTAGCGGCGGTCGCCGCATTCCTAGGCCACTTGCACAGGATGATGAGGATGACATCGACTACTTGGCGGCGGTCGCCGCTAGCCTTACGGCGGTCGCCGCCAAGGCCATTTTGCGTTCGATTAGCCTTGGATTAGCTTTGGCCTTAGCCTGGGATAAATAATAATCGTACACGAACGAGTATTAAGTCCCAAAATACGTCGATTGTATATTATTTCACTTAGAAAAATATTACAGAGATTAAGAACATTACATAATGTCTTTCTGTCTCCGAAATTAAATCGACGTACACAACAGACGTTCAGGTAATTTCCAAAATACCCTTACAGAAATACGGGGTATCACAGATAAGCCCAAGAGAGATGAGCCTTCAGTTCTTGATATTCCGGTCATTCGCGAATTTCCGGATGTCTTTCCGAAGGAGATTCCCCGTTTACCCCCGAATCGTGACGTGGAGTTTACCATTGATCTCGAGCCTGGTACCGCGCCGATCTCTAAGGCACCGTACCGGATGGCTCCAGCTGAGATGCAAGAGTCGAAAAAGCAACTCGAGGACCTTCTTGAGAAAGGATACATAAGGCCGAGTGCATCACCTTGGGGCGCTCCGGTTTTGTTCGTCAAGAAGAAGGACGGATCATTCCGACTTTGTATCGACTATCGAGAGTTGAATAAGGTCACGATCAAGAATAAATATCCGTTGCCGAGGATTGATGATCTGTTGGATCAACTACAGGGAGCAAAAGTCTTTTTCCAAGATCGATCTGAGATCTGGTTACCATCAGCTCAGAATTCGTGAGGAAGACATTCCGAGGACTGCCTTCTGGGCGAGGTATGGCCACTATGAGTTCGTAGTCATGGCATTTGGCCTTACTAACGCTCCGGCGGTCTTCATGGATCTGATGCATCGATGTTTCCACCAATACCTGGATAAGTTCGTGGTGGTCTTCATCGACGATATTTTGATCTTTTCCCTGAGTGAGGAGGCTCACGAGGAATATCTTCGGATCACCTTGTCAGTCCTTAGACAGAATCAGCTGTACGCAAAGTTGTCTAAGTATGACTTCTAGATCAAAGAAGTGGCTTTCTTAGGCCATGTGATCAATGAGGATGGGGTTATGTTTGATCCCCAGAAGATTAAAGCGGTAGCCAACTGGAAGCGGCCTCAGAATGTGAAGGAGGTGCGTAGTTTCTTAGGACTCGCTGGATATTACAGATGGTTCATGGAGGGATTTTATAAGATCGCTCTACCTATGACCGGTTTGCTCCGCAAGGTCCATAAGAAGTTTGTCTGGGATGACAAGTGCGAGGCCAGTTTTCATAAGTTAAAGCAGTGTCTGACCTCCGCACCAGTTTTGGCGCTACCAGAAGGGAACGATGGTTATGTAGTCTATAGTGATGCTTCGAAGAATGGGTTGGGATGTGTACTGATGCAGAGGGGGAAGGTTATTGTGTACGCATCTCGACAATTGAAAACCCATGAGGCAAACTATCCGACGCATGATCTGGAGTTAGCAGCTGTAGTATTTACGTTGAAGATTTGGAGGCACTATCTCTATGGTGTGAGGTGCCAAGTCTTCACCGATCATAAGAGTCTCAAGTACTTGTTCACTCAGAAGGAGCTGAATATGAGACAACGTCGCTGGTTAGAGCTACTCAAAGACTACGACATCGAGTTGTTGTATCATCCGGGCAAGGCTAATGTAGTAGCCGATGCATTGAGCCGGAAAATGCCGCACGAGACTGTAGTGGCTCTACTCACTGCTCAGACCAAGCTGAACCAAGGGTTGTGCGAGATTGAAGTCTTGTACGATCAGCGTCGAGGATACCTGAGTATGTTAGAGATTCAGGCTACGCTACTTGATCAGATCAGGGAGAAGCAGGTTAATGACATGGTCTTGGTAAAGTTAAGCAGTGAAGTGATGGACGGGAAAGCTCTCGGATTCGTGATTCAGGAGGATGGATCACTCTGGTTTCAGGACCGGATTTGTGTGCCTGACGTTGATGGCCTTTGCCAGTTGGTGATGAAGGAGGCCCATTCGTCAGCTTATTTTGTACATCCAGGCTCTAGCAAGATGTACAAGGAACTAAGGAAGAAATTCTGATGGCCCAACATGAAGTGGGACGTAGCAGAATTTGTGGCGAAATGCTTGACATGTCAGAAGGTCAAGATAGAATACCGTAGACCAGGTGGTGAATTGCTACCTATTCCAGTGCTAGAGTGGAAATGGGAGGATATCGCTATGGATTTCGTCACAGGGTTGCCAAAGACTCAGAGTCAAAAGGATGCGATATGGGTAATCATTGACAGGCTCACGAAGAGTGCTCACTTCGTGGCTATCAAGTCAACATGGGGAACCCAGAAGCTATCAGAAGTGTTCCTACATGAGATTGTCCGTTTGCATGGTACACCAAAGTCCATTGTATCGGATCGTGATGGCCGATTCATGTCGAGATTCTGGAAGGAACTCCACAAGGCCATGGGAACCGAGTTGAGGTTTAGTATTGCATTTCATCCCTAGACGGATGGACAGTCTGAGAGGACCATCCAGACATTGGAAGATATGCTGAGAGCTTGTGTACTCGATCGTCCGACTAGCTGGGAGAATAGCCTGAGTCTGATTGAATTCACGTACAACAACAGTTGGCATGCTACCATTAAGATGGCTCCATTCGAGGCTTTATACGGTCGAAAGTGCAGATCTCCAATTTGTTGGGATGAGAATGCCGACAAGGTTCTGCTCGGACAAGATTTAGTCGAAAGGACTACCTCGGACATTGCTTTGATCAGACAGAGGATGTTGACAGCTCAGAGTCGACAAAAGTCTTACGCAGATCTGAAGCGCATGATTGTCGAGTTCGAGGTTGGTGACAAGGTGTTTGTCAGGGTGTCGCCATCCAAGGGTGTGTTCAGGTTCGGCAAGCGTGGGAAGCTTAACCCTCGCTACGTGGGACCATTTGAGATCCTTGATAGGGTAGGGTCTCTAGTGTATCGTTTCGCATTGCCGTCGTCGGTGCATCCAGTGCATAACGTGTTCCACGTGTCCTTGTTGAGAAAGTGTGTGCCAGATGCATCTCATGTGCTGAGCTATGAAGACATCGAGATTCAGGCAAATGGTACCTACGAAGAGATACATGTGCGTATTCTCGAACGTCGCGAGAAGCAATTGTGGAACAAGGTAGTACCATTGGTACGGATTCTTTGGTCCATGGCTGGATCTGAAGAGGTTACTTGGGAACCCTGGGAGACTGAGACAGATATGCGTAATCGCTGTCTCGATCTGTTTTCGGCCTAGTTTCGGGGTCGAAACCTTTTTAAGGGGGTAGTGATGTAACGCCTCATTTTTTTGGGGGTTATTCGGCCAAGTTTCGGGGTCGAAACTTCTTTTAAGGGGGAAGTGATGTAATACCCCTCATTTTTAGTAAGGGTATTTGGGTAATTTCCCCAACCCTCATTCTGTAATCGTGTCGCTTTCGGAGAAGTTCGGATTTTCTGTAACGTGTATGATCTCTGTAATAAATCCCTGAGTGGTATAAAATACATTCGATGTATTTTCGCGGCTTAGAATATTTGTTTGGGTACAAATATATAATTTCCGAGACTCAAACCCATGCTAAATCCTTCCCTGAGCAAGCCGACGCGGAAAAAGGCATTTCCGCGACCGCGGAAGCATTTCCGCGACCGCGGATAAATGGCACTCAGAGACGCTGGGCAATGGAATTTTCCGCGACCGCGGAAGATTTCCACGACCGCGGAATAATGCATGCGTGCGACGCCTCATCTTTTTCCGCGCCTTGTCGAACGCGTCGACGTCGATCCTCTGAGCTGCCATCGATCTGGTCGGGGGGCTGCTCCTCCTTTGGCTATAAATGGGGGCCGAGTTGGAGGGTTTTGGGCATCCGAAAATTAGATCTCCCCTCTCTCTCTCTCTCTCGTGTCCTTCATCGCCGGAAATTTGTGGTGTCGCCGGAGCTCTCGCCGGATGTTGTGGTGGCCATGGGGTGGTGCATTGGAAGCGCGATGAGGATAGGAGTCGAAGCCCTCTCGCCTCGAGCCCCATCGTGTCGTCGCTGGTGAGAATTTAGCCGATTTGGGGTCGCCGAGTTCACGACCACGACCGCGGACATGAACTGCCGCGACCGCGGACGATGTCCAGACGTCCGCGACCGTGGAATCCAAGCCGCGACCGCGGTTTGCCTTAGCAAATGCGATCATGGCCTTGGACAAACCGGTCTCGGACGGGACCCTCGTTCTTTCGGTTCCGTTCGTTTTTCCTTAGATTGATATTATTAATTGTCGAATCTAACCAAGGGTTTCGTTGTGGGTCGTTGTCGTAGGAATCTGTAATCCGATTTCCGTTCCCGTTCCGGACCCAGAAACCCGTCGTCGCTCAATCGTTCGTCTAGACTAAGGCAAGTGGCGGTTCGCTCTTTCTTATCATTCCATGTTTCCATTAATTATCAATTGTTTTTAATTGTTAATTAAATTGGGATGAAGGTTGTTTTCGTTTGGGAACAGTTTTGATAAATGTATGTGATATAAAAAGTGATATTGTAATAGGTTGTATATACTGCTAGAAACAACGCTATTATATATGTTATTGCCATAATGATATTGATGTGGACTATTGTGTGGTTTTAACTGTTTAGTTAGAACGAGTATTCGTAGGAACGCTATGTACCTTGCGGGGTCTAGTCGTTTCTTTATAACTGGTATTAGGAGGATTTTTCCCTAGTACTTTCTCTGGTCATGACTGTACCCTTACTCAGGGTAGGTGCACACAGCTGGTGCCGACACTCGGGATTTATCCCCTCCGATATCTCTCGTGTTGAGATGATATATCTTAAAAGCTTATAACGTAATTGTGCATTTTGGAATTAAATAAGATAAGTGCGATTATGCACATAATTAATATACCCTCGGGCGAGGAGTACAACGTGGAAACCGCCCGGACTTCGATTAAAGTAAGTCCTCCTTCCAAATCTAAATTCGCATTGCACGGTGAGGTTGGTCATGGACCCAAATGGTCAAGTCTTTTTAAAAACGCTTGTGCGAAATTATAACGTTCCCGAACACTTGTCATACTTTCAGATAAGACTCAATCCTTTGGAGTCTTCTCTTCACACGTTTCCCATAAGACTCAATCTTCCAGAGTCTTCTCGTGATCTTTTTGTTTCGTATATTCCTGTAGAAGTATCAAGGTTTACTATCGTCATCGGCTTTCATTCGAGAAGCGATGGGTCTAACCTAATACGACTACTTAGAACCTTTTTGTTTTACCCTTGCATAGTCTTTCATTAGACTAACCAACCGGTTATTTTCCCTTGCATGGTTGGCTGGTGTCATCCGTCTCATACGACACATCAGGTAAACTCCCGTTCCGTGAAGGCTAGAATCCGACAATGAAGGCATATGAAGTTTTTAAGAGTTTTATCAAGGTTGAAGATCCTAGGCGTGCGATCGCGTGATCAAGACCCTTATGTTATTTATTTAAGACTTCCGCTGTATTAAACATATTCTGTATTTCTGTTGTATTTGGAATTTACGGATGTAATCCCGAGACTTTGGTTTCAATAAAGATTATGATATTTCATATTATCAATGTATTTTATGTTTTGTATAAAGTAGTTAAGCCTTGGGTGGCTTTGGATGTGAAATCTGAGGTCATTGGCGGTAATACTTTCAAGGTGATATTTGGGGGTGTTACACCATAAGTCATTCACTTTATCAATACCAACATCCTCTTTCAAAAACGTTTCTAACTCCATCTTTGATAACAGATTTGTGTCTACATTTGTCTTACAGTGCACACACTTTTTTCTATAGGAAAGATGCTCTCTTGCGCCCTTGTAAAATTCACCCCCATAAAGATATCTAACTGTCACATTCATCTAATAAAGGATTAACACAATACTAACATTTTTTATTCACCCATTTAAAACGGGGAAACATGTAACCCAAAAAAAGTATGAAATATTGTCACAAAAACCTACATCCTTCAGAATAATGCATTAACAATTATCAGATGAATTCCATCCATATCACATGCATATTTCAGAAAATTGTCACACAACAATAATCACCATAAAAAGACAAAATTCAGAATAATTTATACACTCAACTAACAGTCAAATTACAGACTTATATCAATAAAGGCATGGGACCACATAGTACAAAAGGAATAACTTTTTTGAGAGGTCACAAAGAAACCAATGAAGAAGCCCCAAATTTGCAGTTCATGCTCCAACCAGATAGTCCTTCCTTCAACCTCCAAAAATTAACCCAAGTCGCCCGCAATCGCACTTGCCATCGGAATCACAATTGAAATCACCCCCAAATTTTGATCCACGCTTCTAGATTTGCACAAACCCTATTACGTTTCCCCACACTTCGAATCATCTCCAAAAAGCTCAAATATTGTAGCTTCAAACCAAACTCTAAATCTGGAAGCCCCAAATTGCAGTCGAAATCCATAATCCTACTCGAAATCGCCCAAACCCTAATTTGTCCTTCTAGAGTAGTTCACGGTGGTGTGGAGTGAAAGTGAAAAAGCTGGTTTGGTAATTTTATTTTCATTTGGCTAAACCCGGTTTGGTAAATTTTTTTAAAACAAAACCGGCTAAAATCAGACGGTTTGAACCTAGGAGGCTAAAGACATATTTGCCCATGGTTAGGGGCATTATGGTCTTTTCATAGAGTTTGATGGAAACTTAGACAGAAGGGTCCCTTGAGTGGCGTTTGGTTAACGTTTTCGATTTAATGTGTGTGTTTGAATAATTGGCTGAAATAAGTGTTGTTTATTGTAGAATGGGCTATTTAGCGGGTGTTTTCTACAAAAGACCCTATAAATTATGTGAAAGAAACAATGAAAACCATAAAAAAGAAACATATACATTCCAATTATAAGACATATTTGAGATTGAATTATATTGGAATAAGCACTATGCGTAACACGGGCTTATAACAGTAGCCTAATATAAAAATTAGGTGCATTTGCATCTATTCCCCCAAATAATTGGGCTTTTAATTTTATCACACTTCTTACACAATAGCAAATATAGATTACTTGGATATTTTATGGTGTATTCTTGCCATAAAAGTATTTTATTTTACCTTTTATTTTAAATATAAAATAAAAAACCTTTGAAATTCCTTTACAAAAAGCCAAAAGAAAAGCCAAATAGGGAAACTAATCATGTCGCTTTATTTTAGCCCACTAAATAACATTTTAAAAGTAACTTCCGTGATGCATTACTTTTAGAGGGTGTTTCACTGTTTTTCCCTCCAGATGAAGGTGAATCATTTTTCATAATATCAGTAAGGAAACATAAAGATAGAGATAACATGAGATATTGGCGGCTATTGTGATTCCTTTTTTATTTTCTTCATTCTCACTAACATCACCGAAAATCCATTATGGTGTCATATCTTTCTCATGCCATTGCATCCTGCTTGATAATCCTCGTGCAATTTTATGGTTCAACGTCTATTTTTTCAGTTCATCTACTTTCAAGTATCCATGGGTAAGTTGTTTGCTAATTCTTGATAATCTGTAATGAAAACACCCATCCTCTCCCTGACTTTTTATGTATTTTTGTTGTAGGTCGAACGTCTTTCTACATAAATGTGATAAGAAATGGAGAGTGGAAATTCAGTAGAAACAATTGGTCATGTGAAGGGGATAGAAAGGCAAAAGGCAATGGTTATTTATGAAGGTATCGGTTTTAGTATGCTGAAGAGGAAAATATGCAAGAAGATCCCCTTTGATCAAGAAAGGTACTTCCTCTAGATTAATTATGTTTCAGCAAAGAAAGTTATCCTTCCTCCTACCTATATAAATGATGATGATGATCCGGAGGCCTACAAGTTTTTGAATATAAGACCAAAGGAAGCATAGTGGGATATGGAGTTGTATACATGCATAGTAATGAAAGAAACGGAGGAAAGAGTTGTACACAAAGACCCACAAGCGTTTCCAACTCAAAAACTCTCGATGAGACGATAATTCATCCAATCGTGCCACCAGTAACGTGAAGCAAAGACCACAAGGTGTATATCAGGTCATTTTTCACCAAAGTCAGGGTGGAAAATAAGGACATCAGGAACATAGATGAAATCATTGACGCTGGGAACGAAACAAGGTTAAGAAGAATTGACAGGGTGAACAACAATGACATCAGGGCGAATAACAAATGAAAGAGAAACCTCTTAGAGGCAGCCATTATAGCATTGAGAAACGATGATGAAGATATTGCAGATACTTCTTCAAGGAAAAGAGGAAAGAGCCCATTGATGTTGTTATTGGTGGCAATGAGGGCAAAAGGGATTCCGGGGATGAAGTGTGCATTTACGGTCTTGATGATGTGTGGGATGAGGTAAATGGGAATGCCAGATCAAGCAATGAAGAACAAATGGAAGAGGCGATTGGGGACGGTAGAGATAAGAAGTACCCATACATTGATTTTGATAAAGAATTGCTTAAAGAAATAAAAGAACATTATTATGCTTTGGAGAGGGAAACGCAAGCAATGTGTAAGGATGATAATATAGAGTTTGTAGAAGTGATAAGAAAGAAATCAAGGTTGGAGTATATTTCAATTCGAAGAAGGAGCTAAAAGATGCATTATGTTATGTAAAATGGCAATGGAGAATTGCTTTGAGTTGGATGTGAAGAAGTCTGATAAATCTACATATGTGGTTGGGTGTATCGACGAGAATTACACCTTTAAGTGTTGTGACTCAATCTATCCCAAAATTTAGCTTGTTTAAAGCGCGACAGTTTATGCCAGGACATCCACGTGGCATGCGAGTAAGGCACAACCACCATAAAGGAGCAACTTCACGGTTGATTGCTGATAAAATGCTCCATAGGTAAAAAAATGGTTTGCCTCTAATGACTTGGTTTACACAAAAGACAAATTGACTTGATTTACTGGTAAACACTTCCACTTTATGTTATTTTAGGTTTATAAATGGTTGTACAAGGCCACATGCTGCAGAGATACAAGATTTCATGAAAGAGCTGTGAAAAAGACAAGCTACCACATGGCCAATTGAGTGCGCTAAAAGCCCAGGATATGGCACATGGTACATTATAGCAAAGCTATACTCGCATGTATTCTTACATGTACATGTCAGAGCAGTCAATGTAACACCCCAAAACCAAGGTATCACAGTGCCGTAGCCCCGAAGGACTATAAGGCGTTTTTAGAAAGGAAAAAAAAAACAAAACATCTCCAATATACAAAAGTTATCACATCAAAATCCCTGCCTTAAGTGTAAACAACATTCAAACCTTTCACCGAGTTCAGAATATCAATTTACATCTAAAACAACATGTAGCTAATAAAACATTTTCAAATCTGATGCCAAAAATTAAGTCTTTAACTGTGAAGACGAAACTGTGATCAAGAACCCCCTTGCTGCCGCTGGACCTGCGAGGACAGGTTGACTGGTGGACCCGATACACCAGCCAACCGCAGAAACATAAACCGGGGTTGGTTAGTCTAATGAAAGACTAGCAAGAATCATCAAGCAAAAATAATAGGACATAGAAAGGTTTATCACACCATCCATCTAACGCTAATTAATAACGCATCAAAAAAATATACCATTATTGTCACGTAACCTGTACTTAATCAATCCTATCCAACTCTTAAATGTGCAAAATACATCCAATCCAATCACAACCACATCGAGAACATAAACGGGTGAGACTATCATCACCCTAAGTAATCATACTATCCATGGATAGGTTTAAGATGGGACACTCACCATCCAACTGTGGCCTTGAACCAACGCAAGGTCACCCTCTACGTGGTCGGGTGAGGCTATCATCACCCCGGCCCAGCTATAAGGAGTCATGCCCTCCTTATAACCAAAACAAAAAATCAACCAACAACAACCAACAACCAACCACAAACAACAAACAACCAACAAACAACTGACAACAACCAATAACTAACAAACAACCAACAACCAACAACAACCTTCATTAATCATCACACGAGACAACCACCAACCAACACACATTCAACCATTAAACTCTACGATTGCTAATCTAGATCAATATAACCGATAAATGTAAAATCAATTACTGAACATTAATATGCGAAAATAATTATACTATAAGATATATGTAAAGTATGAGCAAGAATCATCTTGCCTTAAACTTAATGGCAACGACCTTAGAAATTCACCAACTTTGCAAACTAATCCCGGACGAACATGCGACGACAAATCGAACAATTTCTTGCGTTAATTTAACACATATCATGCCATTACTTGCAACCCCCAATTCAGTCCCTAATTTAGTCTAAGAACAATCTATTTCAGTCCATAAACTTTTCAAAACTGAAACCAAATATCCAACATTTACATACCAACCCTCAGCTGAACCAATTTCTGGCTGACCGATTCCTGAGTTTTTCAACCGAACTGCCTAGGATTCAATTCTGTCCAAACATCCACTTCTATCAACAACTCCCTTAAGGAACTGAACCAAATCTGCCCAATTTAACAATCACCTAGCTACCAATTTAGCCCCAAATTCAGATGGAAATCAGCTAACCAAAACCACACAACAACTGCGGTTTACCTCGTCGGTGGCTCGCCTTGTCGCCGGGAAAGTGCAGCAGCAGCAGGCGGCGCTCAACCATCAGTGCAGGAGGCCGAGCTGGACGAAGGTTCTCGCGCACAACAACGACCAGGGGGTTCTCGCATTGCACTCGCCGCGGCTCACACCAGTACGTCGCGGCCTCATTCAGTGGCTCTTTGCGGTCTCACACCAGTGGCTCATCGACGGGGTCCGGGGGTCGTCCACCGGCGGGGAAGGGAGCAACTGAAGGGAAGGAAGGCAGGACGACTTCTGAATGAAAAGACCGAAGGGGGTTTTCTACCCCAATTTCTGATTTGCTCCCTTTTTGCTATTTTAATATATAATATTAGGGTATTTCATTCTCCCTCCCTTATAGGAGTTTCGTCCTCGAAACTAAGATCAAAACAGGTTCGGGTATCGATCTCTCATGACCGACTCCACTTCCCAAGTCTCTTCTACTGTACCGTGCTAAGACCATAAGACTTTCACCAAGGGGATGACCTTATTCCTCAGTTCCTTCTGTTCACTAGTTAGGATTCTTACGGGTGATTCTTCAAATGTGCCATCAGGTTGAAATTCTATCACCTTGAACCTCAGAACATGAGTCGGATGATACACGTATTTTCTCAACTGTGACACATGAAACACATCATGCATTCCGCTCATTCTCGGCGGCAACGCCACTTGGTAAGCTACAATGCCAACTCTCTTTAGAACTTCAAAGGGACCAACATAACGAGGAATCAACTTCCCTCGTTTCCCAAATTTGAACACTCCCTTAGTCGGTGAGACTTTAACAAACACGTGGTCCCCAACATTGAATTCTAAGGGTCGTCTACGAATATCTGCATACGACTTTTGTCGACTATGAGCTAACAACAATCTCTGACGAATCACCACAATGTCGTCCTTAGTCTTCTGCAAAAGTTCGGGAGCAACTAGAACGACATCGGTCATATCGTCCCAACACAGTGGCGATCTACACCGACGACCATACAGAGCCTCATAAGGTGCCATCTGAATCGACGCATGCCAACTATTATTGTATGTAAACTCTACCAGATGCAGATTGTCTTCCCAATTTCCTGGCCACTCCAAAGCGCAAGCTCGAAGCATATCCTCTAAGGTTTGGATTGTTCTTTCAGACTGACCATCAGTTTGAGGATGAAAGGATGTGCTGAATCTCAGTTGCGTCCCTATTGCTGCATGTAAGGACTTCTAAAAATGAGACACAAATCGTCCATCTCTGTCAGACACAATAGTTATGGGAACGCCATGCAATCTAACTATCTCTCTTAAGAATAATTCAGCTAACCTCTCTAGGTCCCAAGTAATCTTGATGGGTACATAATGCGAAGACTTCGTTAACCGATCCACAATGACCCATTAAGCATCTTTTCCTTTTCTTGATCTAGGAAGACCAACAACAAAGTCCATTGTGATATCCTCCCACTTCCATTCAGGGATAGTAAGCGGTTGTAGTTCTCCAGTTGGCCTCTGATGCTCAATCTTAACTTGTTGACACGTCAAACACCTCGACACGCACTCAGCAACTTCCCGCTTCATGTCACTGCACCAAAAACTCCATCTCAAATCCTTGTACATCTTACTGGCTCCAAGATGTAAAGAATATGCCGAAGAGTGTGTGATACCCCGTAATTCTATAAGGATTATTTTTGGAATTTTTGGAATTTCCCGAACACCCGTTTAGTACGTCGGATTTAATTCAGAAGGTTGGAGGCATTCTATAATGTGCTCTGTATCTGTAATATTTTTCTCAGTGAAATAAAATACAGACGACGTACTTTGGATGTTAATTACTCGTTCGCATACGATAATTTTATCCCGGGTTAACATCGTTTCGTCTAAGAGCAAAGGAAGCGGCAAAGCCAAGGGGCGGCGCCCGCCGTGAGATTGGCGGCGACCGCCGTCGCAAGGCCCAAGGGCGGCGCCCGCCGTGGGTTTGGCGGCGCCCGCCGTCACAAGGCTCGAGGCAACCGCTGGTCGTCTTCTAGCTGTGCACGAAGGCTACAAAACGGCGCCCGCCGCATTGATGGCGGCGCCCGCCGCAGTTATGACGGCGCTCGCCGTCGATGTTGTCCAGAGGTCCTTGCCCGAAGGTCATCGGCGAACGTCTGACGTCGCCGTTTTAGCCCCACCATGACGCCCTCCTAGCCATCATTGTGCTCCCTCGATCTGTGGCTATAAAAGGAGAGGCTTGGGGGTCGGATTCGAGCTAAAATCAGAAGCTCCATCTCAGAATCTCTCTCGCCGGAAAAGCTTGCCCTCGCTGGAGTTCTTTGGAGCAATCGCCGGTGTTGTTTGGTGGTGTTTCTAGAAGCCCTTTTTAAGCCTTTTGGTTGCCCTTGGAGGTCAGAACCCAAGCAAGGCAAAATGGGGTCGAAACGCGCATCGTTTTGGTGAGTCTTCTCGCCATTCTGTTGTCGGAGGTTCTTCACGGCGACCGCCGTTCATCACAGCGCCCGCCGTGATGAACACGGCGACCGCCGCCAGTGGCCAGAAGCCCCTTTGTTGGCTTGGTCTTGGTGGTCGTCGTTGTGGAGTCGTTCCTTTCGATTTCTTTCGTCTTTCCTTAGATTCATACTAGTTTATGTCGGATCTAACTTAGGGTTTCCTTATGGGTCGACTCGAAGGTCATTGTGCTGTCGGAGCTATACCAGTGTCGAGCCCAGAATCCCGTTGCCTCTGCTTTGTTCCAGATCTGCGGATTAAGGCAAGTGGCGGTTCGCTCTTGCTTAATCATTTCATGTTTCATTAATTATCAATTGTTTAATTGTTAATTAAACTGGAATGAACTGTTGTTTTGGATTGTGAACTAAGTTCATAAATAAACGTGATTAAAATAATATTATAATAGGTTGTATATCTGTTAGTACGACGCTATTATATGTGATAATTACCGTGATGGTATCGGGTGGTTTAATGTTAATCTTTAATGCTTAATCTCGTGTGTGTTCTGGGAACGCTAGTCCAAATAAGGATTAGTCGTTTCTTAATAACTTAATGTTCGTAGGAATGCTAATCCAAGTAAGGATTTGTCGTTTCTTTAAATGATAATATTCCTCGGATTAATTCCGAATAATTTAAGGGTCATGACCTATGCTTTTTATCCACCGTTAAGGATCTGAAGTGTTTTAAGCGCCTTGCAAGCACCATTAGATGAGCTTAATTGCAGTCCTGTGTATTAAGCACTTAGCTAGTGCATTGGGGTGGACGTAACTGTCACCTTGTAAATTAAATTGTAAGCACTGTGGCAGTGCAATCAGGGTGAACGTAAGGTCACCCGGTGTAATAATAACTTCCGTGTTCTCGGAATAATATTAAAAGCCTCAACAATGTGTGTGTGTGTTGTAATTAAATAAGATAAGTGCAGTTAAGCACATAATTAATAAGTGTAAGCACTGTAATAGTGCAATCAGGGTGAACGTAAGGTCACCCGGTGTAATAATAACGCCGTTGTTACTCGGCATAATAATGTTAAGTCCCGCGTGTGTGTTGTGTGTGTTTTAATTTGGGTTGACGTAATGGTCGCCTTAAGATTTAAGCCTTGTTGTCGCTCTTAATAACATTAACGTGTTTCAGTAATGTGTGTTTTGTAATTAAATAAGATATGTGCCCGAGTGCACATGATTAATAAACCCATGGCGAGTAGTGCAGCTAAGTAATAGTGCAGCTAGGAAAGCTCGTCTCGACTTGAATGTAGTACGTTCTCTTTCCAATCTGGATTCGCTGTATGCGATGAGGTTGGTTGTGAACCGAAGCATCTCAGTCAACTTTTAAATCATTGGTGTGTGTAACTTTAGTGTTCCCTCGGTTGTCATAATTTCCTATAAGGCTCATTTCAGTTGGAGTCTTCTCTTCAGTGCATATCTTAATTGTTAAATCATTCCGTGAAAGTGTCGGGTTATATATCGTTTCTTCGGTTATTATTCGAGGGATAATGATAGTAAACGGTCACGATCACTCGAACCACTTTGCTTTGTGCCCTTGCTAGTCTATTCAGTAGACTAACCCGATGTATTTTGTTTGTTATCTGCATCGTCATGGTTGGTGCCGTCCGTCCGTTTCGGCACATCAGGAGTTGATTCCCGGAGTTTAAGTAACCTATTGAAGGATAAGAAGCTTACAGACGAAGATTTAAAAGTCAGTGTTTTAAGCTGTTAAGTGTTTTAAGATTGTTAAAGTGTTACTACAATGTATCTTCATAATTTAGCCATGTTATAAGTTGGCTCTTTAAAGTCTTCCGCTGTGTAATTTAAAGTCTTCCGTTGTTTAATCTTTCCGTTATTATGTAATTATGTTCTGTATTTAAGCTTAACTGTTCTGGAAAAGCCTGGGGTGACTTTGGACGGTAAAGTCTGAGGTCACTGGCATGTAATATCTCCGGTATAAATTGGGGGTGTTACAGTTATGATATCAGAGCAATGGTTTTAAAATTCTTGGCCTATTGTTAGGTTTGAGAATTTTCGAAAGTTTATTTTGAAACTGTTTTCGAACCTATTCTATATTAAAATGGAATTTTGAGAATTTCAATGTTAAGAGTTGTAAGTAACTCGGTGATTTAATTTAAGTGATTTAGCGTTTCGAAGTTCGAAGGCTATTTATAATTGGTTTATAAAAGTGTCGTGTTATAAGCAAGTTTAAAGGGTTGAAGTTTGAAAGTGAGGTTGTTAATAAGCGGTTTCAAACTTCTGCAAGCTTCAAGTGTTACTTATTCCTTAGATCCATTCTTAGGAATATTGTCTATTCTCGGGATTGATGTCATTTAAAGGTTGACATTTCTCCCAGGTTCTCAGTCTTTAGTAAGCAGAAGAAAGTTGTTCTTGCAGTTAACAGTGAAGGATAGTCAGACTAATATAAAGTTATTAGTTTGGACCTCTATAATATGTATCATGACGTATTTGACTATAGTGTCAAAATTAAGTTGGATAAGTTCTAAAGTAACGTTATGATTCACCAAAAGATGGTGAACACAAGGAACACAGCCCATGCTGGTGCTGAACCAAGGTTGATTCTGAGGAACGCCGCTAATCAAAGGGAAGAGCGTGAGGCTGCCTCCAACAATAAACAGGGAGGCAATGGCCAAGCTCAGGCCAACGCTCCAATGTTGTTTGATGCTGCAGCAGTGGAGGCAATTCGAGGAATTGTCATTCAGGCAATCACAGATGTTATGCGACCAGTTGCACCACAAGCACAAGGTGGTCCAGTTCCTCAAGCTACTCCTGAAGTCGAGGAGTCAGTGGAGCAAGTACCTCGGGTCAATGTTGTCAGGGACAGAGGAACTTACGGGCAAGCGTTAAAAGCCGTGAGTTCAATGAGGCCCGACAGCTATGACGGTACTGGAGAACCGGTCGGGGTGACCTATTGGTTCTCACATATGGAACGATTGCTCCTGAACATTAATTGCACTGAGGCTGGAAAAGTGCACATCGCCTCTCTTCAACTCAAGGATGTGGCTAGCGAATGGTGGGAGAGCACCGGTCTGGCTGACCATCCCGAGCTGAATTGGAGCATGTTCAAAACCAAGATGACCGATCGTTTCTTTTCCCGAGCTATGAGGGAGGAGAAGCATAAGGAATTTCTATACCCGCAGACTGATGGGTTAAAGGTGACTGAGCTCGCAGCTAAGTTCAATCACTTGATGCAGTACGCTGGACCTGAGGTGTCAACCGAAGAGCAAAAGATCTTGTACTTCCATGGATGGATGAATCCAGAGATCAAGCCTCTAATGTTACGTCATGGCTGTACGACGTTAGAGCAATATGTGGATGCAGCCTATAAGACGGAAGTCACATTGGAGGAGTCTGCCCTTAAGAGGGAGAAGCAAGTTAAGGGAAAGGGTGGGCAACAAGATCGCCAGGTTGGTTCATTCAAACGACCGGCATCGCCTACCAAGTTTGAGAAGTCGGGTCATGCTAAGACCGAGACAACTCAGTCAAACTCTGCCAGAGGCTCAGGTTGGAGCGGCGGAGCAATTCAGTGCCACAATTGTGGTGAAGTAGGGCATACAAGTTTTGTTTGCCAAAAGGACAAGAGGATGTGTCATAATTGTGGAAGGGAAGGCCACATAAAAACGTACTGCAGACTGAAGGGTCAAGGACCAATGCAGTCTTACCAAGCATCAAATGTTGGTGGTGGGCAGAACCCAAGGCCAGAGGTATCTGCTCCTGAGCAATCTATGGCTCGTAATAAAGGCAAAGCATCTATGGGGTCTTCAACCAAGGGCAACGACTCTTTGTAATGAGCCAAGCCAATGGAGAAGAACCCTGATCCATTAAGTTGTATTTGTGTTAAGACTTTCTTTAAGATTAAGGAGTAACGATGTGTGTCGGTAATCTCCGTGGTGTTAAGATCTGTCTGATCGACTTTTGTCAATTAATGTAATGTTTGAATGTTAATGAAGTATTTCCGTGTTTTGGAAAATTTCAGAATGTGTTATCATTGCGAATTAGTTGTTCATACAAAACCCTGTAAGTGTCGAGAATAGCTTATGCCAAGTAAGGATAAGGACTGTTGGACTTATGGTGGTGGAGTTTAGTGGATAACTTAGATGTTCGTCCCTTGTGGTTAATCCCAAGGTCGACTCTGTTGTTTAAATCTAAATCCACTCCTAAGATTCTTCTTCATACATAGAGTATGTCATCTATAAGAACGGATGCAACTCTTTGAGGAAGATTAAGTTGTGGAGCGGTCATGTTGAGAGAAAAGGTTGCAGTAAGGATGGGATATGTTAATGATCCTGATGTATTAAAGATTCCGTAAAAGAGAATTGTCTACGCATCTAAGGAGTACTGTGGTAAGCGTTATCTCATACGCTGAGTTCTTTTGAGATTTCTTAAGGAAAGGGAATGAGCTTGTAGAGTTTTGTTCAGAGAGATCAAGAGCTATCTCTCATGCGTGAGTTTGTGCCATAAGCTTTGAGGCGGATGAATCATTTTCAGAATGATATCCTAAGGAATTAAGAATAATATCTCTGGTGATCCATTTCAAGGATGAAGTGATTAAGGATGTTGGATCCATGTGGTAAGATTGGTGTTGAGGTAGTATCCTCATTGACTTAATGCAAGTTTCGGGGTCGAAACTTATTTTAAGGGGGAGGTGATGTGATACCCCGTAATTCTGTAAGGATTATTTTGGGAATTTTTGGAATTTCCCGAACACCCGTTTAGTACGTCGGATTTAATTCAGAAGATTGGAGGCATTCTGTAATGTGCTCTGTATCTGTAATATTTTTCTCAGTGAAATAAAATACAGACGACGTACTTTGGATGTTAATTACTCGTTCACATACGATAATTTTATCCCGGGTTAACATCGTTTCGTCTAAGAGCAAAGGAAGCGGCAAAGCCAAGGGGCGGCGCCCGCCATGAGATTGGCGGCGACCGCCGTCGCAAGGCCCAAGGGCGGCGCCCGCCGTCGCAAGGCTCGAGGCAGCCGCTGGTCGTCTTCTAGCTGGGCGCGAAGGATAGAAAACGGTGCCCGCCGCATTGATGGCGGCGCCCGCTGCAGTTATGACGGCGCCCGCTGTCGATGTTGTCCGGAGGTCCTTGCCCGAAGGTCGCCGGCGAATGTCTGACGTCGCTGTTTTAGCCCCGCCACGACGCCCTCCTAGCCATCATTGTGCTCCCTCGGTCTGTGGCTATAAAAGGAGAGGCTTGGGGGTCGGATTCGAGCTAAAATCAGAAGCTCCATCTCAGAATCTCTCTCGCCGGAAAAGCTTGCCCTCGCCGGAGTTCTTTGGAGCAATCGCCGGTGTTGTTTGGTGGTGTTTCCAGAAGCCCTTTTTAAGCCTTTTGGTTGCCCTTGGAGGTCAGAACCCAAGCAAGGCAAAATGGGGTCGAAACGCGCATCGTTTTGGTGAGTCTTCTCGCCATTCTGTTGTCGGAGGTTCTTCACGGCGACCGCCGCCAGTGGCCAGAAGCCCCTTTGTTGGCTTGGTCTTGGTGGTCGTCGTTGTGGAGTCATTCCTTTCGATTTCTTTCGTCTTTCCTTAGATTCGTACTAGTTTATGTCGGATCTAACTTAGGGTTTCCTTATGGGTCGACTCGAAGGTCGTTGTGCTGTCGGAGCTATACCTGTGTCGAGCCCGGAATCTCGTTGCCTCTGCTTTGTTCCAGATCTGCGGATTAAGGCAAGTGGCGGTTCGCTCTTGCTTAATCATTTCATGTTTCATTAATTATCAATTGTTTAATTGTTAATTAAACTGGAATGAACTGTTGTTTTGGATTGTGAACTAAGTTCATAAATAAACGTGATTAAAGTAATATTATAATAGGTTGTATATCTGTTAGTACGAAGCTACTATATGTGATAATTACCGTGATGGTATCGGGTGGTTTAATGTTAATCTTTAATGTTTAATCTCGTGTGTGTTCTGGGAACGCTAGTCCAAATAAGGATTAGTCGTTTCTTAATAACTTAATGTTTGTAGGAACACTAATCCAAGTAAGGATTTGTCGTTTCTTCAAATCATAATATTCCTCGGATTAATTCCGAATAATTTAAGGGTCATGACCTATGCTTCTTATCCACCGTTAAGGATCTGAAGTGTTTTAAGCGCCTTGCAAGCGCCATTGGATGAGCTTAATTGCAGTCCTGTGTATTAAGCACTTAGCTAGTGCATTGGGGTGGACGTAACTGTCACCTTGTAAATTAAATTGTAAGCACTGTGGCAGTGCAATCAGGGTGAACGTAAGGTCACCCGGTGTAATAATAACTTCCGTGTTCTCGGAATAATATTAAAAGCCTCAACAGTGTGTGTGTGTGTGTGTGTGTTGTAATTAAATAAGATAAGTGCGGTTAAGCACATAATTAATAAGTGTAAGCACTGTAATAGTGCAATCAGGGTGAACGTAAGGTCACCCGGTGTAATAATAACGCCGTTGTTACTCGGCATAATAATGTTAAGTCCCGCGTGTGTGTTGTGTGTGTTTTAATTTGGGTTGACGTAATGGTCGCCTTAAGATTTAAGCCTTGTTGTCGCTCTTAATAACATTAACGTGTTTCAGTAATGTGTGTTTTGTAATTAAATAAGATATGTGCCCGAGTGCACATGATTAATAAACCCATGGCGAGTAGTGCAGCTAAGTAATAGTGCAGCTAGGAAAGCTCGTCTCGACTTGAATGTAGTACGTTCTCTTTCCAATCTGGATTCGCTGTATGCGATGAGGTTGGTTGTGAACCGAAACATCTCAGTCAACTTTTAAATCATTGGTGTGTGTAACTTTAGTGTTCCCTCGGTTGTCATAATTTCCTATAAGGCTCATTTCAGTTGGAGTCTTCTCTTCAGTGCATATCTTAATTGTTAAATCATTCCGTGAAAGTGCCGGGTTATATATCGTTTCTCCGGTTATTATTCGAGGGATAATGATAGTAAACGGTCACGATCACTCGAACCACTTTGCTTTGTGCCCTTGCTAGTCTATTCAGTAGACTAACCCGATGTATTTTGTTTGTTATCTGCATCGTCATGGTTGGTGCCGTCCGTCCGTTTCGGCACATCAGGAGTTGATTCCCGGAGTTTAAGTAACCTATTGAAGGATAAGAAGCTTACAGACGAAGATTTAAAAGTCAGTGTTTTAAGCTGTTAAGTGTTTTAAGATTGTTAAAGTGTTACTACAATGTATCTTCATAATTTAGCCATGTTATAAGTTGGCTCTTTAAAGTCTTCCGCTGTGTAATTTAAAGTCTTCCGTTGTTTAATCTTTCCGTTATTATGTAATTATGTGTATTTAAGCTTAACTGTTCTGGAAAAGCCTGGGGTGACTTTGGACGGTAAAGTGTGAGGTAACTGGCATGTAATATCTCCGGTATAAATTGGGGGTGTTACAGTTATGGTATCAGAGAAATGGTTTTAAAATTCTTGGCCTATTGTTAGGTTTGAGAATTTTCGAAAGTTTATTTTGAAGATGTTTTCGAACCTATTCTATATTAAAATGGAATTTTGGGAATTTCAATGTTAAGAGTTGTAAGTAACTCGGTGATTTAATTTAAGTGATTTAGCGTTTCGAAGTTCGAAGGCTATTTATAATTGGTTTATAAAAGTGTTGTGTTATAAGCAAGTTTAAAGGGTTGAAGTTTGAAAGTGAGGTTGTTAATAAGCGTTTTCAAACTTCTGCAAGCTTCAAGTGTTACTTATTCCTTAGATCCATTCTTAGGAATATTGTCTATTCTCGGGATTGATGTCATTTAAAGGTTGCCATTTCTCCCAGGTTCTCAGTCTTTAGTAAGCAGAAGAAAGTCGTTCTTGCAGTTAACAGTGAAGGATAGTTAGACTAATATAAAGTTATTAGTTTGGACCTCTATAATATGTATCATGACGTATTTGACTATAGTGTCAAAATTAAGTTGGATAAGTTCTAAAGTAACGTTATGATTCACCAGAAGATGGTGAACACAAGGAACACAGCCCATGCTGGTGCTGAACCAAGGTTGATTCTGAGGAACGCCGCTAATCAAAGGGAAGAGCGTGAGGCTGCCTCCAACAATAAACAGGGAGGCAATGGCCAAGCTCAGGCCAACGCTCCAATGTTGTTTGATGCTGCAGTAGTGGTGGCAATTCGAGGAATTGTCATGAAGGCAATCACAGATGTTATGCGACCAGTTGCACCACAAGAACAAGGTGGTCCAGTTCCTCAAGCTACTCCTGAAGTCGAGGAGTCAGTGGAGCAAGTACCTCGGGTCAATGTTGTTAGGGACAGAGGAACTTACGGGCAAGCGTTAAAAGCCATGAGTTCAATGAGGCCCGACAGCTATGACGGTACTAGAGAACCGGTCAGGGTGACCTATTGGTTCTCACATATGGAACGATTGCTCCTGAACATTAATTGCACTGAGGCTGGAAAAGTGCACATCGCCTCTCTTCAACTCAAGGATGTGGCTAGCGAATGGTGGGAGAGCACCGGTCTGGCTGACCATCCCGAGCTGAATTGGAGCATGTTCAAAACCAAGATGACCGATCGTTTCTTTTCCCGAGTTATGAGGGAGGAGAAGCATAAGGAATTTCTATACCCGCAGACTGATGGGTTAAAGGTGACTGAGCTAGCAGCTAAGTTCAATCACTTGATGCAGTACGCTGGACCTGAGGTGTCAACCGAATAGAAAAAGATCTGGTACTTCCATGGATGGATGAATCCAGAGATCAAGCCTCTAATGTTACGTCATGGCTGTACGACGTTAGAGCAATATGTGGATGCAGCCTATAAGACGGAAGTCACATTGGAGGAGTCTGCCCTTAAGAGGGAGAAGCAAGTTAAGGGAAAGGGTGGGCAACAAGATCGCCAGGTTGGTTCATTCAAACGACCGGCATCGCCTACCAAGTTTGAGAAGTCGGGTCGTGCTAAGACTGAGACAACTCAGTCAAACTCTTCCAGAGGCTCAGGTTGGAGCGGCGGAGCAATTCAGTGTCACAATTGTGGTGAAGTAGGGCATACAAGTTTTGTTTGCCAAAAGGACAAGAGGATGTGTCATAATTGTGGAAGGGAAGGCCACATAAAAACGTACTGCAGACTGAAGGGTCAAGGACCAATGCAGTCTTACCAAGCATCAAATGTTGGTGGTGGGCAGAACCCAAGGCCAGAGGTATCTGCTCCTGAGCAATCTATGGCTCGTAATAAAGGCAAAGCATCTATGGGGTCTTCAAGCCAAGGGCAACGACTCTTTGTAATGAGCCAAGCCAATGGAGAAGAACCCTGATCCATTAAGTTGTATTTGTGTTAAGACTTTCTTTAAGATTAAGGAGTAACGATGTGTGTCGGTAATCTCCGTGGTGTTAAGATCTGTCTGATCGACTTTTGTCAATTAATGTAATGTTTGAATGTTAATGAAGTATTTCCGTGTTTTGGAAAATTTCAGAATGTGTTATCATTGCGAATTAGTTGTTCATACAAAACCCTGTAAGTGTCGAGAACAGCTTATGCCAAGTAAGGATAAGGACTGTTGGACTTATGGTGGTGGAGTTTTGTGGATAACTTAGATGTTCGTCCCTTGTGGTTAATCTCAAGGTCGACTCTGTTGTTTAAATCTAAATCCACTCCTAAGATTCTTCTTCATACATAGAGTATGTCATCTATAAGAACGAATGCAACTCTTTGAGGAAGATTAAGTTGTGGAGCGGTCATGTTGAGAGAAAAGGTTGCAGTAAGGATGGGATATGTTAATGATCCCGATGTATTAAAGATTCCATAAAAGAGAATTGTCTACGCATCTAAGGAGTACTGTGGTAAGCGTTATCTCATACGCTGAGTTCTTCCGAGATTTCTTAAGGAAAGGGAATGAGCTTGTAGAGTTTTGTTCAGAGAGATCAAGGGCTATCTCTCATGCGTGAGTTTGTGCCATAAGCTTTGAGGCGGATGAATCATTTTCAGAATGATATCCTAAGGAATTAAGAATAATATCTCTGGTGATCCATTTCAAGGATGAAGTGATTAAGGATGTTGGATCCATGTGGTAAGATTGGTGTTGAGGTAGTATCCTCATTGACTTAATGCAAGTTTCGGGGTCGAAACTTATTTTAAGGGGGAGGTGATGTGATACCCCGTAATTCTGTAAGGATTATTTTGGGAATTTTTGGAATTTCCCGAACACTCGTTTAGTACGTCGGATTTAATTCAGAAGGTTGGAGGCATTCTGTAATGTGCTCTGTATCTGTAATATTTTTCTCAGTGAAATAAAATACAGACGACGTACTTTGGATGTTAATTACTCGTTCGCATACGATAATTTTATCTCGGGTTAACATCGTTTCGTCTAAGAGCAAAGGAAGCGGCAAAGCCAAGGGGCGGCGCCCGCCGTGAGATTGGCGGCGACCGCCGTCGCAAGGCCCAAGGGCGGCGCCCGCCGTGGGTTTGGCGGAGCCCGCCGTCACAAGGCTCGAGGCAGCCGCTCGTCGTCTTCTAGCTGGGCGCGAAGGCTAGAAAACGGCGCCCGCCGCATTGATGGCGGCGCCCGCCGCAGTTATGACGGCGCCCGCCGTCGATGTTGTCCGGAGGTCCTTGCCCGAAGGTCGCCGGCGAATGTCTGACGTCGCTGTTTTAGCCCCGCCACGACGCCCTCCTAGCCATCATTGTGCTCCCTCGGTCTGTGGCTATAAAAGGAGAGGCTTGGGGGTCGGATTCGAGCTAAAATCAGAAGCTCCATCTCAGAATCTCTCTCGCCGGAAAAGCTTGCCCTCGCCGGAGTTCTTTGGAGCAATCGCTGGTGTTGTTTGGTGGTGTTTCCAGAAGCCCTTTTTAAGCCTTTTGGTTGCCCTTGGAGGTCAGAACCCAAGCAAGGCAAAAAGGGGTCGAAACACGCATCGTTTTGGTGAGTCTTCTCGCCATTCTGTTGTCGGAGGTTCTTCACGGCGACCGCCGTTCATCACGGCGCCCGCCGTGATGAACACGGCGACCGCCTCCAGTGGCCAGAAGCCCCTTTGTTGGCTTGGTCTTGGTGGTCGTCATTGTGGAGTCGTTCCTTTCGATTTCTTTCGTCTTTCCTTAGATTCGTACTAGTTTATGTCGGATCTAACTTAGGGTTTCCTTATGGGTCGACTCGAAGGTCGTTGTGCTGTCGGAGCTATACCTGTGTCGAGCCCGGAATCTCGTTGCCTCTGCTTTGTTCCAGATCTGCGGATTAAGGCAAGTGGCGGTTCGCTCTTGCTTAATCATTTCATGTTTCATTAATTATCAATTGTTTAATTGTTAATTAAACTGGAATGAACTGTTGTTTTGGATTGTGAACTAAGTTCATAAATAAACGTGATTAAAATAATATTATAATAGGTTGTATATCTGTTAGTACGACGCTATTATATGTGATAATTACCGCGATGGTAACGGGTGGTTTAATGTTAATCTTTAATGCTTAATCTCGTGTGTGTTCTGGGAACGCTAGTCCAAATAAGGATTAGTCGTTTCTTAATAACTTAATGTTTGTAGGAACGTTAATCCAAGTAAGGATTTGTCGTTTCTTTAAATCATAATATTCCTCGGATTAATTCCGAATAATTTAAGGGTCATGACCTATGCTTCTTATCCACCGTTAAGGATCTGAAGTGTTTTAAGCGCCTTGCAAGCACCATTGGATGAGCTTAATTGCAGTCCTGTGTATTAAGCACTTAGCTAGTGCATTGGGGTGGACGTAACTGTCACCTTGTAAATTAAATTGTAAGCACTGTGGCAGTGCAATCAGGGTGAACGTAAGGTCACCCGGTGTAATAATAACTTCCGTGTTCTCGGAATAATATTAAAAGCCTCAACAGTGTGTGTGTGTGTTGTAATTAAATAAGATAAGTGCAGTTAAGCACATAATTAATAAGTGTAAGCACTGTAATAGTGCAATCAGGGTGAACGTAAGGTCACCCGGTGTAATAATAACGCCGTTGTTACTCGGCATAATAATGTTAAGTCCCGCGTGTGTGTTGTGTGTGTTTTAATTTGGGTTGACGTAATGGTCGCCTTAAGATTTAAGCCTTGTTGTCGCTCTTAATAACATTAACGTGTTTCAGTAATGTGTGTTTTGTAATTAAATAAGATATGTGCCCGAGTGCACATGATTATTAAACCCATGGCGAGTAGTGCAGCTAAGTAATAGTGCAGCTAGGAAAGCTCGTCTCGACTTGAATGTAGTACGTTCTCTTTCCAATCTGGATTCGCTGTATGCGATGAGGTTGGTTGTGAACCGAAGCATCTCAGTCAACTTTTAAATCATTGGTGTGTGTAACTTTAGTGTTCCCTCGGTTGTCATAATTTCCTATAAGGCTCATTTCAGTTGGAGTCTTCTCTTCAATGCATATCTTAATTGTTAAATCATTCCGTGAAAGTGCCGAGTTATATATTGTTTCGTCGGTTATTATTCGAGGGATAATGATAGTAAACGGTCACGATCACTCGAACCACTCTGCTTTGTGCCCTTGCTAGTCTATTCAGTAGACTAACCCGCTGTATTTTGTTTGTTATCTGCATCGTCATGGTTGGTGCCATCCGTCCGTTTCGGCACATCAGGAGTGGATTCCCGGAGTTTAAGTAACCTATTGAAGGATAAGAAGCTTGCAGACGAAGATTTAAAAGTCAGTGTTTTAAGTTGTTAAGTGTTTTAAGATTGTTAAAGTGTTACTACAATGTATCTTCATAATTTAGCCATGTTATAAGTTGGCTCTTTAAAGTCTTCCGCTGTTTAATCTTTTCGTTATTATGTAATTATGTTATGTATTTAAGCTTAACTGTTCTGGAAAAGCATGGGGTGACTTTGGACGGTAAAGTCTGAGGTCACTGGCATGTAATATCTCCGGTATAAATTGGGGGTGTTACAGAGTGACCTTCCTTGAGGATTACTCTTTGAGCTCCTTGTCAACTGGCACACATAATCGATTCTGAAATTGTAATGTCCCATCCTCATGAATGAGAAATATGGGCGCCCTTCCCTGAATAACCTTACTACATATCTTACTTAATACTGGGTCCTGCGGTTGTTTCTCCTTGATCGCCTCTATCAGTGTTGAGTGGATCTCCATCACATTCAGCTGCGTCCGATCCTTCACAAACCAAATTTCAATTTCGCTCCACATTAACTCTTGCTGCATTTCCGATTGAACTGTCAGGCAAGCAACCATATACTCGGGAGTTGACTTCCTGCTCAAGGCATCTGCTACCACGTTGGCCTTTCTAGGATGATAGCGTATGTCTACATCATAATCCTTAATCAGCTCTAACCACCGCCTCTGTCTCAAATTCAGTTCTTTCTGAGTAAAGATGTACTTCAGACTCTCATGATCAGTGAAAATTGGACAACTTAACTCGTACAAGTAATGTCGCCGAATCTTAAGGGCAAAGACTACAGCTGCAAGTTCAAGATCATGTGTAGGATAATTCACCTTATACTGTTTGAGCTGACGAGAAGCATATGCAATGACCTTTCCATTCTGTATTAGAACGCAACCCAGACCTTGTTTAGAAGCATCACTGTAGACGGCAAACCCTTCTGTTTCCTTGCGGTAAAGCTAACACTGGCGCACTAGTCAAATGCTTCTTGAGCTCTTCGAAACTCTCCTGACATCTCCTGTCCCATTCAAACTTCTTAGCCTTACATAACAGATTGGTTAGCGGTTGAGCAATCTTAGAAAATCCTTCCACAAATCGCCTGTAGTAATCTGCCAGTCCGAGAAAACTCCTAACTTCCTTAATATTCTGAGGTGGTTTCCTATTTGCTACTGCTTCTGTTTTCTGTGGATCTACCATCACACCCTCGATAGAGATCACATGGCCAAGAAATGCCACCTTAGGTAACCAAAAGTCACATTTAGACAGCTTTGCAATTAGTTTTTTTTTTATCGGCTCAACACTTCAAGTACAGCTCTGAGGTGAGTCTCGTGGTCCTCCTTACCCGAGAGTATACTAAAATGTCATCAATGAAAACCACTACAAAACGATCCAAGTATTCTCTAAAACATCGATTCATTAAGTCCATGAAAACCGTGGGAGCATTAGTCAACCCGAAAGGCATCACCACAAATTCATAGTGACTGTACCTTGTTCTGAAGGCAGTCTTTGTGAATATCCTCCTCTCGAATCCTAAGCTGATGATACCCTGATCTCAAGTCAATCTTTGAAAATATAGTAGATCATTGCAATTGATCCAACAAATCATCTATATGAGGGAGCGAATACTTATTCTTGTCTGTCACCTTATTCAACTCCCTATAGTTGATACAAAGTCGAAGGGAACCATCCTTCTTTTTAACAAACAACACAGGCGCACCCCAAAGAGATGCACTTGGCCTAATAAAGCCTAACTCAACAAGTTCTTCTAACTATTTCCTCAATTCTAGCATTTCTACCGGTGCCATCCGGTATGGAGCTTGAGAAATCGGGGCAGTTCCCGACTCTAACTCAATAGTGAAATCAACATCACGTCTCGGTGCTAGCCCTAGCAGTTTCTCAGGGAACACATCTGGATATTCGCGAGCGATGGGGATGTCGTCTAACTTTACTTCATCATTTCTCTCTTCTAAGGCATAACACACATAACCGGCACAACCTTGTCTTAATAGTTTTGCAGCTGTCATCGCACTAATAATTCTGCCAGAGTCTCTAGGATCATGACCTTTGAACACATGCATTAAACCCTCATCTGTTGTTACAGTATCTGTCTTCTTCCTGAAATCAAGAACAATACCATGGCTAGAGAGCCAATCCATACCTAGAATGATATCGTAGTGCAACATATGGATAGCTATAAGATCGACCATCCATTCTCGACCACCTATGTTGATCGGAAAGTTTCTAAGTCCCCTAGTCCCTACTAATTTATCACCCTTAGGCAATCAAACAACAAAAGGTTCACACTCTGAATCGCATACTAGTCCAAGTCTATCAACACAATTCTCAGCAATAAATGAATGTGTAGCACCTAAATCAAACAATAAACGGATTGGCTCAGACCGAATAAAAATCGTACATGTAGTCACAGGCGCATTCTACTCCTCAACCCAGCCGAACCCATTGTTGTGAAATCCCACTTCTTCTGGTGTAGACTGAGTCCTCTGTTTCTTACCACCTCAAGCATCAATAGTCTAATTAGAATCATCCATAGCAGCCTCCCTGATCAAGCACTCATCAGTATACTGCTCAAGGGTCGTACAACTATGCCTCGCCATCAAAGGTTTGATCTCAGGATACAACCATCTATGAAAGTGCTTAATCTTGTCTTTCTCATCCTTGACAATAACAGTAGTATACGTCAACTTCCTACAAAATCATTAGCTACTAGACTACCTGCATCTACCCCTTGACGATAAGCCCGAGGGCCTCGTCCTCTTCCTCGCCCACGCCCTCGACCTCAAACACATCCCGCTTTCGGGGGCATACAGAATGTAATTACTCATCAATACTAAACATCGCATATAAAACTTATCAAACACAAACTTACCTATGAGTAACAGCAAGGGTCCCCGATCACACGATTGTTTCACAATGTTAGAGAATAGTCTTTTCCACGTCAAACACTTGGAAAAACATTTTTGAATAGCTCTGATACCAATTTCTATAACACCCTAAAACCAAGGTATCACATTGTCGTAGCCCCGAAGGACTATAAGGCGTTTTTAGAAAGGAAAAAAAAAACATCTCCAATATACAAAAGTTATTACATCAAAATCCCTGCCTTAAGTGTAAACAACATTCAAACCTTTCACCAAGTTCAGAACATCAATTTACATCTAAAACAACATGTAGCTAATAAAACATTTTCAAATCCGATGCCAAAAATTAAGTCTTTAACTGTGATCAAGAACCCCCTTGCTGCCGCTGGACCTGCGAGGACAGGTTGACTGGTGGACCCGATACACCAGCCAACCGCGGAAACATAAACCGAGGTTGGTTAGTCTAATGAAAGACTAGCAAGAATCATCAAGCAAAAATTATAGGACATAGAAAGGTTTATCACACCATCCATCTAACGACAATTAATAACGCATCAAAAAAAAATATCATTACTGTCACGTAACCTGTACTTAATCAATCCTATCCAACTCTTAAATGTGCAAAATACATCCAATCCAATCACAACCACATCGAGAACATAAACGGATGAGACTATCATCACCCTAAGTAATCATACTATCCATGGATAGGTTTAATATGGGACACTCACCATCCAATTGTGGCCTTGAACCAACGCAAGGTCACCCTCTACGTGGTCAGGTGAGGCTATCATCACCCCGGCCCAGTTATAAGGAGTCATGCCCTCCTTATAACCGAAACAAACAAACAATCAACCAACAACAACCAACCACAAACAACAAACAGCCAACAACCAACAAACGACCAACAACAACCAACCACAAACAACAAACAACCAACAACCAACAAACGACCAACAACAACCAACAACTAACAAACAACCAACAACAACCTTCATTAATCATCACACGAGACAACAACCAACCAAACACACATTCAACCATTAAACTCTACGATTGCTAATCTAGATCAATATAACCAATAAATGTAAAATCAATTACTGAACATTAGTATACGAAAATAATTATACTATAAGATATATGTAAAGTATGAGAAAGAATCATCTTGCCTTAAACTTAATGGCAACGACCTTAGAAATTCACCAACTTTGCAAACTAATCCCGGACGAACCTACGATGACAAATCGAACAATTTCTTGTGTTAATTTAACACATATCATGCCATTACTTGCAACCCCCAATTCAGTCCCTAATTTAGTCTAAGAACAATCTATCCCAGTCCATAAACTTTTCAAAATTGAAACCAAATATCCAACATTTACATACCAACCCTTAGCTGAACCGATTTCTGGCTGACCGATTCCTGAGTTTTTCAACCGAACTGCCTAGGATTCAATTTTGTCCAAACATCCACTTCTGACAACAACTCCCTTCAGGAACTGAACCAAATCTGCCCAATTTAACAATCACCTAGCTACCAATTTAGCCCCAAATTCAGATGGAAATCAGCTAACCAAAACCACGCAGTAGCTACGGTTTACCTCGTTGGTGGCTCGCCTTGTCGTCGGGAAAGTGCAGCAGCAGCAGCAGGCGACGCTCAACCAGCAGCGTAGGAGGTCGAGCTGGACGAAGGTTCTCGCGTACAACAGCGACCAGGGGGTTCTCGCACTGCACTAGCCGCGGCTCACACCAGCACGTCGCGGCCTCGTTCAGTGGCTCTTAGCGGTCTCGCACCAGTGGCTCGTCGACGGGGTCCGGGGGTCGTCCACCGGCGGGGAAGGGAGCAGCTGAAGGGAAGGAAGGCAGGGCGACTTCTGAATGAAAAGACCGAAGGGGGCTTTTCTACCCCAATTTATGATTTGCTCTCTTTTTTCTATGACGATATGTATTTTAATATATAATATTGGGGTATTTCAGTCAAATCCCGGAAAGTACACACGAATGGTAAAAGATCCTAACCAGCGATTCAAGTATGTTATCTGGGCGTTGGGTGCATGGCTCAGGGCGGAGCCACATCTGAAAAAAGTAAGACTTAGTTTAAGCGAATTCAGGTTCAATATTGTCAAAGTTGGGATGAATTTGTTGCTTTAGGTTACTAAAGATGACATAAATCATTTTTTAAAAGTCAGGGAAGTTGGGTCCGAAGTCAGAGCATGACGTTAATTGTATTGTTTGTCATTTGTTGGTAATTATAGTGGACAAAACTTACTTGACTGCTAGGTTTAGGGGCATACTTCTCCTAGCAACGATGCAAGATGGAAACGAACAAATATATCCACTTGTCAATGTTGTTGTTAACAATGAGAATGATGATGTGTGATCATTGTTGTTTAGAGAATTGAATGTTGTTGTTCCAGATGCCCCGCAAGTATTTTTTGTGTTTGACTGTCATGCTAGCATTGGGAGGGCTATGAGAAATAACTATTTCTTCGCCAAGCATGGGTCTTGCATATATCACATCTATCAAAACTTCAAGGTGAAATATGGTAGGAAGACCTTTTTGGCCTCTTTAAAAAAGTTGCAAAAGCCTACACTATGGATGAGTTCAATCAGAAGTATACTCAAATTTGTGCCTCCTCAACAAGGGTGGGTAAATACATTGAATAAGTCAGAGTTGAGAACTAGGCAAGGGAACATTTCCATGGGAACAGATTCAATTTAATGACGACCAACAATGTTGAGTGTCAGAATGGTCTTTGGAAAACTCAACGTCAATGGCATGTTCTTTCACTTTTGATACAATTCTAGAGACCATAGCTACGTGGTTTTGTGAACGAAGAGGAAAAAACTCAAAAAAGGGACTAGGTTTTGTCATTCTCTGTTCATAAGTAGATAAAATTGAGTTACCTGAAGTCAATTACCATGAATGTAAGTAGGCTAAGTTACTTTGAAGTAGAGGTACTTCATGACGCTAAAAGATTCTCTGAACCTACATGCTGAGACATATTGTTGTAGAATGTTCCAAATTGATCAAGTTCCTTACGATCATGCCATAACCGTTTCAATTGATAGAGGCGTCGAATTCCCTAAATTGGTCAATCTCATGTTTAAGAATGAAAAGGTGAGAGAGGTTTAAAAGGAAACAATGCATCTTGTCTTCCTCCCATGAGTGATGGCCAGTTCCAGAATCAGTGGCATCCACCAAGTGTGTTGCACCACTAGTAAGGTGGCTTGTTGGAAGACCCCAAATAAACAAATTCAGTGCATCGTGGTAGCGAAATCGTTCTAAGATTAGACGATGTGGAAATAGCGGAATCGTGGGACACTATAACCGCAACTGTAGTCGGACGAGGACGTTTATGCCTAGTACATTTGTGCCCACTAGGGCTTGATCTGAATACATTTAGTTGTTTTTTTGGTGTTTTCGGCTCCGTTCGGCAGAGCTTTTTTGCACATTAACAGAGTTTAAGTTATTTTTTTCATCTTCTTATTAAGTGTTTGGAAAAAAATTATTCATCTACATTAACAAGCTGTAGCTTAATTTTGTTGGTTTTTTTAATGTTACCCCCAACATTATGGAAGTTTAACCAGCTTAACGTAATTTTTTTATCGACTAGTGCCTTTAAATGAACACATAAATTAGCTTGTCACTATCATTATGAAATTATATAAACAATTGTACCATGAAATTATGTACAAAGTTTTATCAGTATTACATATCTCCTCAATTAGACTTTTATCAAAAACTTAGTATTATTTACAATTGATAATTTATTGATCTATAAAAGCTCCAATTCATAGACCAACATGCTAACAAGAAATTGGAAATGAGCAATAGATTGAACCTAGAAGTAGGAAGATTAAGATTTAATTAGCCATATGCATATGGATGAATTAAAGTGAAACTACAACTGCATATTATAAAAATGTAAACTATATCAATTAAGGGAAAATATATGAAACTTATCTAGAAATACGTGATTTCATATAGTCATGATATATTTTTAAGATAATCTACTATATAATAACTAAAGCATGATCTCGGCTGCACATCACGCGCCCCGAGACTGCACCCGGGATTTCCGGTAACACGTGTCATAGTGGTATTGTTTTTTACACGTGTCACCAAACTGTTATTTCAGTTCTTTTGTAAAAAACATAGTGGTATTGTTTATTTTAGGCCGATTTGCCAGCAGATTTTAACGTATTAAATATTGAAAATCTTTCTAAAAAAAAACAATTAATATTCTCTGACCTAAAATGTTTGTATACAATCAAATCACGGTTTCTTTGGTTGTGTAGTAAAAAAACAATAAAATCTTTAAAAAATATTATACATATTTTAGCCAGATTTGCTAGTGGAATGGACTGTTTTGAATATTGTATATCTTTCTAAATAAAACCGATTACCTAAAGTGTTTGTATACAATCAAATCATTATGCATGCATAATTGCCCAGAAAATAAAACAACATATAAAACTTATACTGGCACCTTTTAAAAGTGGCAATTTACCTGCAAAAACCACAAACTCTAAACATGCATATATATGATAACACATTGCTCAAAAACTGAAATTGCAACATATTAAAACATGAAATAGTAAACCCCAACCAGAAACAAATCACCCAAAAAACTGACAATAATACATATTTTGCCACAAAATATACAAACATTATGATGGCTGAAAATACATATTATGCAAATGTAGTCTGAACACACATAGTGGTATGACGCTGGTACAAACCTGTCCATAAATAGCCACATGGAATATTATTAGGGAATAAACAAGATCTGCATAATAGGCATAATATCACTTGCTATCACATTAAATATATGTCACCATATATTTTATTTAAAAAGATCACGATTACAAGATCTGCCCAAATTTGTCAACCAAAACTTGTGGTAGAAGACTCTATATCTCATTCAAATATTCGTCTATAAATCTAGAGCTTCTCATTTATTTTCATTAGATAAACTACAGCAGAATACAGACATTTAAGACGTAATGCTTATATCATTTGTAATGCTTATATCATTTCAAACAGAACTTCAGTTTCTGTTTTGTAGGGATTCAGATTTAACATTTCATATAATATATATGTTATATTTTAGATATGTAAAAAAACTAATATTGATTTATTTTCTTTGTTTCAGTTTTATTCAGGAAATCCAAAACTCAGTTACAAGGTAATAATTCAGAACCTATATGCAACATCGAATATCTATTTTTCATCCTTTCATTCACTCTACTCTATGCAACATTGAATATCTATTTTTCATGTTCATCTAAATGTTAGTATAGTATCCGTACCTGTAGGTTTTCATTTTTAGATATTATTAATCCATGAGTTGTTTGAGACTCCAGTCTGATTTCCCACACGCATTCCTACAATAACAATAAATGAAGACCTAATTATTATATGGTAAAATAAATTAAAATATAATGAATTTAATATGAATTCATAGAATCATCACCTGAATGTATGGCTTCAATCAGAATAAGAGATGCATTTTGCAGATTATATCTTCAAACATGTAGAAAAAGGTTAAGGGTGTGTTTGGATTACGCATTATCTCGCATTATAATGCCAAAAACTGGCATTATAATGTCATTTTTGGCATTATAATGTCAGTTTTTTACATTATAATACGTAATCCAAACACACCCTAAATATCATTAATTGCTATATAGGGTAATTCATATTTGTCGCCAAGTCCAATCCAATATCTAAATACCCCTATATGAGATATGAATTTTAATGTTACTTTACATACGTATTCCCACAAAACGAGTAGGCTGAACAAGTCGGTGCAGAATATGCTCGGAGAGGGTATTTGAAGAGTCGGTCGGTCATTCTAACAACCTCTCCGAGCATACTTTGCACCTACTAATGCCCTCTCATTGATATGAGAATGCTTATTAATTTTTTACAGTTTTGTAACTTTAATATTCTGTTTTGTAGTTATGTCAAAAGCTATACAAGAAATAAACGACATTACAGCTGTCCGAGGAAATTATGAGCTTAAGATTCGAGTAATTCGATTATTTAAAGTTCCAAAGAAAGAGGACCCTACCCAATACAGTACCACTGAATTAATATTAATGGATGAAAAGGTATTGAATTTTTATTTTATGCAACCTTTTGTTTTAGTATTTGCAAAATGATGTGCTTAATATTTCCAGTCAAATTAAATGTATTGATTTCAATTGTTTAATATTGTGTTTCAAGGAGATAAAATCCATGTAGTGATTAAAGAAGGCTTTATGGTTAACTTATCAAATTTAAAGGAAGGAGGTGCATATTTTATGTCAAATTTTGGTGTTGCCCTTTATGATATACCTTTTAAATTCACTAATCATAAGTACAAGGTCATATTCTATCGCAACACTACAATTAAGCCATGTTCGTCCATTTCTGTTCCAATTCATGGATTCAAATTTACTGAATTTGAAAAAGTCCTTGACGAGTCATTGGATCAAGGATATCTATACGGTTAGTTAATTTTTTTGTTTTTCATATACAATTCTTGTAACTATTATTATTGTTTGCCTATGTATATTAAATTTGTTTCAAACATTGTATTTGTTTGTGTAGATTTTATTGGTCAATTGATTGGAATAGGAGATAAAATTGTCTCTTTTACTAATCGCAACGGGAAAGATGGTAAAAGGATTAATCTTCAATTAATGGATGCCAGGTATTAATTTTTGGCCTTTTTTCTGCAAGTTTTATGTAATTATATAGATTTAATTTACTATTTATTAGAACTTATGTATAATTGTACTGTTTAATATTGTCTAATTATTTTAGGGATAATGTAATCAATTGTACCCTATGGGATGACTACGCTGAAATATGTCATCAATTTATTGGCACTTCAACGCAGAAGATGGTGGTTGTGATAGTTCAGTTTGCCAAGCTTGGGAAATGGAATAATGCACCAAATATCTCAAATGGTTATTATGGCACAAGGATTTATTTTGATGATGAGAGCATTATTGACATTCATGTTTTCAAGCAAAGGTATATTCTTAAAATGTTAGTAATATTGCAGTTTATATTAATTTAGAGTAGTCTTCTTCCTAATTGTTCTTAAATTACAGCATATCAAAAAATGAGGTTTCAAAAAGTGGGCATAGTTTTGTACAACTATCAAGTGAGCCGTCATACAATTACAGCATATCAAAAAATGAGGTTTCAAAAATGAGGTTTCAAAAAATGAGGTTTCAAAAAGTGGGCATAGTTTTGTACAACGATCTTTACGAACATCTTCAAGATCATAAAACGGTTAGTTTTTAATTTACAAATTGGATATGGTTTTGTTTTCATGTTACTATTCAATTTTTTTAAACATATAAAGGTTCTCCAAGCTGTTACACTTGCAACCATTGATCATATAGAAGATTCGTTTGGTTGGTACTACAATTCTTGCAAAAGGTGTAAAAGCAAAGTACAACCACAAGAAGGGCAGTTTTGGTGCAAGAAATGTGAAACATTGGTGAACTTTGCTATCCCAAGGTAATTGTAATTACTGAAGTGAAATGATTTGAAACTTGAATGAGAAATTTCTAAATATTATTATTTGTGCAGATTCTGTATGCAAGTAAATGTCATTGATGGAACATGAACTACTCAATTTACTATATTTGATAGGGAAGTTACCCAGTATTTGAAGAAATCTGTTACAAATATAATTGAGTCGACAGAAAAGGTAAATTATTTTTTACATTCTATATATATCATTTAAATTAATATTTTTACCATAAACTTTCTGATTTAATTATTCATGTTTTCATTCTTTTTTTTTTCAGGATCATGACATTAGTACCATCCCAAATGATTTAAATGTTTTGTTAAACAAAAAAATGTTGTTTAGGGTTCTTATTTCACAATACAACATTAGTAGACTTCCTTCTCCTTCAACATATACAGTGACGAATATGACCGACGATTCGAGTTTAATTGAAAAGTTTGAGCAATCTACTATAGAATCTGAGGTATGCATTCCAGTATTTTGAATTTTTTTTGTTACTTTATAAATTATTATTACTTACATATATGTGCAATTTACTTTGTGAATAGGATAACATGGAATCATGCAACCTAGAGAATGATGTGGTGTCAAAGGTTTCTTCAAATGAAATACTAACGCCGCGAAAGCGTGACTTTATAAACATTGATGAAGAGGAACATTGTAAATCTGATGAAGAGGAGAGTGCGAAATTTGAAGATCTTCCTATATCGTGTCGTGGTGATAACTCAACTTCCAAGAAGAGCGTTACTCTTAAGAAAGTGAAGAAGAAGAATTTTGACTAAATGAGATGATGCTTTCATAAACATTTTTTCTCTATAAGACAATTCAAGTATTCTGCTATTTCATATATTTGTTGAGTAAGTTTATGATTTGTTTCGGTGTATTTTAGATATTCAATGAAATGTTGGTGTTTTCTAGAGTCAATTGACTTCATAAATTTGTTTATCAATATATCCAGTTCTGAAATGTTGGTATGGTTTTAGGTTTTAGGGTTTATGAAGAAGAGTGTGTTTATATTTAATATTATAAATGAACACTTTATTTATGTTAGGGTTTTTATGAATCGTATCTTTAATTTGATTATTAACAATCAGTTCTGATTTTTGTACAATTTAATTATTAACAATGAGTTATGAAATTTACTAAACTATAATAACACAGATTCAGTAAATAAAATTTGATTATGACAATTTTGATCATGAATGAGATATGAAATTTGTATATTAACAATTAGTTCTGAAAATAACGAAATATAATAACATATTCAGTACAGAAAATATGAATATTAACAATTTAGAATCATAAGTTCAATATTAGAAATGAACACTTTTTATAGGTTAGGGCTTAGGGTTTAATATGAAGGGTCATTAGTTATGTGTTAGGGTTTAGGTTATGAAATTTGATTATTAACAATTAGGTTTTATAATTGATAATTAGGTTATAGGGTTTAGGGTAAGCATATTAGGGTAAAGGTATGTTTAGTGTTTAGGTTTTAATATTAAGTTTCACTCTGTTATTTTTGTTAGGGTATGAAATTTATGATGCATGTTAATGATTTGTAATGAATACAAGTTTTAAAGTCATCTGATTTGTAATAATGTGTTTAAGTCATCTAATTATATGGAAATATTATTGTTGTCATATATATACATTTTTCCAATATGTCACGTTATATTTTATTTCATCCCAAAAAAGTTTACAAACTGTATATAATTATTATAGTATATCTTTTAATGTGATAAGATCAAATTCGTTCTCTAAATAAATATGTTGTATGTAATAAATTGTTAATAGTCTAAAATTCACGACCACTACACTATAAATATAGGTCCTTATTTTCTTTTGCACATCACCTTCAGAATCACATATTTTGTTTGCATATTCTCTCTAATAAGCCATCATGGTTCATCTTATTGCTCATGATATCTCAATTCATACTGATGTGATTTTTCTTTCCGACCTTCTACCCGAAAGCCACTTTTTCAGATTTCCACCTATTGCTAATAACTTTAACATGCGACTTTCGTTACCGATCGATCTATCAGATGATGTGAAGTACATCAAATGTTCAATTTCTATGCCAATTGGTCTTGCTAATGCAACGGAAAGGTATTGTTTAATTTAATAATTTTATAGTTATTTATTAATAATCAAAATGTATATGTTACATGAGTTTGAATTGTATAGTTTGAATAGATCTTTCGTATCAAAATGAGTTCTTATATTATACAATTTAGATGGTTTTTTGTTACAGATTTTTGGAATCATGGTAAATGTAAGACAATGTTTTAATATAGTATGAACAGATTATTCGTATCAAAATTCATTCTTTTATAACACAGTTTTGTTAATATATACTACTGTTTTTTATTTATATATTTTTTTTACAGGTTTAAACATGCTTTAGACAAAGTTAATAATCGATATTATCCCTTCATATACGAGAGAGATCCTATTGTGTTCCCAAACAAACAGTTGAACTGTGCAGTGAGGAATGTCGCATGATATTTTGGTCCAACTCAAGAGGAAGGTTTTCATTTGACTTTTGCATCCTATAATCCTATGATTATTGTTCTTACACAGGCTGAATTGAACGAAACTCGGCTTGAAAAAATGTTTCTACAATATGAGCATGATCGTTATTTACGTATCGATTCATTGTCCAATGAAGAACATAATTACATTACATGGCGCAATAGTGATGTAAATATATGGATTGAAGGTGAAGGCCGAGAGTATATTTTGAAATTCAGTAGTAAAGGTGTTTTATCGTGGCAACTACAGTGTATTTACGATATGGGAGATGAAATATCCGGACTTCAACTTTGGAGTCTATTGGACGAATTTGCAAAGATTAATCGTCTACCTTGGCAACACTTGATTGGGAGGCAGGTTTTGATTAATTTGTCAGATGGAAAAGAAGTAGAAGAAGTAGAAGAAGAAGTAGAAGAAGATGTAGAAGAAGAGGAAGAGGAACTTGTTGAAGAAGAAGATGAAGAATAAAATGCTACGAATTTTGCATGTTTTTTATGTTTTTCAATTTCAAGTTATTTAGAATTTTCTATGCTATTTCGGTTTTAGAAGAAGTGATTGTCCGTTATAAGTTATTTATGAAATACATTTTTTTTAATCCGATTAACATTTTTGTATTGATATTTAAATAATTATGAATGGTCTATTTGATTATAAAATATTTTAATATGAAGTTAATGTATTTTTTAACATAATATGTCCATAAGTTGAATAATATTACTGATTGTTTGCAAAAACATGTATTATTTGATAAAGCAGACATCAACCTGCTTTAAAAACCGTGTAAAGGAAAACAATATTTGTTAATGATTAGTTTATTTATGTTGGTAAACTGCGAAATAGTATTTAAGGATCTAAGTCTAAACAAAGAAGGAAATATATATGTTTCATATATTATTTTATATCTTAAGTTTTAAAAGAATATAGCATATCGGGTATATTATTATATTTTATAGATCATTTATTATTGTACTTTAACGTAATATGCCTAATGAAGAAATATATTGATCTCTGTATAAACCTATAAATAAATAAACAAGTTTCATATATTTGCAAGTTTATAAGATTGCACATTAAAAAATATTATTTACGATTTCAAAACATATATATGGATAGTTATATTGTATATTATGTTAAGTACGAGTATATGAAAATATATTTTGAAGATCATTTATTAATGTATTTAAACTTAATATTATTACAAAAATTATAACATCTATATAACCTAGCAGGTGACACAAGGATTCCTATACGTGGTTTGTAGAGAAAAAATGATCTGTTAAATTCTATTATGTATTGAGAGAATCGGTTGTTGTGAAGGAGAAAGGGTTTTAACTTGTGAGACAAAGCTTTAGACAAATCAGTTTCAACTAATCGAAATTAACAGGTAATGTATTTGCAATGAATAATGTTCGATTTATTATGTTTCATTATATTCATTTAGAACTAGATCTAGATGTGTTCAGTTTTTTGATTTAGGGTTACTCGATGTTTGTGATACAACTATAATACTAAATACTACATGCAAAATATCATTACAAACTAATCTGTTAAATACTATTATGTATTGATAGAATCGCTGTTGTGAAGGACATAGGTTTTAACTTATGAGACAAAGCTTGAGACAAATCAGTTTTAAAGTCATCTAAAGAAACAGGTAATGTATTTGCAATGAATAATGTTCAATTGATTACGTTTCATTATATTCATTTAGAACTAGATCTAGATGTGTTCATTTATTTGATTTAGGGTTACTCGATGTTTGTGATACAACTATAATACTAAATACTACATGCAAAATATCATTACAAACTAATCTGTTAAATACTATTATGTATTGATAGAATCACTGTTGTGAAGGACATAGGTTTTAACTTATGAGACAAAGCTTGAGACAAATCAGTTTTAAAGTCATCTAAAGAAACAGGTAATGTATTTGCAATGAATAATGTTCAATTGATTACGTTTCATTATATTCATTTAGAACTAGATCTAGATGTGTTCATTTATTTGATTTAGGGTTACTCGATGTTTGTGATACAACTATAATACTAATTACTACATGCAAAACATCATCAGAAACTCTGAATATACCTAAATCTAAAGATATTAGGTGTACATGTATGTCTCTCATTTTATATAACATAAAGTTTGTCCCCAATGTTTATTATGAGTCCAATCCGAGCTCTCCTATACAAAGAATATACAAATCTATATTAGTACTGAACATATTATAAAAAATTAAAATACTCATGTTAATTAAATGAAATAGATTGTGCCTGACCTTACTGTAAATGTTAATGCAGGGTATGAGATGTATGTCGTAGGTTTAGGGTTGATACCTGTAATTTCAAAGTTTTTGAAATCAGTAAATATAATTCCAGTTAAAAACATAAAAACAATACAAAAATGTATAAACTGTAAATTTGGTAATATGAACGTTCTATTTTTCAAAGTTTATGAAATCAAGCACTTACCATTCAGTATGAGTGAATTTCAATCAGACTAAAAGATGTAACTTGGATTTCTTATCTTGAATCCTGTAATTGAAAACTATTTTAACTCAGTAAACATAATTCCAGATGAAATATAAATATATCTAAATTTATATGTTACAAGCAGTTACCATGCAGTATGAATGAAATTAAAGTTTACATTTTGTGTATCTAATAAGCATTCTAGTCATTTTTCTTTTCAGGTCTTGGTAAAGGGCTCACATGCAATCAGACAGTGGAAAACAATTGCAATTTTAGTGTCGAAAATTGTATTACAACAGAGCTAATCTCTACAAGGAAGGTACCTTTATATTTACTATTGTTCTGAATATTTATGTTTGAAAATGTAGATATTAAATATATTATATGATTATAGCATTTTGAATTTACTTCAAATATAAACCCTAAATAGCATTATTAAATCTATTAAAGTGACCTAAGATTGATTTAAGACATTTCAAATTAAATATCAATACTGCATTTGGTCAAAAAACAGATATCATATTGACCCAAAAACGAATCAAATAAATGAACAGATGTACACCAAACATGTAGTATCTTTCTAAAATAACCTATGTATAATTAATGAAACAGAATTAGCAGAATAAAACACAGAGATAAACAAATATTATATCACTTTTTTCAGTTGATTACGTTAGGGAGATACCTGCATAACTTTCTCCTTGAAGGTCTTCTTTTTGTATCTGAAACCGTTTGGTTGTGGAAATTGCATTTGGTTGAACCCTCGAAAACAAAAAAGTCAAAAACAATCAGATCTGTAAACTCATAGGCATAGAGATAAAGAGAGAAATAGAGATTGAAATATATATATATATATATATATATATAGAGTGAGAGAGGGAGGGAGAAAGAGAGAGAGACTTCTTACATTTATGTTCTTTGGATTTAATCCTAACATTTGCCATGGATCTTAAACCCCGCTGTATCTTTGCATGTTATTAAAGAAAGACAAAATTTATTAATACCAGGTATGCAAATAATAGTAGATAGTTATTGAACACAGAAACTGACCTATATGATTTGCTGTGTGTATTGTTAATCTTGGACATAAATCTCCTCATCACCGGCGTTGCTGTTGTTTGAATGTTAAACAAGATAAATACAAAGACAAGGTCAGTTTGCAGGAGAATGTATGTGGTTGAAGTTTTTGTTTCGGATATAGATTTGTAAATGTGAAAGAGAGATATTTTGACAAAGAAAAAGAGAAAGAGATAGAAGATTTTGTTTTGGTTCCGGATATGTTGTGAGAGAGAGAAATAGAGAAAGATATATATATATATATATATATATATAGAGAGAGAGAGAGAGAGAGAGAGAGAGAGAGAGAGAGAGAGAGAGAGAGAGAGAGGGTTACAGCTGCACGGTTTCAGACCATTAATTAAAGTCTGCTAAAGACTGATATAGAGTGCATTGGTAAATGTGAAAATGAATAATTTATTACTTTGTGAATATCAATGCGAACAGTCTAGACAGTATCGGAAACCTCTTTAAATTTCAAATCTGTGGGCCTAAAGTCATCATTTGGGCCTGGCCCATGTAAAAATAAAATTATTAGGTAATTTTGATCCTTTTACTATTATCCGATAAAATTGATTAGGCTCATTAAACATTTAATTTCGAAATTTTTTCTACAATTGAAGATCTGATTTTAAAAAATTACACTATTTTTTATCTGAACTGTAAAATTAAACATTTAGCATAAGTCGTTCCGGTTTCATCTAATATGATTATATTACTTACTTTTTAACCCATTAAACAAAAAAAAAAATTATTAAACGAAGAACAGTCTTCATCAAGAAGAGTGTAGATTAAAAAAGTGTTTTCGGACAAGAAGAGTGTAGTTTAAACATTGTTTTCAAACAAGAACATTCTTCATGTAGCTAAAATGATATTAATTTCCAAAGTACTAAAACTATGCAACAAGAATAAAACGATTAATACTAGAGGTTTGTATCACATTTTATTAAATCCAAAGCTTTTAGGGTTTCAAACATAAAGAATCTCGAGAAATTGAGAGAAAGAGATAAGGAAATTGGTGAGATAGAGCGAGAGAGAGCGAGCGAGAGAAAGAGAGTTATAGATCGAGAGATTAATGGATGTCCAGAAAACGAGAGAAATTCATTAGAGAGAGAGAGAGAGAGAGAGAGAGAGAGAGAGAGAGAGAGAGAGAGAGAGAGAGAGAGAGAGAGAGAGAGAGAGAGAGAGAGAGAGAGAGATTGAATAAAATAATAGACGGAGAGAGAGAACTTACTTTTTTCCAATAGATATCCTCATCAACCCCGGTATCTGCTTTCCATGTTAAGTTGTGGACAAGAACTCATGTGGATCCGACGAAGACGACGAAGTTAATACTCTATGACTCTTTTTTGGTTTGGTGGGATACATATATGAAGTCGGATTGTGGGTTATCAGATGAATATTTATCAGATTCAGTGAAAATGAAATGAAATAAACAAGTTTGATGGAGAACATATATATATATATATATATATATATATATATATATATATATATATATATATATATATATATAGAGAGAGAGAGAGAGAGAGAGAGAGAGAGAGAGAGAGAGAGCGAGAGAGAGAGAGAGAGAGAGAGAGAGAGAGAGAGAGAGAGAGAGAAATCGGAACGGCGTAAATGGAAAGATGCTAATGACAAGGGTTTCCAAAAGGAGATATATTTGTTTGTTGTTATTGGACTCAACCGACTTTGAATTTAAGAAGCCCATTTACCATTTGGATTTGGGCTTATATTTGTTTTTCGGTGTATGAGCCCAATTACTATGACTTAGGTGATGAATAATATAAAATAGTTTTCAACATTATTTATACAGATTGGGCCCGAAATAGTGGGCCAGAAATTGAATTGACACTAATATTATCGTTGGGCCTAAAAGCATGTTAAATATAACCAGGTTTTCAAATATAAGTACTATTTAATATTAGTAATTTTTAATTTGGGCTTGAAGCCCAAAATGAAGTCCTAATAATTTTACATGCTAATTATAATTATTAATCATTAAATGAACCAATAAGCCCATTTAAAAGTAAATACTACATAACTGTAAATATTTGTCTCAAATATAAGTTAGGCCCGCAAAACAAATTTGGCAAGTCAGTATTTGGGCCTAAAAGCCCATTAAAGTTTCGAAAGTGGTATTAATTTTTAATCGGTTCTATTAAATTTTATATATACATATTGGGCCGCACTTCAAATAAGCCCATTACTTATTTCTCATTAAAATCCCGATAAACTGTCACAAGGCCATTACAAGTATTAACAGTTTTATTTGGCCAAAAAGCCCAATCAATTTGTTAAAGTTGATTATTTTCTGGAATTAATTTTTAATTAGTATATGATTCAATCAATTCATTAGTTTAATAAAAAAAATTAATGGCTCAGACTAAAACCAAAAACATTAATACAAAAAAATACATATGTTTTTATGTGAAAAAAAGTTAACACAATGAACCAGTAAAAATAGAAAAGTTTTGTCGGATGAAATTAGAATCCCATATGAAAATTGATTCATCCATTTTTAAAACAGTAGAACATCATTATTCAATTTGTAAAACGCAAAAAAAATAAAACGAATAAAATTGCAAGAAATAAACACAAGCAAATTTTACTTGAATTTTTTTAATTACCTTGATGATTTCAGGGAGAGCCCAAAACTTCCTTCTTTAAGGAGCATTACAATGGCAAACTCCAGATCTCCTCAGATCTTATATTACAAAGATTTTATGTTAGTATTTCAAAAAATAATGAAGTAGGAAAAAAATCAACAAAATAGATGTAAATAGACAGAGAGAGTGAAGAAACTTACACGGTGGAATATATATCTTCTGTTTTGGTTGAAATTCTCTATGGTGGCATGCAGATAACCATAACCTCTTCTTCAAAGTACACTCCACAGTCAATGATCTCCTCACATGCAAATACTGATGTCAGTATTTCAGAAAGTAATGAAAGAAGAACCATAGATTTAGATAAAGAGCGCATGAGAGAGAGATTAAGAGCAACAACAACCTCCGTTGATCTACTTTTTAGGCTCATGGGAAACAGATCTAAAGACGACGAATTTTCTTTTCCAGATCCTAATTTTTATGGTGGTGGGAAACAGAGGAAGACAATCTCGATATTGTTTTTGGTGATTTATAGAAAGAGGAAGAATAATTATGGAGGTAGAGATTTTGTTTCTTGGAGACGAAAATGGTGAAGTTAGATGAAGAACTGGTAAAGAGAGAGGAAATGAAAGTGGCGCAATAGGAAATTTCTTAATGTGGTAGGGTTTCCGAAAACGTGAACCGGGTTAAATTCTTTAACATGCCCTAAAGTCCAGATGAAGCCACTGACAAACCCAATAACGAAACCCAAATGAAATGGGCCTATAAGCCCATTAACACACTTAGATGTTTAACTTTAATATTTAAGCCCATTATTTGACTTATTTACACAAACGTGAATTTTTATTAAAGGCCATTAATTGTTGCCGTGTTTTAACAAACTTGGGGCACTAAGCCGATCTAATTTCAACTTGGGCCAAAATCAAGCCCATTAATAATCCGGCGATAATTCACCTAATATTGTGTTATAATTTGTTACACATGTTGGGCCGGCAATAATCAAGCCCATTAAAAACTTGGGCCACTAAGCCGATCTAATATTGTGTTATAATTTATTAAAGGCCATTAATTCACCTAAAATTTGTTAAATTTCTATTTGGGCCTATATAAGTCAATTAAGTTTTTTACGCTGTAATATTATTTACAATTAAATGGGCCAAAAAGCCCTTATTTCAATAAGCCATATAATCTTTAAGCCCATTATATTGCATTCAGAAGCCCATTTCTGATATTCGTAAATCATATATCTAAGCAATTTTCTTATCTGAATCCAATTCAATTCATATCAAATATAAATTTAATAGTTATTGTATTGTTGAACCCGATTTATATAATACCAATATATTTTATTATTATTGAACCCATTATAACATAAATAATGTATAGATTAAACGAGAAGAGTCTAGATATTGCACAATCATGCAGAACATTCAAACAAAGTATTGAAATAGATCTTTGATGATTCATGGTAGAGGTTGATGGATAAGTTTTTTTCAAACCAAGGCAACCTAGCATTTCAAACGAGAAGAGTCTAGATGAAAAAAAATCATGCAGAATATTCAAACAAAGCATTGAAACAAATTCTTGATGATTCATGCTAGAGTTTGACAGAGAAGTTTTGTTCAAATCAAGGCAACCTAGCATTTCAAACGAAAGGGAAATCCAGAGAAAGAGATAAAGAGAGACTGAGAGAGAGAGAGAGAGAGAGAGAGAGAGAGAGAGAGAGAGAGAGAGAGAGAGAGAGAGAGAGAGAGAGAGAGAGAGAGAGAGAGAGAGAGAGAGAGAGAGAGAGATATGTTACATTTCTGTAATAGGGAGATCTCCAAAACCTCCGTCTTCCAAATCTCCTCATCTTTGCGATTATCTTCTCATAAACACTGTGTTGTCAAATTTGCATGTAAAATTTGGAGAAGAATTGATTACTGTTCTAGATCTGAAACAGAAAAGCGGTGGGTGGTATAGATCTAAAGTAGATCTTGAAAGGAATATTTTCGATCTCATATTTTGGAAAAGAATTAAAAATGTTGGTCTGGATTAAGAGAGGAAAGGAAAGAGAGCGACGAAGCTTGAATTAGGAAATCAAAACCGCCATAGATTTAGAAAGCGAGAGAAATCTGAGAATTGTGTTTCGAGAGAGACAGATGAAGAGAGAGAGAATGTAAACGGCAAAATGATCCCAAAGTGGAAATGTGGTAGGGTTAGCGGAAGCCGAAGATATTTTCTTCATTATGATTGGGCTTCATTGGGTCGTTTGGTACCAATCACAGAAACGGCCCATTTATTCTTAATTCAGTTTATATCATACTAAAAGCAGCATCAATCTTAGGCCCATAATTTCATTTTAATAATACGAAAATAAATAATTAATATGTAAATTTATTAATTTTATTTTGAAAAACTTTAATAAGTATTTACATGTGTTATATAATATATTATAAAATTAAATTAATTGATTATTTTGGTAATTTTTTTAATTTATTAGGAATATATAAAATTTTAAAGTGATTGTGTTATTTACGAATTAACCCAAGATAATATAATGTTGAGATTAGTTGCTATTATAGATAAACGACAACGAACAAATTCAATTTAATACAAATAATATATTGTTACGTAAATCGAGCTTTTGGAATTGGCCCTCTATTTCACTTCCTCATTTTTTATACTTGGGCCTATATGCCCATAAACCTATTTAATGTTGCATGAAAAAGTTACAACCTATAAAAAATATAATTTAGGCCCATATGTCCATTGATTATTTATAATTTTGTATTATAATTTAATAATACAAAGAAATAATATTATGTTTATTTATTATATTTTTAATAAGTACATAATCTCTATTTTGGTATGTATTAGGCCTATAATCCGAAACCCTGCCAACGATCTCTGTTTTGGGCCAATAAGCCCATGTAACAAAAAAATATAAACATCTCCTTAAGTATTTACATACATTTTTTCAAAATTTTCATAAATATATTTTATTCAATTTGTGTATTACATCCGATTACACTGGATGTGATACCCCGTATTTTTGTAAGGTTATTTTGGGAATTTTGGGTTTTTCTCGAGTGCCCGTTGTGTACGTCGGATTTAATTCAGAAAGTTGGAGACATTCTGTAATGTGCTCTGTATCTGTAATATTTTTCTCAGTGAAATAAAATATAGACGACGTACTTTGGATTTGTATACTCGTTCGCGTACGATAAATTTTATCTAGGGGTAATGTTGTTTTCATCCGAGAGCCAAGGAAGCGGCCAAGCCAAGGGCGGCGCCCGCCGTGGGTTAGCGGCGCCCGCCGTCGCAAGGCTCGAGGAGGCTGCCATGGTCTTCTCCTAGCTGGGACGCCAGGCCTAAGGGCGGCGACCGCCGCGCAGTGCGGCGCCCGCCGCATTTCGCCCGCCGTAGGCCATTTTGCAAGGCGGCGACCCGAGTAAATTACGGCGCCCGCCGCGACCTAGCTAGCGGGTAAAACCCGATGGTCGCCGGCGAGCCTCTAACGCGCCGAATTAGGCCTGCTCCGCCTCGTTGTAGGCAATGATGGTGTTCCCTTGGCATTTGGCTATAAAAGGGAGTGCTTGGGGGTCGGATTGGAGCTCATTCTCAGCTCAAATCTCTCCCAAATTCCTACCTCGCCGGAGTTGTTGCCTCGCCGGATTCTGGAGCTTTCGCCGGAGGTCGTTTGTTGTGTTTTCCAGTAGCCTAGAGGTCCCTTTGGAAGCTTAGTGGAGGTCTGAACCCAAAGTCAGGCCAAAGGAGTGACCCTCGTGTGTGTGTTGGTGAGTTTTCTCGCCGTTCTGTTGTCCGCCGTTCTTCACGGCGACCGCCGTGATGAACACGGTGCCCGCCGTGATGAACACCGTGCCCGTCGTGATGAACACGGCGACCGCCGCCAGTGGCCAGAAGCCCCTTTGTTGGCTTGGTCTTGGTGGTCGTCGTTGTGGCGTCGTTTCCTTTCGATTTCTTTCGTCGTCTTTAGATTCGTACTGTTGTTATGTCGGATCTAACTTAGGGTTTCTCTTATGGGTCGACTCGAAGGTTGTTGTGCTGTCAGAGCTATACCCGTGTCGAGCCCGGAATCCCATCAGCGTTAGGCTTGTTTCTATTCTGTGGATTAAGGCAAGTGGCGGTTCGCTCTTGCTCATTGTTCCATACTTACATTAATTATCAGTTATTTCAATTGAGTAATTAATTTGGAATGATTACTGTGTTTATCTAGAAATGGTTTTATAAACTGTTTTGGAAACTGTAATAATGATATTATAATAGGTTGTATATCTGTTAGAACAACGCTATTATTTATGTTCGCCTTGAGGGCATTTATGTGGATTTATCCTGAACTATTGTTGTGCTCGAACTGTTAGTTAGCACGAGTATTCGTAGGAACGCATGGACTCCGAGAGGTCCATTCGTTTCTTTATAACTTGGGGAAAAGGGCGATCAAGACCCTACGATAGTAGAAGCTTGGACTCTGCGAGGTTCATTCCTTCGATATAAGTCCAGAGGCTTGGATTTTGTGAGGTCCATTCCTTAGTTGTATGTCCTGCGTGACATGGCATATGTTTAAAAGCTTATAATGTAATGTGGGTTTTGGAATTTAATAAGATAAAGTGCCCGAGTGCACATAATTAATATACCTTTGATGAGTAGTGCAGCTAAGTAAATAGTGCAGCTAGGAAAGCTCGTCTTGACTTTGATCAGAGTACGTTCTCTTTCCAATCTGGATTCGCTGTAAGCGGTGAGGTTGGTCGTGAACCGAAACATCTAAGTCAGCTTTTAAATCACTGATGTCTGATTCTTTAAACATTCCAGATTTGTCATATTTCCTTAAGACTCACCTCCGTTGGAGTCTTCTTTTGGTTCGATTTCTGTGAAGATTCAGTCTTCCAGAATCTTCTCTTATGCATACCTCTTGTTGTTATCCAGTAGAAGTATGAAGGTTGATTATCGTTATCGGTTATTATTCGAGAAACGATGAGTCTAACCTAATACAACTACTTCGAACCACTCTGCTTTATATCCTTGCATAGTCTTTCATTAGACTAACCAACCGAAATTGTTCTCTGCATGGTTGGCTGGTGTCATCCGTTCGATTCGGCACATCAGATAGAGCGTAGTGGAGGAGACTAGAAGGACTATGAAGACGACGGTGGTTTTTGGATGTTTTTAATAATTTCTTTTAATCAGGTTGAGATCCTTGGGAGATGACCATTGTGGTTAAGATCCTTGTTTGTAATATATTTAAAAGACTTTCGTTGTACCTTGTTTAAAGACTTCCGCTGTACTTTGTTTAAACTCTGTATTTGCCCTATTCGGGATTGGGATGTAATCCCGGGACTCATGTTTTATATGAATAAAGTTATCATTTGGTATCATTATATTTCATGATTTGTATTCAAACGGTAAAGCATTGGGTGATCTCGGTAAGGAACACTGAGGTCACTGGCGGTAATACCTTTCCAAATGGGTTAAGATTTGGGGGTGTTACACTGGAATAAATATATAAGTTTTAATTTGAATATATGTATGATTTTGCAGGGTGATTTTGTTATGGACGAATTAACTCGACATAACAGAGTGTTGAGATTGGCTGTTATAGAGACAAACGACAACAGACAAATTCAAATCGATCAGGTGAATAAATTGCATTCAATTCTTTCACATTTTTTCCCGATAAATTGAAATATGAACTTGAATATAAATAGTCATTATGCATGATGTATTCCTGGAGTTAGTCCTAATTCTTTCGTTAGTGGTCGTATCCCCATGTCCGACATTTCAAATGGTTAGTAATTGTTATTTGATAAAGTCTTCATTTAATTCGATTCGACCATCTATATTGTAATAAGTGTTTGATGTTCTATAATATAATATATCTGTAATTTCATGATTCAAAAAAAAATTTAACTATTTTATAACTATGAAAACATATAATTGTTGTTTTGAAATTTTTGCTTATGCTTAAAATTTGTAACACATATCCATGTATTTATGCAGTACACCAGAATATTACACCGTCGGCTTTGCATTTACCCCGAAGTGATCAAAACGTTCATAATTCATTTTTACCTATAAGTGTTCCAAAGCAAGAAAACTACGGTATAAGTTTTTTGGTCTTACTATCCGTTTTATCAAGTATCAAAATTTATTTTGTTTTAGTATCTATAATAAGTAGATTATGATATAACTATTTATTTGTAGTTCAATTGCACAATTTCATGCTTACAGAACAAAATCATATGCACAATGTCGAACAAGGTATGGTATTCTTAAAAGCGGTATGAAATAAGTGATTTATGTATTTATAATATTTGAATTTTATTTTCATGCACAAATTAGCTCGACAAAGGAGGAAATTGAGAATGAATGTAATAAGGCATAAGCGGGATGGAACACCGCTAATCGAATCAGGTTAGAACAAAATATATCATATTTAATTACAATTTTAAATTAATGTAGGTCTTGCTTAACCAAAATTAATGCAGGCAATATACTTGGAAATAGTAGCAACTCTATATTTACCCAGGCTACACCATTATCTATTACAGTTTATGGTTAGTCATTAATGAAATTTATTAGCTAATATATTTTTATAAATGCATGGTCTTAAGTTTGAGGTTATTAATAATCTATTATTATTTAATACTTTAATGTTCAGGTATAAGAAATTCATCTGCATTGACACGAGGTTCAAATAATGTACCACATATAAGTGATGGTAATAATCATTTTATTAAGTGTCAAAATTTATGTTTGGTTATACTCATAAGTAGATTATAATATTATACCTCTATGTTTACAATTGAATTGCACAATTCAATTCTTACAAAACAAATTGATTTGCAAAATGTTGAACAAGGTATGTTATTCGTAAAATTTATATGAAATGAGTGCTTTTTTTATTTATAATAATTGATATTTATTTTCATGCACAACATACCTCGGCATAGGAGGAAGTTGAGAATGAATGTCATACGACATAAGCGACATGGAACGTCATTAAACGAATCAGGTTAGCAAAAAAAATCTTTATTAGTTTAAATTAATAAGTAATGTATATTTTGCTTTACCAAAATTTGTGCAGGCAATGTACTTGGAAATATTAGCAACTCTGTACTTACCCAATCTACACCATTATCTATTACGGTTAATGGTTAGTTATTAATGAAATATATTATTTAATATACTTTTATGCATGCATTGTCTTAAGTTTGAGGTTTTCAAAACGAATAATCATTTAATACTTAAATGTGAAGGTATAAGGAATTCATCTATATTGCTAGGATGTTCATCTTTTCTACCACAAATAAGTAATGGTACTATTTGACTGTATTTATAATTGTACTAAGCGTAGTTGTTATTTTTTAATCTTTGATTATGTGTATTTGTATAAGAAAAAAAATTAATATCCGTGTATTTATGTAGTGTCCGCTAATGTTACGCCGACGGATTTACATTTACCAATAGCGGATCAAATCGCTACTAACTCAGTTCTACCTATAAGCCTAAATGACAAGGAAAACTATGGTACCAAATTATTGTTTTATCAAGCCCTGTTATTAAGTATTATATTATTTTTTGTCTTACATCACTATGTGTAGTATGATATATGTATTTATTTGCAGCTCATTTACAAAACGCAAGTCTTACTAATGAAGTTGACATAACAAATGTTGAACAAGGTACGATGGTAATCAGTAAATATTAATTGAGTGACTTATTGCATTTCAATATTTGTAATTGTTTTCCATTGACAAATTAGCTCGACGTAAGAGAATGTTGAGAATGAATGTGATTAGGCATAAGAGGCATGTAACACCACTAATTGAATCAGGTTAGCAAAAATCGCATAATGGTATGGTAAATCCTTAATGAAATTTACGCTCTCATCTAATTGGACATGCATACATGGTATAAATTCCGACATTGTTCAAAATATATGATCACTTACATATTTAAATTTCAGGAACTACTAATTCATCTGCGTTGGCAGGGTGTTCATCTACATTACCAAATGTCGGTAATGTTATAATTAATATCATTTTTTTTTGTATTCATAATAGGATCTTGTTTTCCATTACATTAAGATTGTTTAACATGTTGTAATGTCCATAATATATGTTAAAATAAGCACCTTTTAGCATATTTAATATTTGTTATAATTTATTTGTTCGACCTTTAATTTGTTTATAACAATAGTGTATTGTACAGATCATGTCGCATAAATGAATAGAACAACAAGAAATCATACTAGTAAACCAGATAATTCTGTTGTATTATTTGCTAAATTGGTATCATTTGTTTGTTTATTGTTTAACGCTTATTAATATGTTATAGTACAATACCTCGATCACGGTGAAGTAGTGTATGAATGTCTGCATTGTGGGGCATTGCTATGGCATGTTGAAAGATTAAATGCACAAGACCCTTCAAGCGAAGATATATGTCATATATCTTCCTTATGTTGCATGAAAGGAAAAATTGAGCTCCCATTGCTACAAGAGTCACCGCCGTTGTTGAATAATCTTTTGACAAATAAGCATCCAAAAAGCAAACAATTTTGTGAGAACATTATAGCTTACAATATGATGTTTGCTTTCACCTCTTTGGGAGGAAAGGTCTCACCCATCACGAAAGGTCGTGGAACTTATTGTTACCGAATGCATGGACATAATTTTCTCAAAATAGGGAGTTTGTTACCAGTGTCGGGGACAACACCAAAGTTTTCACAACTCTATATATATGATACTAAAAACGAGGATTCAAACAGAATCAATGCGATAAGGTATGTCAATTACGTATATTTATATTTTGTTTGTTACTACTTATAGTTATTGAACATTATTCTTTATTATTAAGACATTACTTTCATCTTTACTTATGACAACTCTAGAGTCAAAAAAGTTGATGATTCGCTTGTGATTGAGTTGAGAAAGATGATAGATCAACACAACCCCCATGCAAAGGCATTTAGAATGGCCAAAGATCGATTTAAGGATGAAGGTGTAACAGATCTCAAGTTGCGACTGGTTAGCAAAAGAAACACTGATGGTCAGAGATATAATCTCCCAATGAGTTCAGAGGTTACTGCTCTTATTCTTGGTGATATTGATACAAATCTCTCACCCAGGGACATTATACTTCATACAAGGTATGGTCAGTTACAACAGATTCACGAATTGCATCCTTCGTACTTGCGCTTCAATATCCGTTGGCATTCCCTTATGGTGAGAACGGGTACAAACCTGACATTGCTTTAAGTGAAAGGTGCAACACTTCTGCAAGGAAGAGGTCAAGGGTTACGCTAAAAGAATTCTGTCAGTTTCGAATCCACGAGCGTCGAGGCGAAGCTGGGACTCTGAGGTCATCTAGAAAGTTGTTTCAACAATTTTTGGTTGATGTTTATACAATGATTGAATCAGAAAGGTTGAACTACCATCGAACTCATCAGAAGAACATATGGGCTGATTTATATAAAAATCTTACCGCAGCAACGAGCAAGGGTCATACAGCACCGGCATCATCTGGAAAGAGAATAGTGTTTCCATCTTCATTTACAGGCGGTCCTAGATATATGCAGCAGAACTATCAAGATGCAATGACAATATGCAAACACCATGGTTATCCAGATCTATTCATAACATTCACATGCAATTCAAAATGGCCTGAAATTGTAAAGTTTTGCGAAGAAAGGGTTCTACAACCAGAGGATCGGCCAGACATTATATGTAGAGTATTCCACATGAAATTGGAGTCCATGATCAAAGATTTCAAAGTAAAAAAATATTTGGCAAGTTTAATTCAAGTAACGTCTATTTTACTGTCCTCACTTTAGTTATTGTTTCTTATTAATAAAATATATTATTTCCCTCACATGTTTATAGTCTATTTATGTATCAGTTTCTTATTTTTTTAAATGTATTAAATAATTTGAACATATAACTTGGACTTTTGGATGTTTTGTAGTTATTTACACAACTGAATTCCAGAAGCGTGGTCTGCCTCATGCACATATTTTATTGTTTCTGGATAAGGAATCTAAGTTGCCAACTACTACGGTCATCTCGGCTGAAATTCCACACCCAACTAAGGATGCTGATTTATACAACGTGGTGACAAATTTCATGATGCATGGTCCATGCGGAGCTTCTAAACCATTGTCTCCGTGTAGGGCTGATGGAAAGTGTAGAAAGTACTTTCCAAAACAATTTGTTGAACAGACTTTTGTTGATGAAGATGGGTACCTTGTTTACAGAAGACGTGACGATGGTAGAACGATAGAAAAGAGTGGAGTTCCCCTTGATAATCGGTATGTGGTTCCTTACAATGCACATATAAATGTTGAATGGTGCAACCGATCGGGCTCTATAAAGTACATAAATAAAGGGCATGATCGTGTCACTGTTGCAATATCAAGCTCTAATGCAAACAATGTCGGTGATAAGGGCATGGACGAAATAAAAAACTACTACACCTGCCGCTATATATCGGCGTGTGAAGCGGCTTGGAGGATTTTTGCCTTTGATATTCATTACATGACTCCTGCTGTTCAATGTTTGAATTTGCACCTTCCCAGTGAGGAAAGCGTTTTATTTGATGATGATGATCATATTGATGCCGTCTTAAATGATCATGAAAGTGATAAATCAATGTTTCTGCAATGGATGGAGTCTAACAAAAAGTTTCCAGAAGCTAAAGATTTGACATACTCTGAATTTCCAGATAAATTTGTTTAGGTAGCTTCATCTAGGCATTGGAAAAAATGTGATAGGCATGGTTCGGTTGGAAGGATTTATCACGTAGCTCCAAGTAGTGGCGAGAAGTACTATCTTAGAATTTTGTTGAATCATATAAAAGGGCCAACATGCTACGAATATTTAAGGACTGTTGAGGGTTCAGTTTATAGTACATTTAAAGAAGCTTGCTATGCATTGGGGTTGTTAGATGATGATAGAGAATATGTTGACGGGATAATTGAAGCAAGTTTTTGGGGATCAACAAACTACCTTAGGAGTCTATTTGTATTTCTTTTGGTGTTTGATTGCATGGCAAAACCAGAGTTTGTTTGGGAACGAACATGGATGCTTCTAGCAGATGACATTGTCGACAAACAGAGGAGAATTCTACGAATTAAGGGTATGCATTTCATTAACGTTGTTTACTTGATCATAATCGTAACTACATTTGATGTATGTTTTCATGAATATATTTTACTCATTTAATTGTAGTGACATGTGCATTCTATTTATATGCAGATTTGCATGTTACAGATGACCAATTACAAAACTACGCTCTTGTCAAAATTGACAAGTTATTACGACAAAATGATAGTAGTTTGAGTCACTACAAAACCATGCCTTCTGTATATTCAAGCCTCATATATGAAGGTTTCAACAAGCTTATACAAGATGAACTTCGATATGATACATCATGTCTAAATGAGGAACGTTCACAATTACTTTCTAGATTTACAATGGAGCAAAAATGGGTGTATGATGAGATCATGAATGTTGTTTTATCAAATAACGGGGTTGTCTTATTTTTATATGGTTATGGTGGAACAGACAAAACTTATATATGGAGGGCACTTTCGGCGGCTATAAGGTCAAAAGGTGAAATAGTCCTTACTATTGCTTCAAGTGGAAATGCAGCTCTCCTAATACCTGGCGGCAGAACTACTCATTCGAGGTTTAAAATACCTTTGCAAGTTAATGAGGATTCAACGTGTCATATATGTTCAGGTATTGAACTTTCTCAGTTAATATGTGCCGCCAAACTTATTATCTGGGATGAAGCTGTCATGACGAATAGGTTCTGTTTTGATGCATTAGACATGACGTTAAGAGATATTTTATGGGCTACAAATCCCCTTAGTTTAAAGCAACCTTTTGGAGGGAAAGTCGTATTATTTGGTGGAGACTTTAGGCAAATCCTACCTGTGATCTCAAAAGGGAGCAGGCAAGATGTTGTTTTTGCCACCATTAATTCCTCTTATTTGTGGGACCATTGCAAAGTTCTTACGCTGACAAGAAACATGAGGATTCAACAAGGTACATCTGAATCTGAGATCCAAGAGGCAAAAGAATTTTCTGAATGGGTATTAAGCATCAGAGATGGGACTGCATGTGTTAACAATGATGGGGAAGCGCAAATAGAAATTCCCGATGAACTATTGGTCAATGATTATGACTTAGATCTGATTCCAGTAGTTGTTAAATCTGTTTATCCCTCTCTAATGGAAGATCAGTTGTTTCCGGCATACTTTGAAGAACAGGCAATTCTTGTTCCAACACATGAAGAGGTAGAAAAAGTTAATGAGTATATATTGTCTTTGTTGCCTGGTGATGAAAAGGTCTATCTTAGTTCAGATAGTCTGTGCAAGGCAGGTTCTATTAAAGACAGTGATGCGAGTATTTATACATATGATTATTTGAATAGTATTAGATGTTCTAGTCTGCCAAATCATGTACTCAAACTAAAGGTTGGGGTGCCTATTATGTTGCTCCAAAATATTGATCAATCTTTAGGTTTATGCAACGGGACGAGATTGATAACCACGCAGCTTGGCAGTCATGTCATACAAGGGAGAATTATTTCAGGCAATAATATCGGACATACGGTTTTGATTCCTCGCATGATAATGTCACCATCAGACACTTTATTCCCTTTCAAGTTTCAACGAAGACAATTTCCCTTGAGTGTATGTTTTGCTATGACCATAAACAAAAGTCAGGGTCAATCTCTTGCAAATGTCGGTTTGTATCTTCCACGCCCTGTTTTCAGTCATGGCCAGTTTTATGTTGCATCATCAAGGGTGACTAGCAAGAAAGGTTTAAAGATATTGATTTGCGATAAAGACAAGAAGATATATGATACTACAACCAATGTAGTATACAAGGAAGTTTTTGATAATTTGTAGCAATTTTGAACATCGTTTCACATTTTATGTTTATCGTTTCATTTTCATGTATTATATGAGCATTTTTATTATGTTTGATGGTTTTAGTAGTATTGATGTAAGGGGTGTGGCTATACCTGTTTGAAAGACTACTTAGCCAAATTTTATTATTAATAAAGTTATGGAGAGTGCCGCCTCTCTTTATATAATTTAGTTTTTTGTATATCTTGAATATTTTTTGTCGATTAGTCATTTTTTATTTAAATAACTAATCAAATATATATATTGAACCAATTCACTATAGTAAATTAAAATATACTATTTTTACAAATGTAAGAAAAATATAAACAAATCCCGTGCGTATTACACTAGTATACTTTATCTTAGTTAACAAACATTAAAATAAAATGTATACTACATCATAGTAAGTACGACTTTGCACAACGGTTTATATCGGTTCCAAAATTGGTACTTAATTCCAAAAGCTTCTAACATGCTATAACCTTGTTTAACCATACTAAAAAAAGATGCTATGATCCCCACTCATGGAAGACGAAGCAAACTTTGATCACCATTTTTTTTGATATCATTTCACCTTTTCAATGTCCAACATTAGGGTGGTAAAAGGTAAGTGTAAATGTACAAAATTAGCATGTCGTTTAAATGTCATTTCACTTCCATTTTTCATAGATTTATCATTTCATAGTCGGAGAAAAGATAGGCCAATGTCATGCCTATTAGAGTCTATATCAAGTTAAAATAGAGCTTGTATAAACAGACCATATATACCCATATATACCTGTTTAAGCCTTGACATCATGCTTATTTTTCCTGTTGCAATATTTATTTAGTACTTCTTTTATTTATGATTGATAGGGTCAAAAACATTACAAATATATGAATCGTTCATGGAAGAGGACAATTCATGATGGGAATGACCCCGTCTTAATACAGAAACAAACAAAAAACAAAAAAAACTTAAACAGCCATTGAAAACATAATATATTAGAGCGGTTAGCCATGCATGCAAGATGAGGCATTGAAGGTCATCCCACAACGCCATCGCGAACCATAAACACCTTAACACCGATGACTTTCTCTCTGAGATGAGCAAGAGTAGCCACATTCTCTTATGTCTGCCGCAACTTCAAGGAAGGAAGGCTGATTTCTTGGACATGATCAAAGAACTTGGAGGTATTTGGTTGATGGTTCGTCATAGATCGGAGATGCCCAAGAAGAAACCATATGTCCATACAGTTTCTTGGGACCTTCTGAAACCTAGTAGCACCACCATGGTAAACGTGGGTGGTCAAGAACACCATGTCACCGGTGCTGGGCCTCAACTCCCCCCGTTGTAAACTTGAAGATGAACTTGCCGGTAGGTGGCGGTCATTAGTTATACACAACAGAACAATTTGGAAAGAGAATAGTATGGAGAGTGTAGAGTTGTGGAAGATGTACGTGAAGTGGACCTTTCTGTTTGAGAAGGGCATAATTTATAATCAAAATATATGTTAGTGAAGGGTGGTTGAGGAAATAGGAATATTTAGTAGGAGGAATTAAGAGGCTTGCAGTTAGAATAGTCAAATTAGAAGTCATAATTATATTCTACGGGAAAAGAAGACTTGCTTAGAAAACCTACCATATATTTACTTCATTGTCCCTGACAAAGCTGATATGTGGATTTTATCCATGCACCTTGATTACAACATGTTTTGTATGGATTAAATGTTGTAACTTTAACAATTGTTGTAACTATATGAATTATGTAAAGGAAGTATGGTAACTACATAGTTTTATTAAATTATTTGATATTATTACACTAATGAATGTTTTTTGAATAAAGCATGCTATTAGATACCATTTCATATTAAGTAATATACTTCCCTAAATATAAAAAAAAGCATGCTTTCAAAATTGTTTTACAAACATGCTAATGGTGTTTTGTGACACATCAATAATTATTTATGTCCTGAGTACTAGAATAAATGTTTTGAATATGGATATGATCTTTATAGGGTTTATTGGTTGACCGATGAATTTTTTAAAGAATAAAACATGTTATTAGATGCCACTTGATATTACGTATGATAGTTCCACAAATATAAACATAAACATGCTTTGAAGATATTTTTACAATCGGACCAATGGTATTAAGTGATACATCTATAGCGGATTAAGTCATGACTAATAGAATCAATTCCATATGTAGCTAGGGTTTCCACTCTCCTAGTATAAGATAGCGCTTTCCATTGGTGCAAGATAGTAGCCATCTAAAGGGGTTGTTTTGGCGACACTGATGGGGTTCATGTAAAGTGAGTGATGACACACGACTCTAGTAGGGGTCCGGTTAGGATTTAGCAACCACACACGATGATAGGTGTTATTTCATACACCTTTTCTAGAATCTATTAGCATGGTTTGGAGGAGTTTTGGATGTGTTTTGGTGCTAAGTCTGCGATCCAGATGTTATGGAGAGAAGTGAAGAAATCCAAGGATTTGCAGCTTAAATGGAGTTTAGAGATGAAGATGGAGCTGCTTGGTAGTATTTGGAGAGCAGCAGAAGAAGAGAAGAAGACGAGAGCTGAAGTCTGGAGTTCACCGCCCCGCGTCAGCAATGTCGCGGCCCGGCGATGACTCCCAGTGAAGGATGGAGCCCGTGTGAGAGGAGACCACCGCCCAGCGGTGGAGAGCTGAAGCCCCGCGGTGGATCTTCACCGCCCCGCGGTGGATGTGTTTATTTCCTCGCGCCATATTATATTTATTCCCTATTTCGTTTATGACTTTGCTTTATTAGTTTATTCGGTTTCCTTATTTATTTGTTTTAGTTTAACCTAGTTTCCTAAGACTATTTAAGCCTCTTTTTCTAGGTTAAGAGACGGAGACACTTCGTTATTGAGACTTAACTTTGATCGTTATTTGATATTAGAGTTTTTCATCCCCGTTGATGGAGAACTAACTTCCCTTTGTTCTGTTAGACGATTGAAGCAGTGCATTGATGTGTTTGTGAGATTTCTATTCCTTGTTCTTATCCTTATAAGTGTTGGATTGATTCTCTTGATTATATCGAACTTGATTTCTTGTTGTTCTTCTTAGCCTGATCACCTAGGTTGAATGCTTGTTATCAATTGCTAGGATTGCATATAGGGGTTCCGAGTGCATATCTAGTGGCAAATACAATTGTGCGTATAGGGGTTCCGAGCATACAATTGTGTGTGAGAATCAATTGCGTGTTAAGTAGGGGAGTGAGTACTTATACGTCTTTCTACTTGCATGCATCCTATATCCTTGTGTGCATTGCTATTGCTGTGTTGGTGCTAAAGTATGCTGACAAATGTGAGAATCAGTTGTACTTTATCATTGGCATAGTGATAAGTCTATTGACAACTGTGAGAATCAATAGTACTTACGAGCAGGGTGGGAACGACTATAAGGATAAATAATTGAACTTGGATTGAATAGATTTCAGTGATCAAACTCTATCTTTGTACTGTGGATTTCGCTCTAACAGGACTACTTTCCCTCCTATTATTTTCTCGATTTTACTCAATCTACTTGCTTGCTTGCTTGCTTTGTGTTCTCTTGATTACAAACCCCCCAGTTACTTGTTACTTGTCATTTACGATTGCATACTACATCATACCTTCTCTGTGGGACTTGACCCTTACTTGTCTGCTATACTCTGTTTAGTAGGTTGGTTAGGTTAATTACTTTGATAGGGCTAATCAACGATATTTGCTGTGCATCTTTAGCCTCCGTCAAATTTGGCACCGTTGCCGGGGAGGGTTTTTGTTTGTTGTGTGTTTTTGTGATTGATTGTTGGTGGTGACCTATCTTATGGTCACCCGTAGCACTGACTCCCCCCTTCTAGATCTTGATCCAAAGATTGAAAGATCTTTCCTTGGAGGCCTGCGAGCTCGAAGAGGAGAGGAAGAAGAGGCCGAGATTGAGACAGTGTTGGACGTTGAGACTGACACAACCGAGAACGTCGAGACTGAAACCACCGAGATTGCTACTACTCCAGCCGCTGCTATGGCTGGAAACGGAACTCTGAGAGAGCTTACTATACCGAATATTGGGGCACAACCCCTAGCTGTAATCATCCCTGCGCTAGATCAAGGGGTGAACTTTGAATTGAAGTCGGGAGTTGTTGCTTACCTCCCTAAATTCCACGGTCTGAGTGGAGAGGATCCGATTTCTCACCTGGGCAAGTTCCACAATGTCTACATGACTATGAAGCCCAGGAACGTGACCGAAGACCAAATCAAGATGAGAGCTTTTGGTTTTTCTCTACTCGACTCTGCGAGTGATTGGTACTATCACCTGCCGCCAGGAACCATAGATACATGGACGAAGCTGCACAAAGCGTTCCTGGATAAATATTTTCCCACGAAGAAGGCGAATGCTTTGAAAAAGGCAATTGCCAACATCGAGTAGGCTGGTGATGAGACACTATATGATTACTTGGAGAGGTACAAGAGGCTTTGCTCTAACTGTCCGTTCCATGGATACGCCCAACAGGATCTTGTTCTCTATTTACACAACGGTCTGCAGGACCAAGAGAGAAGAATGGTTGATACTGCATGCGGTGGAAGTATTCTGAACCTGACACCGGTGGAAGCTATGGACCGACTCCAGGAGATGAGTGAGAGCACCCAGAATTTCGGGAAGACATACCAGAGGAATGCGGTCAATGCTGTGACCCTGCCGGACCGAGTCCTGTGTTATCTGAGTTTGCCGAGTTGAAGGAGATAGTCATGAAGATTGCAAATCAGAGTGCTCCTCTACAAGCCAGACCGTGCGGTCTTTGTTCTAACCAGGCCCACCACACCGACACCTGTCCTCAGCTGCAAGAGGACGGTGTTGCTGAAGTCAATGCTGTAGGAGGCTATGGAGCTCCTAGACAACAATATGGTGGACAGCCTAATTACAACCAGAGAGGCCGTGATCACCCAGGGTTTAGATGGAGTGACCCTCAGGGTGGTCAGCAGCCGGCACAACAATAATATCAGCCGGCTCAGCAACAACAATACCAGCAATGAGCTCAGTACCAATAGAGGCCTCAGGGACAAACTTCTAGAGCCTCTACTGAGGATATGTTGAAGACTTTGACTCAACACTTTGCTACACATGTGCAGGCTACTGAGTCGAGTATCAAGAACGTGGAGAGGCAGATTGGCCAGTTAGCTGATGAGGTGACCAAGATCAACCAGAGGGCCTCAAACTCCCTGCCATCCCAGACCACTGTGAATCCCAGAGAAAACGTGAGTGCTATCACGCTGAGAAGTGGTAAGAAGGTTATTTCTCCCATTGCTGAAGAGGAGAACGAAATTCCCGAGAAAAAGGAAATCACTGACACGCCCCGTGGCGACTCTCGCCGCGACCCGGCGCCTGTGCCCAGTAATGACACCACGACCCCTCCGCCCCGCGGTGATGATTTACGCCCCGCGGTGGGCTTGCCGCGACCTGATCCTCGAAAGTCTGCTCCTGCTGAAGACACCTATGTTGATAACTACGTTCGTCCAGTGTTCCCTCCTCTAGGTTCAGAGAAGCCCCCAACACCTTTTCCTGAGGCGCTAAAGGCTAGAAGAGTTGTCGACGACAGAGACCTGTTCGAGACATTCCAGAACTGTGAGGTGAACATTCCCCTACTGAAGCTTATTAAGGCTATCCCGCGATATGCCAAGTTCTTAAAGGAGCTATGCACGGTGAAGAAGGCCCAAAGGCAAAAGACTCATAAGAAGAGTCCAGTGGGTGAACAAGTGTCAGCGGTAGTTCAGAAGCGTCTACCTGCAAAGTGCAAGGATCCAGGTACGTTTACTATTCCTATCACTATAGGTGAGCATGTTTTTGAGAAGGCCCTGCTTGATTTAGGTGCCTCAATTAATGTCTTACCTTATTCTTTACTTGAGAAATTGGAATTAGGACCCTTGCGTGAGTCTAACATTGTGATACAACTTGCTGATGGTTCTTGTGTACCCCCTAAGGGTGTTGTAGAAGATGTCCTTATTAGGATAGGTCCCTTGATTTTCCCTGCTGATTTCTTTGTTATGGATATGGATTATGATGAGCACGTTGCCCCGGTCATGCTAGGGCAACCTTTTATGAAAACTTCCATGACTAAGATTGATGTTGATAGTGGTACTCTGACTATGGAATTTGATGGAATAATTTTTAAACATGACATTCATAATGCCAATTCCATTAAATTACCTCCTCTCTGCATTAATGACTTTGATGATTCAGTGCATGAAAATGTAAAAATTGATGCCGTAGAGACCGTAGTTGAGTATTCCACTTCTGACGGACCTATTGAATTGCATGATTTGCTTGTTAATGATATTTTGTTAGATGACATAGGAGACTCCTCTACTTTGGGCACTTGCCCCCCTGCACTAACCATACAAGGCAGCAAGCCTTTATCTAGTGATGTGCAGCATATCCATGTTGAGCCATATCGGCCCCCGCATCGTTCTAAGTATGGGGGCGACACTCCAAAGAGAATGAACATGGAGTGGGTGGCGAAGAAGGAACATGGTCTAAGGTTCAAACCTTTCCAGGAGAGGTCTCCACAAGAAGAGACGAGTTGGAGGATTCCGAAAGGATCCTATTCGAGATGGTAGTTGATCTGCAGTACGTCGAGCCAACGACGATAACCAAGGCGCTGTCCGGGAGGCAACCCGTGTTAGTTTTTCTTTGATTTTTCTTTTTATTAGATTATTTTCGTAGTTTATTTTGCTTTGTTTCGTTCGCCTGTTACTCACATTTCAGGTACGAAAGTAAATCGAGAAGAGATGAGGTGCCCATCCATTCTCACCGCCCCGCGGCGCCTTCCTACCGCCTCGCGGTGGAGCTCACCGCCCCGCGGTGAAGGTCAGGTATCGATTCTCAACTTTTTTAGAAAAAAAAACAAGAATTATGGGCCCCGAAAAAACCTTAAACGGGTGAGTAAAAGCTTTATTCTTAAGAGGTCACTAAGGTTTTGACGGATTGGGCTTCTTTATGGGCCAAGATTTCTCTTATGGGCCATGGTACATGACCGGCCCATCATCCCTTTCTCTTCACCTTACCCTTCCTTGACCTCACCCCACTTCACCCCACACTTATAATTCCCAGCGCCCCCTCAAACTCATATTCTACTTTCCCCTCTCGACCTTGAGCATACTCTAGCCCCAAATCACCCATTTGGAGTCTAGCCTCACAACCAAGCCCAAACACAACCCCACCGCGCCGATGTAGTCCCGCCTCGCTTTAGCTCCGCCTCGTGCTGCCACCGCTTCGCGTTCCTGTTGCTACCGCCCCGCGCCGACCTCGCCGCGACCCGGTGCCTGTTCTCAGTTTCTCACCGCGACGCCGCTGCCCCGCGCTGAGTCTCTCCAGAACATTGTGTTTGCTTGATTGTGAGTATTCTTTGTTGCCTTTTGATTTGAGCATTCCCATTCTTCACTTATGGCTTTGAAAGGCAAGAAGAAAGCGTCAACGAGTAGGGATGAGAGTGAGCTGTACGACATTGTGAAGGAGAGGAGGGTGGTGGCTTCCAAATTTTTCCACAAGCCGAATCTGGAGCAGATGGGATTGCTCGCTTGTGTGACGCTGTGTTTGACACAGTATGGGCTGGGGAATTTCATGAACAAGGTAGCCCCCGCGTATCCTGAGCTGTGCTTCCAATTCATTGCCTCGTTCAGGTGGTTCACCCGCGAGGAGTCTGATGACAAAATTCTGCACAAGATCACGTTCACCTACAATGGGCGTGATTATTCTTTGTCGCGGAAGGTGATCCACGAGGCCCTGGGCATTACAAAGAACCCCACCGCTGGGTGGGCGAATGGGCTTAATGAGGCCGAGATGATGGATTTTTGGCGGGCTGCCACAGGGAGGACATTCAAGAAGGGTCATGAGGTGAACTCCAAGTTGGTGAATCCGTGTCTGCGGTTGATCCACAAGGTGATGATGAGGGATTTCTTTGGCCATGTTGACGATGGGAAGGTGCCCATGAAGGACTTCCAGTGGTTTATGAGCATCCTGGGGACGGTAGAGCTTACGCCGTGTTGGGCAACTATTTTCTTGAGTTCCCTGTGGAGGATTCGTGATGGCGAGCCGAGAGATATTTGTGGGGGTGGTCTTATTACACTCCTCTGTGCCAGCATGATTGATTGCGATCAGATTCCTCGGCCGGTCCCCTGCGCCGTATATGATTTAGCACACATGAGGGTGTGCTCCATGATGAAGCCACTGGGACATGATGGTGATTTGGTTTGGGCATCTTATGAGGGCCATATTTTGGTTGTTCCGTGAGAGTTCGCTTACTCGCCTTCATACGCGGGTTGGTGGATTGATAGCGATAGCCGGATGCTGACCGATGACGCCCCTGCTGTTACTCCTTCGGGTCCGTATGGAAATGGCCCTAGTGGTGGTTTTGTTGTTGATCCTGTAGAGGGGGACGACCCCGGTTCTTCACAGTTTGAGGAGTCTTCGTCTGTGTACGGACCTGTCGCACCTTGGCAGGAGATGTACTCTAGATGGGATACTTTCTCTACGCGCCAGGATCAGTGGACTTCCAGAGTAGAGACCGGTCTGCAGACTTGGCAGACCCAGCTTCATTCAGAGATAGATGAGCGTTTGGACACTATAGACACTCATATGAGGGACTACTTTGGGTTGTACCCACCACCACCTTCCGGTCCACAGTAAGTTTATTTCTCTCTTCCCCTATCATTTGATGTTCTCTTTTCACATTGAGGACAATGTTCGGTTTAAGTATGGGGGAGGGATATAGACTTGCTATTCTTGCTAGCTAGTGTACATAGCTTTATTTCTGCATTTGTTTCTGCATTGTTGTTTCCATTCTGTTTAAAAAAAAATCGAAAAAGCCAAAAAGAAGTAAAAAGGCAATCAAAATCCTGGGATGGACTGAAAACCCAAAAGGGCGGTTCAGGTAAAAAGCAGGTAGTCCGGCTGGTATTAGACCAGGGCAAGATTGGACTGGAGTGATGTGAGTATTTGTGAGATATCTAGCAAAATGAAATGAGTGACTAGGTGAAAACCCGAAAGGGCGCCTAGGCAAGATGAGCGTAAAAGAATAAGAGTGATTCTAGGATTTCTCTTTATATCTTGGTGGAGGCGTCATAAGAAGGGAGTCATAGAAGGACTGTCGGGTAGGCCACTAATGGAGCGATAAGGAGCTAGATTGGAGTTAGGTTAGATTATTTTTGCATCACTTGTTTTGGTTGTCTTGGGCGTATTGTTGATATGTTGTAGTTTGCTGGTGTCACATTTTCTTGTACTTCCTGATACCTTGGTGTTGATTGAGAGGGTGAGCTTTTCTTTAGCTTACTCGGGACGAGTGAAGGTCTAAGTATGGGGGAATTTGATAGGTGTTATTTCATACACCTTTTCTAGCATCTATTAGCATGGTTTGGAGGAGTTTTGGATGTGTTTTGGTGCTAAGTCTGCGATCCAGATGTTATGGAGAGAAGTGAAGAAATCCAAGGATTTGCAGCTTAAATGGAGTTTAGAGATGAAGATAGAGGTGCTTGGTAGTATTTGGAGAGCAGCAGAAGAAGAGAAGAAGACGAGAGCTGAAGTCTGGAGTTCACCGCCCCGCGTCAGCAATGCCGCGGCCCGGCGATGACTCCCAGTGAAGGATGGAGCCCGCGTGAGAGGAGACCACCGCCCAACGGTGGAGAGCTGAAGCCCCGCGGTGGATCGTCACCGCCCCGCGGTGGATGTGTTTATTTCCTCGCACCATATTATATTTATTCCCTATTTCGTTTATGACTTTGCTTTATTAGTTTATTCGGTTTCCTTATTTATTTGTTTTAGTTTAACCTAGTTTCCTAAGACTATTTAAGCCTCTTTTTCTAGGTTAAGAGACGGAGACACTTCGTTATTGAGACTTAACTTTGATCGTTATTTGATATTAGAGTTTTTCATCCCCGTTGATGGAGAACTAACTTCCCTTTGTTCTGTTAGACGATTGAAGCAGTGCATTGATGTGTTTGTGAGATTTCTATTCCTTGTTCTTATCCTTATAAGTGTTGGATTGATTCTCTTGATTATATCGAACTTGATTTCTTGTTGTTCTTCTTAGCCTGATCACCTAGGTTGAATGCTTGTTATCAATTGCTAGGATTGCATATAGGGGTTCCGAGTGCATATCTAGTGGCAAATACAATTGTGCGTATAGGGGTTCCGAGCGTACAATTGTGTGTGAGAATCAATTGCGTGTTAAGTAGGGGAGTGAGTACTTGTACGTCTTTCTACTTGCATGCATCCTATATCCTTGTGTGCATTGCTATTGCTGTGTTGGTGCTAAAGTACGCTGACAACTGTGAGAATCAGTTGTACTTTATCATTGGCATAGTGATAAGTCTATTGACAACTGTGAGAATCAATAGTACTTACGAGCAGGGTGAGAACGACTATAAGGATAAATAATTGAACTTGGATTGAATAGATTTCAGTGATCAAACTTTATCTTTGTACTGTGGATTTCGCTCTAACAGGACTACTTTCCCTCCTATTATTTTCTCGATTTTACTCAATCTACTTGCTTGCTTGCTTTGTGTTCTCTTGATTACAAACCCCCCAGTTACTTGTTACTTGTCATTTACGATTGCATACTACATCATACCTTTGTGATACCCCATATTTTTGTAAGGTTATTTTGGGAATTATGGAATTTTCCCGAGTACCCGTTGTGTACGTCGGATTTAATTCAGGTAGCTTGAGACATTCTGTAATGTGCTCTATATCTGTAATATTTTTCTCAGTGAAATAATATATAGACAAGGTGCCTTGAATTTTAAATTGTCGTTCGCGTACGATAATTTTTATCCCGGTTTATCGTCAAGCTCGTTCAAAGCCGAATGGGCGGGAAAAGGGGGAAACGGCGACCGCCGTTCAGAAACGGCGACCGCCGTGGTTGGGCCCGAGATGTCAGCGTGTCAGCTTCTAGCTGGCCGCGATAGGCCTAGCAACGGCGACCACCGCATTTACGGCGACCGCCGCGTGCCCGCCGCAGGCAAAATTACGGCGACCGCCGTGATTGTCCAGTGGGCTTTGCCCGATGGTCGCCGGCGTCGTTCGAGGCGCGCCGTTGCGTCGGTTGCCGCGTTTGAGGGCTTGCAGCTCAATCCTTGGGGTTTGCCTATAAATAACAGAGCTTGGGCATGGGTTTTGGGTCATCTACAACCCCGAATCGCTGCCAAATTTGCCTCTCGCCGGAGTTTAGTTTTCGCCGGTTTTCTTGTGCTCACCGGAGGTCTCGCCGGTGTTGCTTTGGTGTGTTTCCAGAGTGCCTTTGAGAAGCTTTTGGTTAGTCTTGGAGGTTAGAAGCCAAAGCAAGTCGAAGGAGGCCAAACCGCTCGTGTTTTGGGGTGAGTTTTCTCTCGTTTCAGTCGGCCGTGTTCTTAACGGCGACCGCCGTGTTCTTCACGGTGACCGCCGCCAAGAACGGCGACCGCCGTGTTCTTCACGGCGACCGCCGTATTCTTCACGGCGACCGCCGCCAAGAACGGCGACCGCCGCCAGTGCCCAGAACGCCTTCGTGGCTTTGGCTTGGTCGGTTGTCGCCGTGGCATCGTTCCTTTCGTGTTCTTTCGCCGTGTTTAGATTCGTACTGTTTATGTCGGATCTAACTTAGGGTTCCTTTCATGGGTCGACTCAAAGGTCGTTGTGCTATCCGAGCTGTACCGTGTCGAGCCCGGAATCCAGTGACGTCTTTAGACTGTTCTGCGGAGTAAGGCAAGTGGCGGTTCGCTCTTGCTCATTCGTTCCATATTTACATTAATTATCAGTAGTTTATCTGAGTAATTAATTTGGAATGAATATTCTGTTTGTCTGGAAACGGTTTTGATAAACTGTTTTGAAAATCATATAATAGGTTGTATATCTGTTAGAACAACGCTATTATCTGTGATCGCCTTTCGGGCCTTTATGTGGATTTATCCTGTAAATGTTGTGGTGCTGTAACTGTTTAGTTAGCACTGTTAGTTAGGAACGTTACTCGGACTCTGTCCAGTCGTTTCTTTATAATCTGGTAGAGGGGTGGCTCGTCCCCATCCAATACCATTCTAAGATCATGATCGGTCTCTTACACATGTGTGTAGAGACATGACACTTAGCTGGTGTCACAAACCTTTCGGTATACGTCACTCTCGACGAAACGTATGCTAAGATGTGTCGTCCCATTGGTGGGGTACACATGTAAAAGTCTATAACGTGATGTGTGTTTTGAAACATAAATCAGATAAGTGCTACCTTGACGCACATAATTAATACACCTTGGACGAGTAGTGCAGCTAAGTTCAGTGCAGCTAGGAAAACTCGTCTTGAGTTGAATGTAGTATATTCTCTTTCCAATCTGGATTCGCTGTAGGCGATGAGGTTGGTCGTGAACCGAAGCATCTCAGTCAATTTTAAATCATGGTTGAATGATTCTGTAACTTTCCAGATTTGTCATTTTTCCTTAAAGACTCATTTCAGTTGGAGTCTTCTTTCGAGTCGATTTCTGTGAAGATTCAGTCTTCCAGAATCTTCTCTTGTGCATACCTCTTGTTTATTCCAGTAGGAGTATGGTGGTTGACAAGCGTACTCGATTATTATTCGAGGGACGAAGAGTCTAACCTAATACAACTGCTTTGAACCATTCTGCTTTGTTCCCTTGCTAGTCTATTCATTTAGACTAACCAACCAATATTTTCCCTTGCATGGTTGGCTGGTGTCATCCGTTTGATTCGGCACATCAGTTAAGAAGTAGCTGAGAAGATTAGAAGGACTATGAAGTCGGCGGTGGTTTTTGAATGTTTTAATTATTTCTTTAATCAGGTTATGATCCTTTGGACAATAACTCCGATTGTAACTTACTTTCTTAGTCTTCCGCTGTGTTTGATTAAACTATGTTTTGACCTATTCGGGATTGGGTTGTAATCCCGTAACTCTTATTTTCCTTGACAATGTTATGTTTTGGAATTTAACGCTTGATCTTTGTGTATCAATTGCATTTCATAAATTGTATTTATTTGGTAAAGCCTTGGGTGATCTCGGTAAGGAACACTGGGGTCACTGGCGGTAATACCTTTCCAAAAGGGTTAAGTTTTGGGGGTGTTACAGTTGTGGTATCAGAGCCGAAAGTTTTTAAAACGGGTTTGGGATTTTATAAATCAACTATCCGTTTTTTTTTTATGCTTTAAAGAGGGCTCTGAATTTTCATTCTGAAAAGAATTTAAAAACACCGTTCATAGTCATGTCTTCTTTACAGTCTGATATAGTAAGCTTGCTTCTATGTCTAGAAAGACTAATTCTTTCCTTATTGTTCGATAGGATGGGTGTCTGCTTTTCTATTGGTAGGAGGTCGGAGGACGCCAAGTCGGATCAGCCGAGGCTAGATTTTCCGTTACCTCAGCGATGTTTCGAGGTTGGAGGCCCGAGTAGCCCACCCGAAAACGTCAAGCACGTTCTCCCCGAGTCAGTTGTCCTTGTAGCCAGGAATGCTATGGTCCCTAGACCTGCACTTGTGCCGCCACCAAGGGTGGAGGGAGTACAGGAATGGGAGCAGGAAGACGAGTTGTCAAGGTACGAACAAGGGGTTTACCAAGACGACTTTCTGCTGGGACCAATTCCCGAGGAGATCGAGTACGAAGACGAGGAAGAGGAGATGCTGGAGGTAGATCCTGTCGAGGACGAGGAGATGATCGAGGATGATTCCGAGGATAAGGATCCCATCGAGGATGATCCCGATGATGAGGATCCCATCGAGGATAATCCCGAGGAAGAGGATCCCATAGAGGATGATCCAGAAGAGGATCCAGAGTTGGACCTTGGAGGGCAGATTCAGGAGCCCGGTACAGGATTGTCACCAGTGCCAGAGTACACACCCATGTCAGAAGCTGATTGGGAGGCATTGTATACTGAGTACGGTATTGGGAGAAGCGACAGGGAATCTCAGCCTATCCCTACTCCAAGGAGATAGAGGTCGGAATCCGAGCTGCAGGAGATTCTCCACCAAAGCGAGGTAATCTCCGCAGAACAGCAGCGTCAGAGGGATGAGCTGATCGCCAGTACTCAGAGGAGGGCTGGAATAGGAGGACCAGTCACGGACGACCCATACTTTTCTATGGCTGAGCTAGGACTATGTGCTTCAGGGTCAAGCAGGGTGCGAAACCCATCGCCAGAGCTCGATGGTGAACCTAGCCCGAAGAGACCATGCACGAGTATCCAGTCATATAGGAGACGTTTTGGAACGCCTTGAGGAGGAATGGCGTTGCCTATCGTAGTAGTTCGTTTCTTAGTATTCCAAGTTGTACCTTGTGTAATATTTCAGTATTGCGGCAAGTACTTTGAGAAACACTTATATCTTTGAGCAATGTTGTCCTAACGCTCGAATGATAAACTTATGTGTAACTTGTGTAAGAATTCGAAGGTTCATCTATAAAATGCCAAGTTGATCTATTCTGAGTGATTTATTTACATTGATATATTGCATAAGTATGTTGCATAATATTAATGTATTGAATGCTTGGAATTGGATCGGTAAACAGATGGTGAACCCAAGAAGCACGAGAAACTCGACTCGAGCCGGTGCTGGGACCAGCCAAAACCCCAGACCAGCAGGAAGAGGTGTTCAGGATGAACACGAGTCTGAGTCTCGCGTCCAGCAGAGGCGTGAAGGTCAGGATCAGACCCAGGCGCCGACGTTGTTTGACGCTGCAGCTGTTGAGGCGATCCGTGGGATCGTGATGCAGGCTATTACTGATGTCTTGAGACCAAGTACGCCTCAAGCACAAGAAGTGCCTATTCATGCCGCGGTTCCTGATGTTGTAGAACCCAGAAACCCTGTGATTCAGGAGACTGCCGTTAGGGTGAGGGACAGCTATGGTCGCGCTCTTAAGACCATTACTTCCATGAGACCCGACTGCTATAACGGGAAAGGGGAGCCAGTGGCAGTGACTCATTGGTTCTCCCATATGGAGAGGCTGTTCAGGAACGTGGAGTGTACGGAGGCCGAGAAGGTCCATATCGCGTCTCTTCAGCTGAAGGAGGAGGCTAGCGAGTGGTGGGAGAGCACTGGTTTGGCTGAGAGCCCAGTGTTGACTTGGTCGATGTTCAAGACCAAGATGGTTGATCGCTTTTTCTCTCGTGCTATGAGAGAGGAGAAGCATAAAGAGTTCTTGTACCCTCAGACTGATGGTCTGAGAGTGACCGAGTTGGCATCTAAGTTCAACCATCTTCTTCAGTACGCCACTGCCGAGATCACCAGCGAGGCTCAAAAGATCTGGTACTTCCACGAGTGGATGAACCCGGATATCAAGCCATTAATGGTGCACCACACATGCTCTACCTTGGAGCAGTATGTGGATTGTGCCTATAAGCTGGAGGTAACTCTCGAGGAGTCGACCAAGAGGCGCAACCGACAGAAGTCGATGCAGAATCAGAACCAGGGAGGTGGTTTTAAGCGCCCTGCGCCACCGTCTAACTTCACCAGGTCCGGCAAAGCTAAGACGGAGATGACGCAAGGAGGATTGACTCAGCAGTCAGGGCAGACCAGGAGTACAGTTCAGTGTTATAACTGCGGTACTGCTGGACACAAGAGCACTGAGTGTCGGAAGGAGAGGAGGCCATGCTTTGGGTGTGGACGTGATGGTCATCTGCAAAAGTTCTGCAAGCAGGGAAAGCAGAAGGGAGTAGAGTCGCAGCAAGGGTCAGTTCATCAGAGCAACCGACCTAGGTTTAAGCCTGCCGAGACTCCTAGCCCTTCAGTGCAGATGACTGCTCAGAACAAGGGAAAGGCCCCAGCTGCTTCTGGAAGTCAGGGCCAACGCTTGTACGAGATGCATGAGGCAGATGGACCCAACGCTCCGATTGCTCAAGGTACTCTATACCTTCACTCTACTTCAGTGTGCATTCTGTTTGATTCTGGTGCTACGCATTCCTTTATTTCGGATAGTTGTGTTAGCAAGTTAGACTTAGTGTGCAATGATTCGTGCGACCCTTTCGTCGTTAATCTTCCTAATGGAGAACGTTTGGTGGGAACCAAGCATTTGTCCGACTTTCCGATTACCATTCAGGGTAAGGAATTCGAGACAGATTTAATCTGCATAGCCATGGCTCCATACGACATTATTCTCGGTATGGATTGGCTGACGCGTCACAAGGCGGTGATCGACTTCAGTTCGAGAACGGTGACGGTGTCATCCGGGGGCCAATTCGTGTGCAAGTTCAAAGGTCGAAATGACGCTAATAACGGCAAGCTGATCAATGCGATGGCTGCGTTTAAGCTACTACGACAAGGATGTGTCGGGTACCTTTGCTACTTGGATTCGCCTGAGAAGGATGAACCTGAGGTTCTTGATATTCCTGTAGTTAGGGAATTTTCGGATGTCTTTCCGGAAGAAATTCCTGGATTACCCCCGATTCGTGACGTAGAGTTTTCAATTGATCTCGAGCCTGGTACGGCGCCGATTTCCAAATCACCGTATCGGATGGCTCCGGCTGAGATGCAAGAATTGAAGAATCAACTTGAAGATCTTCTCGATAAAGGTTATGTCAGACCGAGTGCATCGCCGTGGGGTGCCCCGGTTTTGTTCGTCAAAAAGAAGGACGGATCGTTCCGACTTTGTATCGACTATCGAGAGTTGAACAAGGTGACGATCAAGAACAAGTATCCTTTTCCTAGGATTGATGACTTGTTGGACCAATTACAGGGAGCAAGGGTGTTCTCCAAGATCGACTTAAGATCTGGATATCATCAACTCAGGATTCGTGAGCAGGACATTCCTAGAACTGCGTTTAGGACCAGATATGGTCATTACGAGTTCGTAGTGATGCCTTTTGGGCTTACAAATGCTCCAGCTGTCTTTATGGATTTGATGAACCGATGTTTTCACCAGTACTTGGATAAGTTCGTGGTGGTCTTCATAGACGACATCTTGATCTATTCTCCGAATGAAGAAGTCCACGAGGAACATCTACGGATTTCCTTGTCGATCCTTAGACAACATCAGCTTTATGCTAAATTGTCTAAATGTGAATTCTGGATGAAGGAAGTGGCTTTCTTAGGCCACGTGATCAATGAAAATGGGGTTATGGTTGATCCCCAAAAGATTGAAGCGGTGGCTAAGTGGACACAGCCCCAGAGCGTGAAGGAGGTACGCAGTTTTCTTGGACTTGCCGGGTATTATAGAAGGTTCGTAGAAGGATTTTCAAAGATCGCTCTACCTATGACCAATCTACTCCGCAAAGTCCACAAGAAGTTTGTCTGGAATGACAAGTGCGAGGTCAATTTCCAAGAGTTGAAGCGACGGTTGACCTCGGCACCCGTGTTAGCACTCCCAGAGGGGAATGACGATTATGTGGTCTATAGTGATGCTTCCAAGTGTGGTCTTGGTTGTGTTTTGATGCAAAGAGGCAAAGTCATTGCTTACGCATCTAGACAACTCAAGACTTACGAAGAAAACTATCCGACCCACGATCTTGAGTTAGCAGCGGTTGTCTTTGCGCTGAAGATTTGGAGGCATTACCTCTACGGTATAAGATGCCAAGTCTTCACCGACCACAAAAGTCTCAAGTATATATTTACTCAGAAGGAGTTAAATATGAGACAACGCCGCTGGCTAGAGTTGCTCAAGGACTACGACATGGAGTTGTTGTATCATCAGGGCAAGGCTAATGTAGTAGCTGATGCGCTAAGCCGGAAGACAACGCACGAGACTGTGGTTGCGCTGCTTACTGCTCAGAACAAGCTAAACCAAGAGTCATGCGACATTGAAGTCTTGTATGACCAGCGTAGAGGGTACCTGAGTATGATGGAAATTCAGGCTACACTGCTAGATCAAATCAAAGAAAAGCAAGTCGATGACATCATCTTGGTAAAGTTAAGCAGTGAAGTGATGGATGGGAAAGCTCCCAGTTTTGTGGTTCAGGATGATGGATCACTTTGGTTTCAGGATCGGATCTGTGTGCCTGACACAGAAGGTCTTCGTCAGTTAGTGATGAGAGAAGCTCATTCATCTGCTTATTCTGTGCATCCTGGCTCTAGCAAGATGTACAAGGATCTCAGGAAGAAGTTTTGGTGGCCAAACATGAAGTGGGACATAGCAGACTTTGTGGCAAAGTGCTTAACTTGCCAGAAAGTCAAGATCGAACACCGCAGACCAGGTGGTGAGATGCTACCTCTCCCCGTGCCAGAATGGAAATGGGAGGACATTTCCATGGACTTCGTCACGGGGCTACCCAAGACTCGAAGTCAGAGAGATGCTATCTGGGTAATTGTGGATAGGCTTACGAAGAGTGCTCATTTCATAGCCATCAAGACCACATGGGAAACCCAGAAGCTAGCCGAAGTTTACCAGAAGGAGATTGTCCGCTTACATGGCATTCCTAAGACCATTGTATCCGACCGAGATGGCCGTTTCATGTCAAGATTCTGGAAGGAACTTCATAAGGCTATGGGAACCGAGTTGAGGTTCAGTACAGCGTTTCATCCTCAGACAGATGGCCAGTCTGAAAGGACCATCCAGACTCTGGAGGATATGCTTAGAGCTTGTGTGCTCGATCGTCCGACTAGCTGGGAGGACAGCTTGAGTCTGATTGAGTTCACGTACAACAATAGCTGGCATGCTACAATTAAGATGGCTCCGTTTGAAGCTTTGTATGGTCGCAGATGCAGATCTCCGATTTGTTGGGACGATAATGCCGACAAAATTCTGCTTGGACCAGAGTTGGTCGAAAGGACGGCTTCAGACATTGCTTTGATCAGACAAAGGATGTTGACCGCTCAGAGTCGACAAAAGTCCTACGCAGACCAGAAGCGCAGGACTGTCGAGTTCGAGGTCGGTGACAAGGTTTTTGTCAAGGTGTCACCTTCCAAAGGAGTTTTCAGATTTGGTAAGCGTGGGAAGCTTAACCCTCGCTACGTGGGACCATTCGAGATTCTGGATAGAGTGGGATCTCTAGCGTACCGTTTGGCGTTGCCACCATCGGCTCACCCGGTGCATAACGTGTTCCACGTGTCTTTACTCAGAAAGTATGTGCCAGATGAGTCTCATGTGCTTAGTTATGAAGACATCGAGATTCAAGCTAATGGTACTTACGAAGAGTTGCCCGTGCGCATTTTGGAGCGTCGGGAGAAGCATTTGCGCAACAAGATCGTACCTTTGGTACGAGTGCTGTGGTCCAAGTCAGGGACCGAAGAAGTTACTTGGGAGACGTGGGAAACCGAGTCAGATATGCTCAGGCGTTTTCCCGAGTTATTCTCGACCTAAGTTTCGGGGTCGAAACTTCTTGTAAGGGGGAGGAGATGATACCCCGTATTTTTGTAAGGTTATTTTAGGAATTATGGAATTTTCCCGAGTACCCGTTGTGTACGTCGGATTTAATTCAGGTAGCTTGAGACATTCTGTAATGTGCTCTGTATCTGTAATATTTTTCTCAGTGAAATAATATACAGACAAGGTGCCTTGAATTTTAAATTGTCGTTCGCATACGATAATTTTTATCCCGGTTTATCGTCAAGCTCGTTCAAAGCCGAATGGGCGGGAAAAGGGGGAAACGGCGACCGCCGTTCAGAAACGGCGACTGCCGTGGTTGGGCCCGAGATGTCAGCGTGTCAGCTTCTAGCTGGCCGCGACAGGCCTGGCAACGGCGACCACCGCATTTACGGCGACCGCCGCGTGCCCGCCGCAGGCAAAATTACGGCGACCGTCGTGATTGTCCAGTGGGCTTTGCCCGATGGTCGCCGGCGTCGTTCGAGGCGCGCCGTTGTGTCGGTTGCCGCGTCTGAGGGCTTGCAGCTCAATCCTTGGGGTTTGCCTATAAATAACAGAGCTTGGGCATGGGTTTTGGTTCATCTACAACCCCGAATCGCTGCCAAATTCGCCTCTCGCCGGAGTTTAGTTTTCGCCGGTTTTCTTGTGCTCGCCGGAGGTCTCGCCGGTGTTGCTTTGGTGTGTTTCTAGAGTGCCTTTGAGAAGCTTTTGGTTAGTCTTGGAGGTTAGAAGCCAAAGCAAGTCGAAGGAGGCCAAACCGCTCGTGTTTTGGGATGAGTTTTCTCTCGTTTCAGTCGGCCGTGTTCTTAACGGCGACCGCCGTGTTCTTCACGGCGACCGCCACCAAGAACGGCGACCGCCGTGTTCTTCACGACGACCGCCGCCAAGAACGGCGACCGCCGCCAGTGCCCAGAACGCCTTCGTGGCTTTGGCTTGGTCGGTTGTCATCGTGGCGTCGTTCCTTTCGTGTTCTTTCGCCGTGTTTAGATTCGTACTGTTTATGTCGGATCTAACTTAGGGTTCCTTTCATGGGTCGACTCGAAGGTCGTTGTGCTGTCCGAGCTGTACCGTGTCGAGCCCGGAATCCAGTGACGTCTTTAGACTGTTCTGCGGAGTAAGGCAAGTGGCGGTTCGCTCTTGCTCATTCGTTCCATATTTACATTAATTATCAGTAGTTTATCTGAGTAATTAATTTGGAATGAATATTCTGTTTGTCTGGAAACGGTTTTGATAAACTGTTTTAAAAATCATATAATAGGTTGTATATCTGTTAGAACAACGCTATTATCTGTGATCGCCTTTCGGGCCTTTATGTGGATTTATCCTGTAAATGTTGTGGTGCTGTAACTATTTAGTTAGCACTGTTAGTTAGGAACGTTACTCGGACTCTGTCCAGTCGTTTCTTTATAATCTGGTAGAGGGGTGGCTCGTCCCCATCCAATACCATTCTAAGATCATGATCGGTCTCTTACACATGTGTGTAGAGACAGGACACTTAGCTGGTGTCACAAACCTTTCGGTATACGTCACTCTCGACGAAACGTATGCTAAGATGTGTCGTCCCATTGGTGGGGTACACATGTAAAAGTCTATAACGTGATGTGTGTTTTGAAACATAAATCAGATAAGTGCTACCTTGACGCACATAATTAATACACCTTGGACGAGTAGTGCAGCTAAGTTCAGTGCAGCTAGGAAAACTCGTCTTAAGTTGAATGTAGTACATTCTCTTTCCAATCTGGATTCGCTGTAGGCGATGAGGTTGGTCGTGAACCGAAGCATCTCAGTCAATTTTAAATCATGGTTGAATGATTCTGTAACTTTCCAGATTTGTCATTTTTCCTTAAAGACTCATTTCAGTTGGAGTCTTCTTTCGAGTCGATTTCTGTGAAGATTCAGTCTTCCAGAATCTTCTCTTGTGCATACCTCTTGTTTATTCCAGTAGGAGTATGGTGGTTGACAAGCGTACTCGATTATTATTCGAGGGACGAAGAGTCTAACCTAATACAACTGCTTCGAACCATTCTGCTTTGTTCCCTTGCTAGTCTATTCATTTAGACTAACCAACCAATATTTTCCCTTGCATGGTTGGCTGGTGTCATCCGTTTGATTCGGCACATCAGTTAAGAAGTAGCTGAGAAGATTAGAAGGACTATGAAGTCGGCGGTGGTTTTTGAATGTTTTAATTATTTCTTTAATCAGGTTATGATCCTTTGGACAATAACTCCGATTGTAACTTACTTTCTTAGTCTTCCGCTGTGTTTGATTAAACTATGTTTTGACCTATTCGGGATTGGGTTGTATTCCCGTAACTCTTATTTTCCTTGACAATGTTATGTTTTGGAATTTAACGCTTGATCTTTGTGTATCAATTGCATTTCATAAATTGTATTTATTTGGTAAAGCCTTGGGTGATCTCGGTAAGGAACACTGGGGTCACTAGCGGTAATACCTTTCCAAAAGGGTTAAGTTTTGGGGGTGTTACAGTTGTGGTATCAGAGCCGAAAGTTTTTAAAACGGGTTTGGGATTTTATAAATCAACTATCCGTTTTTTTTTTATGCTTTAAAGAGGGCTCTGAATTTTCATTCTGAAAAGAATTTAAAAACACCGTTCATAGTCATGTCTTCTTTACAGTCTGATATAGTAAGCTTGCTTCTATGTCTAGAAAGACTAATTCTTTCCTTATTGTTCGATAGGATGGGTGTCTGTTTTTCTATTGGTAGGAGGTCGGAGGACGCCAAGTCGGATCAGCCGAGGCTAGATTTTCCGTTACCTCAGCGATGTTTCGAGGTTGGAGGCCCGAGTAGCCCACCCGAAGACGTCAAGCACGTTCTCCCCGAGTCAGTTGTCCTTGTAGCCAGGAATGCTATGGTCCCTAGACCTGCACTTGTGCCGCCACCAAGGGTGGAGGGAGTACAGGAATGGGAGCAGGAAGACGAGTTGTCAAGGTACGAACAAGGGGTTTACCAAGACGACTTTCTGCTGGGACCAATTCCCGAGGAGATCGAGTACGAAGACGAGGAAGAGGAGATGCTGGAGGTAGATCCTGTCGAGGACGAGGAGATGATCGAGGATGATTCCGAGGATGAGGATCCCATCGAGGATGATCCCGATGATGAGGATCCCATCGAGGATAATCCCGAGGAAGAGGATCCCATAGAGGATGATCCAGAAGAGGATCCAGAGTTGGACCTTGGAGGGCAGATTCAGGAGCCCGGTACAGGATTGTCACCAGTGCCAGAGTACACACCCATGTCAGAAGCTGATTGGGAGGCATTGTATACTGAGTACGGTATTGGGAGAAGCGACAGGGAATCTCAGCCTATCCCTACTCCAAGGAGATAGAGGTCGGAATCCGAGCTGCAGGAGATTCTCCACCAAAGCGAGGTAATCTCCGCAGAACAGCAGCGTCAGAGGGATGAGCTGATCGCCAGTACTCAGAGGAGGGCTGGAATAGGAGGACCAGTCACGGACGACCCATACTTTTCTATGGCTGAGCTAGGACTATGTGCTTCAGGGTCAAGCAGGGTGCGAAACCCATCGCCAGAGCTCGATGGTGAACCTAGCCCGAAGAGACCATGCACGAGTAGCCAGTCGTATAGGAGACGTTTTGGAACGCCTTGAGGAGGAATGGCGTTGCCTATCGTAGTAGTTCGTTTCTTAGTATTCCAAGTTGTACCTTGTGTAATATTTCAGTATTGCGGCAAGTACTTTGAGAAACACTTATATCTTTGAGCAATGTTGTCCTAACGCTCGAATGATAAACTTATGTGTAACTTGTGTAAGAATTCGAAGGTTCATCTATAAAATGCCAAGTTGATCTATTCTGAGTGATTTATTTACATTGATATATTGCATAAGTATGTTGCATAATATTAATGTATTGAATGCTTGGAATTGGATCGGTAAACAGATGGTGAACCCAAGAAGCACGAGAAACTCGACTCGAGCCGGTGCTGGGACCAGCCAAAACCCCAGACCAGCAGGAAGAGGTGTTCAGGATGAACACGAGTCTGAGTCTCGCATCCAGCAGAGGCGTGAAGGTCAGGATCAGACCCAGGCGCCGACGTTGTTTGACGCTGCAGCTGTTGAGGCGATCCGTGGGATCGTGATGCAGGCTATTACTGATGTCTTGAGACCAAGTGCGCCTCAAGCACAAGAAGTGCCTATTCATGCCGCGGTTCCTGATGTTGTGGAACCCAGAAACCCTGTGATTCAGGAGACTGCCGTTAGGGCGAGGGACAGCTATGGTCGCGCTCTTAAGACCATTACTTCCATGAGACCCGACTACTATAACGGGAAAGGGGAGCCAGTGGCAGTGACTCATTGGTTCTCCCATATGGAGAGGCTGTTCAGGAACGTGGAGTGTACGGAGGCCGAGAAGGTCCATATCGCGTCTCTTCAGCTGAAGGAGGAGGCTAGCGAGTGGTGGGAGAGCACTGGTTTGGCTGAGAGCCTAGTGTTGACTTGGTCGATGTTCAAGACCAAGATGGTTGATCGCTTTTTCTCTCGTGCTATGAGAGAGGAGAAGCATAAAGAGTTCTTGTACCCTCAGACTGATGGTCTGAGAGTGACCGAGTTGGCATCTAAGTTCAACCATCTTCTTCAGTACGCCACTGCCGAGATCACCAGCGAGGCTCAAAAGATCTGGTACTTCCACGAGTGGATGAACCCGGATATCAAGCCATTAATGGTGCACCACACATGCTCTACCTTGGAGCAGTATATGGATTGTGCCTATAAGCTGGAGGTAACTCTCGAGGAGTCGACCAAGAGGCGCAACCGACAGAAGTCGATGCAGAATCAGAACCAGGGAGGTGGTTTTAAGCGCCCTGCGCCACCGTCTAACTTCACCAGGTCCGGCAGAGCTAAGACGGAGATGACGCAAGGAGGATTGACTCAGCAGTCAGGGCAGACCAGGAGTACAGTTCAGTGTTATAACTGCGGTACTGCTGGACACAAGAGCACTGAGTGTCGGAAGGAGAGGAGGCCATGCTTTGGGTGTGGACGTGATGGTCATCTGCAAAAGTTCTGCAAGCAGGGAAAGCAGAAGGGAGTAGAGTCACAGCAAGGGTCAGTTCATCAGAGCAACCGACCTAGGTTTAAGCCTGCCGAGACTCCTAGCCCTTCAGTGCAGATGACTTCTCAGAACAGGGGAAAGGCCCCAATTGCTTCTGGAAGTCAGGGCCAACGCTTGTACGAGATGCGTGAGGCAGATGGACCCAACGCTCCGATTGCTCAAGGTACTCTATACCTTCACTCTACTTCAGTGTGCATTCTGTTTGATTCTGGTGCTATGCATTCCTTTATTTCGGATAGCTGTGTTAGCAAGTTAGACTTAGTGTGCAATGATTCGTGCGACCCTTTCGTCGTTAATCTTCCTAATGGAGAACGTTTGGTGGGAACCAAGCATTTGTCCGACTTTCCGATTACCATTCAGGGTAAGGAATTCGAGACAGATTTAATCTGCATAGCCATGGCTCCATACGACATTATTCTCGGTATGGATTGGCTGACGCGTCACAAGGCGGTTATCGACTTCAGTTCGAGAACGGTGACGGTGTCATCCGGGGGCCAATTCGTGTGCAAGTTCAAAGGTCGAAATGACGCTAATAACGGCAAGCTGATCAATGCGATGGCTGCGTTTAAGCTACTACGACAAGGATGTGTTGGGTACCTTTGCTACTTGGATTCGCCTGAGAAGGATGAACCTTAGGTTCTTGATATTCCTGTAGTTAGGGAATTTTCGGATGTCTTTCCGGAAGAAATTCCTGGATTACCCCCGATTCGTGACGTAGAGTTTTCAATTGATCTCGAGCCTGGTACGGCGCCGATTTCCAAATCACCGTATCGGATGGCTCCGGCTGAGATGCAAGAATTGAAGAATCAACTTGAAGATCTTCTCGATAAAGGTTATGTCAGACCGAGTGCATCGCCGTGGGGTGCCCCGGTTTTGTTCGTCAAAAAGAAGGACGGATCGTTCCGACTTTGTATCGACTATCGAGAGTTGAACAAGGTGACGATCAAGAACAAGTATCCTTTTCCTAGGATTGATGACTTGTTGGACCAATTACAGGGAGCAAGGGTGTTCTCCAAGATCGACTTAAGATCTGGATATCATCAACTCAGGATTCGTGAGCAGGACATTCCTAGAACTGCGTTTAGGACCAGATATGGTCATTACGAGTTCGTAGTGATGCCTTTTGGGCTTACAAATGCTCCAGCTGTCTTTATGGATTTGATGAACCGATGTTTTCACCAGTACTTGGATAAGTTCGTGGTGGTCTTCATAGACGACATCTTGATCTATTCTCCGAATGAAGAAGTCCACGAGGAACATCTACGGATTTCCTTGTCGATCCTTAGACAACATCAGCTTTATGCTAAATTGTCTAAATGTGAATTCTGGATGAAGGAAGTGGCTTTCTTAGGCCACGTGATCAATGAAAATGGGGTTATGGTTGATCCCCAAAAGATTGAAGCGGTGGCTAAGTGGACACAGCCCCAGAGCGTGAAGGAGGTACGCAGTTTTCTTGGACTTGCCGGGTATTATAGAAGGTTCGTAGAAGGATTTTCAAAGATCGCTCTACCTATGACCAATCTACTCCGCAAAGTCCACAAGAAGTTTGTCTGGAATGACAAGTGCGAGGTCAATTTCCAAGAGTTGAAGCGACGGTTGACCTCGGCACCCGTGTTAGCACTCCCAGAGGGGAATGACGATTATGTGGTCTATAGTGATGCTTCCAAGTGTGGTCTTGGTTGTGTTTTGATGCAAAGAGGCAAAGTCATTGCTTACGCATCTAGACAACTCAAGACTTACGAAGAAAACTATCCGACCCACGATCTTGAGTTAGCAGCGGTTGTCTTTGCGCTGAAGATTTGGAGGCATTACCTCTACGGTATAAGATGCCAAGTCTTCACCGACCACAAAAGTCTCAAGTATATATTTACTCAGAAGGAGTTAAATATGAGACAACGCCGCTGGCTAGAGTTGCTCAAGGACTACGACATGGAGTTGTTGTATCATCCGGGCAAGGCTAATGTAGTAGCTGATGCGCTAAGCCGGAAGACAACGCACGAGACTGTGGTTGCGCTGCTTACTGCTCAGAACAAGCTAAACCAAGAGTCATGCGACATTGAAGTCTTGTATGACCAGCGTAGAGGGTACATGAGTATGATGGAAATTCAGGCTACACTGCTGGATCAAATCAAAGAAAAGCAAGTCGATGACATCATCTTGGTAAAGTTAAGCAGTGAAGTGATGGATGGGAAAGCTCCCAGTTTTGTGGTTCAGGATGATGGATCACTTTGGTTTCAGGATCGGATCTGTGTGCCTGACACAGAAGGTCTTCATCAGTTGGTGATGAGAGAAGCTCATTCATCTGCTTATTCTGTGCATCCTGGCTCTAGCAAGATGTACAAGGATCTCAGGAAGAAGTTTTGGTGGCCAAACATGAAGTGGGACGTAGCAGACTTTGTGGCAAAGTGCTTAACTTGCCAGAAAGTCAAGATCGAACACCGCAGACCAGGTGGTGAGATGCTACCTCTCCCCGTGCCAGAATGGAAATGGGAGGACATTTCCATGGACTTCGTCACGGGGCTATCCAAGACTCAAAGTCAGAGAGATGCTATCTGGGTAATTGTGGATAGGCTTATGAAGAGTGCTCATTTCATAGCCATCAAGACCACATGGGAAACCCAGAAGCTAGCCGAAGTTTACCAGAAGGAGATTGTCCGCTTACATGGCATTCCTAAGACCATTGTATCAGACCGAGATGGCCGTTTCATGTCAAGATTCTGGAAGGAACTTCATAAGGCTATGGGAACCGAGTTGAGGTTCAGTACAGCGTTTCATCCTCAGACAGATGGCCAGTCTGAAAGGACCATCCAGACTCTGGAGGATATGCTTAGAGCTTGTGTGCTCGATCGTCCGACTAGCTGGGAGGACAGCTTGAGTCTGATTGAGTTCACGTACAACAATAGCTGGCATACTACAATCAAGATGGCTCCGTTTGAAGCTTTGTATGGTCGCAGATGCAGATCTCCGATTTGTTGGGACGATAATGCCGACAAAATTCTGCTTGGACCAGAGTTGGTCGAAAGGACGGCTTCAGACATTGCTTTGATCAGACAAAGGATGTTGACCGCTCAGAGTCGACAAAAGTCCTACGCAGACCAGAAGCGCAGGACTGTCGAGTTCGAGGTCGGTGACAAGGTTTTTGTCAAGGTGTCACCTTCCAAAGGAGTTTTCAGATTTGGTAAGCGTGGGAAGCTTAACCCTCGCTACGTGGGACCATTCGAGATTCTGGATAGAGTGGGATCTCTAGCGTACCGTTTGGCGTTGCCACCATCGGCTCACCCGGTGCATAACGTGTTCCACGTGTCTTTACTCAGAAAGTATGTGTCAGATGAGTCTCATGTGCTTAGTTATGAAGACATCGAGATTCAAGCTAATGGTACTTACGAAGAGTTGCCCGTGCGCATTTTGGAGCGTCGGAAGAAGCATTTGCGCAACAAGATCGTACCTTTGGTACGAGTGCTGTGGTCCAAGTCAGGGACCGAAGAAGTTACTTGGGAGACGTGGGAAACCGCGTCAGATATGCTCAGGCGTTTTCCTGAGTTATTCTCGACCTAAGTTTCGGGGTCGAAACTTTTTGTAAGGGGGAGGAGATGTGATACCCCGTATTTTTGTAAGGTTATTTTGGGAATTATGGAATTTTCCCGAGTACCCGTTGTGTACGTCGGATTTAATTCAGGTAGCTTGAGACATTCTGTAATGTGCTCTATATCTGTAATATTTTTCTCAGTGAAATAATATACAGACAAGGTGCCTTGAATTTTAAATTGTCGTTCGTATACGATAATTTTTATCCCGGTTTATCGTCAAGCTCGTTCAAAGCCGAATGGGCGGGAAAAGGGGGAAACGGCGACCGTCGTTCAGAAACGGCGACCGCCGTGGTTGGGCCCGAGATGTCAGCGTGTCAGCTTCTAGCTGGCCGCGACAGGCCTAGCAACGGCGACCGTCGCATTTACGGCGACCGCCGCGTGCCCGCCGTAGGCAAAATTACGGCGACCGCCGTGATTGTCCAGTGGGCTTTGCCCGATGGTCGCCGGCGTCGTTCGAGGCGCGCCGTTGCATCGGTTGCCGCGTCTGAGTGCTTGCAGCTCAATCCTTGGGGTTTGCCTATAAATAACAGAGCTTGGGCATGGGTTTTGGGTCATCTACAACTCCGAATCGCTGCCAAATTCGCCTCTCGCCGGAGTTTAGTTTTCGCCGGTTTTCTTGTGCTCGCCGGAGGTCTCGCCGGTGTTGCTTTGGTGTGTTTCCAGAGTGCCTTTGAGAAGCTTTTGGTTAGTCTTGGAGGTTAGAAGCCAAAGCAAGTCGAAGGAGGCCAAACCGCTCGTGTTTTGGGGTGAGTTTTCTCTCATTTCAGTCGGCCGTGTTCTTAACGGCGACCGCCGTGTTCTTCACGGCGACCGCCGCCAAGAACGGCGACCGCCGTGTTCTTCACGGCGACCGCCGTGTTCTTCACGACGACCGCCGCCAAGAACGGCGACCGCCGCCAGTGCCCAGAACGCCTTCGTGGCTTTGGCTTGGTCGGTTGTCGTCGTGGCGTCGTTCCTTTCGTGTTCTTTCGCCGTGTTTAGATTCGTACTGTTTATGTCGGATCTAACTTAGGGTTCCTTTCATGGGTCGACTCGAAGGTCGTTGTGCTGTCCGAGCTGTACCGTGTCGAGCCCGGAATCCAGTGACGTCTTTAGACTGTTCTGCGGAGTAAGGCAAGTGGCGGTTCGCTCTTGCTCATTCGTTCCATATTTACATTAATTATCAATAGTTTATCTGAGTAATTAACTTGGAATGAATATTCTGTTTGTCTGGAAACGGTTTTGATAAACTGTTTTGAAAATCATATAATAGGTTGTATATCTGTTAGAACAACGCTATTATCTGTGATCGCCTTTCGGGCCTTTATGTGGATTTATCCTGTAAATGTTGTGGTGCTGTGACTGTTTAGTTAGCACTGTTAGTTAGGAACGTTACTCGGACTCTGTCCAGTCGTTTCTTTATAATCTGGTAGAGGGGTGGCTCGTCCCCATCCAATACCATTCTAAGATCATGATCGGTCTCTTACACATGTGTGTAGAGACAGGACACTTAGCTGGTGTCACAAACCTTTCGGTATACGTCACTCTCGACGAAACGTATGCTAAGATGTGTCGTCCCATTGGTGGGGTACACATGTAAAAGTCTATAACGTGATGTGTGTTTTGAAACATAAATCAGATAAGTGCTACCTTGACGCACATAATTAATACACCTTGGACGAGTAGTGCAGCTAAGTTCAGTGCAGCTAGGAAAACTCGTCTTGACTTGAATGTAGTACGTTCTCTTTCCAATCTGGATTCGCTGTAGGCGATGAGGTTGGTCGTGAACCGAAGCATCTCAGTCAATTTTAAATCATGGTTGAATGATTCTGTAACTTTCCAGATTTGTCATTTTTCCTTAAAGACTCATTTCAGTTGGAGTCTTCTTTCGAGTCGATTTCTGTGAAGATTCAGTCTTCCAGAATCTTCTCTTGTGCATACCTCTTGTTTATTCCAGTAGGAGTATGGTGGTTGACAAGCGTACTCGATTATTATTCGAGGGACGAAGAGTCTAACCTAATACAACTGCTTCGAACCATTCTGCTGTGTTCCCTTGCTAGTCTATTCATTTAGACTAACCAACCAATATTTTCCCTTGCATGGTTGGCTGGTGTCATCCGTTTGATTCGGCACATCAGTTAAGAAGTAGCTCAGAAGATTAGAAGGACTATGAAGTCGGCGGTGGTTTTTGAATGTTTTAATTATTTCTTTAATCAGGTTATGATCCTTTGGACAATAACTCCGATTGTAACTTACTTTCTTAGTCTTCCGCTGTGTTTGATTAAACTATGTTTTGACCTATTCGGGATTGGGTTGTAATCCCGTAACTCTTATTTTCCTTGACAATGTTATGTTTTGGAATTTAACGCTTGATCTTTGTGTATCAATTGCATTTCATAAATTGTATTTATTTGGTAAAGCCTTGGGTGATCTCGGTAAGGAACACTGGGGTCACTGGCGGTAATACCTTTCCAAAAGGGTTAAGTTTTGGGGGTGTTACAACCTTATCTGTGGGATTCGACCCTTACTTGTCTGCTATACTCTGTTTAGTAGGTTGGTTAGGTTAATTACTTTGATAGGGCTAATCAATGACATTTATTGTGCATCTTTAGCCTCCGTCACATGACCAAGGTGGTTAAGGGGAAGGAAGCAAGACTAGAAAAGATCTGGGAGGAGCTCAATGGGGCTGGGACAAGGGCATGACACCAAGCAAGGATGAATCGCCCTCGAACTAGGATGGGAATGTGATAACAAGGGCGAATCCCACCAACTCGAAGAATGGAGGGTCTGATGTGAGTTGAGACTAGCATGGAGTGTAGATTTGCGAACAAGTATGTGTGCAACCTAAAGCTAGGACACCTCCATCTAAGGTGCGATTTCAGCTATAACTTAATATGGAACAATTTGAGCAATATCCACAATTACAACCGACTCGAGTAGGGGGTTATACCAAAACTATAGCGACGACTAGGATTTCAACTCTAGGTGGTCTGAATGTGACATAAGGGGCTTCAATTGCAACAATGGCTAGGGGTGTGCTTTCAACTGGTTCAAATGTGACTCAAGGGGCTCTAATTGTAGCATTGGCTAGGGTGTGGCTCTAGCTGGTTCGAATTTGATTTAAGGCACTCCAATTGTGGGTTCTATAAACCAATTACTTTGTTGTTGTAAATCCAAACTTGAATGATATACTACTAGATCCTATGTGAATGTTGTTACCGGTAACAAAAACAAGCGTGGAGAGTGTTTGAGTTCTATACAAGGCATTCTGAAGGATATCTTCAAATTTTCCAAATAAGATGTTGCTAAACAAGAGAAAGAATGGCAAGCTACTCTAGTAGGTATTGTTACTAGGGGAAAAATTCCTACAATGCATTTAATGCTTATGCTAGAGCGAATTAGAATGTTGCTATGCCAAAAATCTTCATGAAAGATAATGGGATTTGGGTCCTTAAGTTTGCTAATGAGGAAGATCGAAAGTGGGTTATGGAAAATGGTCCTTGGTTGTTTGCGGGGTCAAAACCTATGGTCTTTAAGGAATGACATTCGGGGATGTGAATGTATTAGTCATGTTTCAAAATTGTGATGACATGTGTTATTATGCATGGCCTTAGCCCACGCTTTAGTTCCAACCATATGCTTAGTATTATTGGAACTATGATTGAGTACCTATTAGCATGGATAAGGTTACTTTGAATCTGGAGAGATTATCATATGCTCGGTCCTTGTTGAGGTTACAGTTGAAGAAGCAAAGAAGAAAGAAGTAGTGCTTGAAGGATATGATGGAATGGTTCATAAGAAACTAATTGAGTTTGAATGGCTACCAACCATGGATGTGTGATATATGCCAAGTATTTGGACACACGACACAAGCTTGCAAGCACCATGAAGTGATTGAAAAATCTAGCTAGAAACCTATGAATATATTGAAGTGGATGCCCAAAAATAAGCAAGATAGGGTCGCTGAACAACATCATAAGTTGTAAGAAATGTTCAGCAAAATGCGGGAAAAGTCATTGTTCAGCCGTCAACAATGAGCAATAACACGCACAAACAACAAAAATGCCACATCGGAAATTCGCAAGGAATTGCCAACAAACCTGATGCTTTATAGAATATGGAGAAAGCCAGCTCCACTAAACATACTATAGTGCCATATGTGAGTTCTACTGCACAACTGAACACACAAATAGCTGAAACACTGAATGGGTTAGAAACACATCCGAAAGTGGATGATGAACTGATGGTTGATTGGAATGATGTTAGGCATAAGCATAGATCATTGTCTCCACTTATGGTGAGGGCTCGAATGGCCACTACTGTAACACCCCAAATTTTAGATTTGTTTATAAAGATTGAAGTGTTACCCATATCAACAAGAGCTCTTGCTTATCAGGGTTCAAGTGAGGTCAAAGAACTCCGAAGTTAAGCGTGCTAGAACGAGAGTAGTACCAAGATGACTAACCTCCGTGGAAGTCCTTGAGTTGGCATGAAATGACGCTTCTAAGGCCTCCGGCCTTACAAATGGTATCAGAGTCGACTCTGGTTTATGAGTGTGTTTGGACTGGTAGACGGTCACTCGACCTAGAGGGCGGTTTTGGGCCTTGATGATGACGTCAAGGGGTTTAAAATGGGGGAGTTTGTAACACCTTATACTTGAGATTGGTTTATAAGGATTGAAGTGCTACCCATGTCAACAATAGTTCTTCCTTTTCAGGGTTCTAGTGAGAGCAACTATGAAGTTAAGCGTGTTAGGGCGAGAATAGTATAAGGATGGATGACCTTATGGGTAGTCCTTGGGTTGACATGAGATGGCGCTTCTAAGGCCTTGGGCTTTACAGGTACTCTACCATATAATTCCATAGTTGTACAGAATGCATTTGCAGTGCATAGTTCAAGTACAAAAAAGGGTGGTAACAACTCTATAGTGGTGAATCATGGATAGTCTTGTATATGCACTTGGAACACAAGGGGGTGCAACGGTTCCCGAAAATAAATATGGTAAACTCCGATGTTAATAAAATGAATATCTCTATTATGGGCATTTTGGAAACTGAAATAGCTAAAGATAATGAAGCAACTATTTCTCTTAAGTTGTTGAATAGATGACAATTTTATTCTAATAGTACATCAACATAAAAGGGGAAGATATGGATTAATTAGGACTCATGGAAACCTACTTCCTAGATGATTGAGAACATTAAACAACTGATTCATTGTTATGTCAGTACTACATCAAGGTTCTTGTTTTTTGTCACTTTCATGTGTGTAGAGAATGGGAGACAAAAGAGAAAGCTAGCGTGGGATTTGTTTCATAAATTTGCTAGAACTTGCACTGAATCTTGGTAAAGTTGAAGATTACAATTGTGTTCTTGATTCCACTGAGAGAGTTTTAGTTCATGTGCTTCCAAAGTCTGATTATGATGAGCTGCATTATAGTTTTCTAAATGTGCTTTGAGTGACCTTTCTTGGGCGCGCTTTAAGTATACATGGGATAACAAGCCTTTCAGGTTTCAAGTAAGGACAAAGAACTCTGAAGTTAAGCGTGTTAGGGCGAGAGTAGTGTTGAGTCATGTGACCTCTTGTGAAGACCTCGTGTTGGCATGGGATGGTGCTTCTAAGGCCTCATACCTTACAGTATGAGCTCCCTTGGTATCCAGAATATGTACTTCAACTGAATACAATCAAATTCTACCGGTCAATTTCAAGGTTCTTCACTCTACTATGTTAGATGGTCTCCCAGTTACATCTACAAATGATATGCACCATATGGCTTTTGAATCCATCCATGAACTTGTCTACAACTAGTGAGAGATTAGACATTCCATAAGTGAGCAATTCAATGTATTAAGGGTGTACACCCCACAATCTCCACTATAAAACATATTCCCAACATGCCAAACTAAAATATAAATTTCATACAGGACTATGCATTGCAATTGAGGGAATTTACCCACTATTTTTTGCCTCGATCCTTTTGCTCGCATTACATTCATTGGTTTGTCATAAATTACTGCACATCTTGTTAACAGTGGCTCGTATTGCCTCATGTACAATGGATCAACCTCAATGATTGGTGCAACAAAATCAACCATCTTCGCATCTATGTATAAATTTACATCTGAGTTGTACAAGTTAACACACTAGTCGGAGATGTTGATTTCTATTGCAACCTAGTGCTTGTTTGTTATGTTAAATGGAGCATATATGCACTCAGCCTCATCCCAACTCTTGGCAAAGTGAGCTGGACATTCACCTTCCATGAACCTTAAGAGTACGTCTTCACCAACTTTTGCATGACCATTTCTAATGCGCTCAGCCTCTTTGTACACAAACTTTTCCCATAATGTGTCCAACACTACCACCTTTTGGTACTGCTTAGGCTCTTGTGTCATAAGTTCACGAATGAAGTATAAAACCTTCTCCAAATGTTGAAATGGTTTATGAATGTTAATGCATAGAAACTGGCATGAAAAATTTCATCGTGATATTTTGTCTAAAATAAAGAGGAAGTTTCATTGCAATATTACATCCTAATCCAACCATTTCCTGGGTTCAAGGAAGATATAAAAAAATTCATTGTCCAAGTACTTACGTCGGGCCAACTCGAGTTTCCACATTGAGAATGCATTACAAATTACATAGCTACTATGAAATTGCATTGCAATGCCTGTTCAAATTTATGCACATATAACACATTATGTAAAAACATTTAAAAATAGTGTTTTACACATGACATACTATATTGTTTTATGAATATATACAAGTGTATAACATGTTGTGAAAAAACGTTCATGACATACTATATTGTTGTATGAATATATACATGTGTATAACATAGTGTAAAAAAAAGTTAGAAATAAGTATTTTACACATGACGTACGATATTGTTTTATGAGTATATATGGGCGAGCAACATGTTGGTTAGAAATTAGTTGTTTTACATATGACATACAACATTGTTGTATGAATATATACAAGCGTATAAAATTGTGTAAAAAGAAGTTAGAAAACAGTGTTTTACACATGACATATAATATTACTGTATGAATATATATGTGTATAACATGCTATAAAAAATGTTAGAGATTACTATTTAGCAAAAGATATGATACGTTTGTATGAATTTACACGCATGTAAAACATGCTGAAAATTTGAATACTATGGCAGTCATCATCATGACTGTATGTAATAAAATGTGGCCCATGGATGTATTTCTAGATTTCGTAAATTACTTTAGTTGAAATACATATAAGATTAGTTACTCTCAATGTGTCCCATGGATGTATTTACAGTGCCAATATATGAAATAATGTGAATGATTTTTGATATTATATTTATTACTCTCAAAGTAGATTTATGATTAGTCTAGTAATATTACAATTGCAAAATAACAATAATTAGAGGGAAAAAGTAGTAATAGGTACTTGAAAAATAGAGCTACGAATATATCACGAGTAAACTATATTTATCAACCCAGATCCGGTCCATGCTACTATTATCCATGGCTGAAATCTAATGGACCAAACAAGTGAAAAGCCCAAATTACGCATAGAGTTGGTGTGCCCGAAAGAGGCGTACCGATGTGGTGCGCCAATTAGAGGCGCGCTGGTGCCCCCGAAAGCGGCATGTCACTATGGTGCACCTAATGAAGGCGTGCTAGTTTTGAAGTGTAATTTTACCGTTGGAAAATATGACCGTTGGCGAACCAAATGGAGGCGCATCAACGCTCATATTTTCCAACGGCAAAATCTCACTCTATAAATATCTGAACTTCTTCCTCTCAATTCCATATCCAAACACACCCTTATGAACATGTCTCATAGTAGTGAGGATGATGACTGGGACTCGAGCGGAGAAGATGAAGGAGAGGATGAAGATTGGCACTTGAGCGATAATTCTATGGTTAGTGTTGAAATAATCTTCTTTGAATTGATATTTTTTGTCGTAGTTATATGTTTAAATCTCGTACGTACTTAGTTATGTAGTCTAGGTATGGATTTATAAGTACAATGTATAGTGATGGATTTTAATTGATTATTGTATTATAGTTTGACGTGCGAGCACTACAGTAAATACAGATCGGCGAGGCCAAAAGTTAATGAAGAAAAACTGGAAGAAAGTTGAGCTAATTCGTGAAACCAGATCGAAGAAGCCCGGGTGCAAATTTGAGCTGTATGGGGTTCGGTTGAAGAAAAAGCCAGGGTTGAATACTCATAAATGGATCTTGGATGTGATAGATGGTCACCACAACCATACGCTTCCGACTAGCTTCATTGGGCATGCATACATGGGTAGAATGACCCAGATGAACAACTCGTGGTTAGGAGTTTGGGCGATCATTTCATGGGGCTGAAAGGTATTGTTACGTATTTGAGACCTTTCTTTCCCGGAAATGTAACATCCATGAAGCAAGTTGTGAACTATTTGTAAAAGATCCAGTACGAGGATCATGGAGAATTGACAGTTACCCAATGGACACTATTTTTTTTGTAAGAAAATAGCTACGTAGTCCGTCCTTTGAGGAAGAAGTTAACATGTGAGGTGGATATCCTATTTTCTGCTCACCCGGACTCACTACACCTATTAATGATGTTCATATATGTGGTAGTTATCGACGCCACATATAAGACAAATAGGTATGTAATAAATTTTAATATTATAGTAATTTTATCTTTGTACTAAATTTTGGTTCCTTAATTTACAATTACTACATTTCTCTTCTTACATTAATCCATAGGTATGATTTGCCTTTGGTGGAGATTGTTGGTTTTACTTGCACTCACAAGATGTTCAACATTGCCTATGCATTTACCCGAGGGGAAAAGGTTTTGCATTACAAGTTCATAATGATACAATTTCAGAAATTGTTTGTAGATTTGGGAGTAATGCCAATGGTTATAATGATTGGTCGAGAAAAGTCCCCCATCAAAGCAATTCGTATAGTTTTCGATCGAAGGGGAAGTGCAACACCTTTTGTGTTGGGTGCATATTAGACACAACATCGAGGCATATGTTTCCCCGATCTTGAAGAATAGTGAGAAAGTCAAGAACTTTGCGGACCAGTGCTGGGACTTTGGTGTTCAACCACGAAAGAAAGCTATGAAAAGAGGCTCAAAAGATTGAGGAAATCATGGCATAGTGGCCTCGTTGGGTACCTTGAAAGGGAGTGGCTTAGTCCCTACAATGAAAAATAGTAAGAGCATGGATGGATCGTCATCTTCACTTCTTCACGATGACTTCAAACAAGTATTCCCTGAGCATTGTTTAGTTGATTATTAATATTAGGTCTCAATGTCGTACTAACACAAGTCCTTTTACCTATTTTGATAGGGTTGAGGGTATGTATAAGGTGTTGAAGGACATTGTGGATTCTACCTGAAGTGGCTCTAATAGAGTGTCCATCAGGATCCACCATGCAATCACGATTAAAATCGAGCAGGTGAGGGCGAGCATGGAGATCTCACAGACGAAACGACCAATGGTGTTCGATGAAGACGTGCCGACAGAAATAAGAATGTTGTTTGCAAGGCTATTCTATAGAGTATCAGACATGTGCTTTGATTTGTTATTGGGCAGGTATGATTAGATACTAACGGAGGATTATTCTGAAGATTGCAATGATCAGTGGGTGAGAGACTTCTTTGGCCTGCCGTGCGTCCACAGAATGGCAAATGCCATCATTACGAAGACACCTATCATGCCGGATGAAACACACAACTTCTAGAAGCAACTAGTATGGGAAGGGATTTCAACAACAAATATGTCCACTCTAGACAAGCGGGAATGTACGAGAGATTGGAAAAGCGGGAATTGAGAGAAGACACTTTATTCCAACTAGGTGAGTTGTACATTGACTTGGAGTATCCGCATGAAAGTTCGTTGAAGGAGCCGACTAGGATCGTTGCAAAAGGAAGGCCAAGGGATTCCACGAAGTATGACACCAAGAGTCAGCTGAGCTTGTTTGAGCACAAAAGGGATGAGTTAGAGGGGTATGAGAAGGAGAAGGAGAAAGTGAAGGAGAAGGCTAATGATAAGACCAATGAGAGCCAAAGTAAAGGTCGGGGTCGTCATAGAAAGGAACCAAGTGGAGCTTTGACCGACATTGGGACCCAATCCTAACCCGAAGGGTCTAGTTCGCAGTTCCCTAAACAACCCATGGTTCATATAGGGGTGAACTTTGGGGTTAAGAATGTGGATTACTTCTAGTATCCGTACATTAAGGGGCTAGAGATATACGTGCAGACGGACACTGTGGATATCAGTCACTAGCTGTACTGTTGGGCATGGCAGAGAATGACTACCCTACAGTTGACACAAGCTTGTGGCAGAGTTGATTGATATCCCAGATTTATACTTGCCTAAATTGTGTAGACTACGTCCGGGGTTGGAATATGATGAGCTTTTGTTTAAAGTGAACTATGTAATGAGTCCTTGCTCCGAGCAACACTGCCTTGACATGCACCTTATCGGTTTAGTGTTTGCCATGATGTATCAGGTTACTCTGGTCTTCTTATCCCGGGATGGTATGTGCTTATGCTTACCAATGAAGGTGTCTGACACAAGATCCGGCCCTCCAACAAAGATATTGACGATGGCCCTCGTAGGGAACCGGGACCACTTCATACAGGTAAAGTTTACTTTTTCTAAATTATTTCGATGTACATACTTAATTGTTTAGGCTAATTAAATAAAATTGTGTTTGTGTATAGGTGTGGCTCAAAGATGGTTGTCCACTTCCCCCCTCCGTACTCATGGCGCCAACACAAGCAACAAATTGAGTCGAACTTTAAAGTGTTTCTAGACTACCGCACCGGATATAACTTCCACCGAATCCTCCAGATTAGTTGATTGACCTTACCCATATTGGATGTAATAATTGTGTGCCTTGTAATATACTATTTTTATTTTGTACTTACAAACCTGTCATTCCTGTCAATCAATGAAAGGTTTAGAATATTGAGAATATTGTGAGCCCTTGATCATCTATTTCCATAGTTTTTTTACCTTATGTTTCGATGATGATATTTCTACACACTTTTTTGCCTTCTGAGTAACTTCCATGATGTTAGACTGGGTCTCTGTCAGCTCCACTTATTGATGTGGCTAAAACCTACCCGTAAGTGTACGAGATCAGTTGTAGTAGTTAAGTGTCGATCCCACAGAGACCAATGTAATATCACTTGAAACACTACCAATGAACCAGACCGAAATGATATCAAATTTGGGAGAACTAGAACTAAGCTAACTAATAATAATAATAGAAAACAGATAGAAATCTATGGGATAAATGTGTCTAAGGTTAAGGATCACCGCAACAATGCCTCTATAAATAAAATTACACTTCACCTGAATCTAGTCCAAATTATTTAAAGGTAACTACCTAGGGTAAATACGGGCCATAGGGCCCACCGTATCTATAAGTAAATAAGGAATATATTATCTATTTACATTGAATGTACGATATATTATAATCAAAAGATGTAAAAGGGAACCGTTATAAATTACCTCCTCGAATATGATGTCATATAGAATGCAACGTATAGAAACCAATTGCTCTGGATCCTTTCACTGGGGCACCTCTCTGACGTCTCTCATGGTTGCCCAAGCATCCGCCATTGTCTCCAGGTCCATCACATGATGTTCTAGGAAATGGTAAAAGTATTCCTAAATCCAGGAATGCAAATCAAGAATTAACGTTAGTAATTAAAACAATAATCTGTTATAAATGAACCGACAATAAAACTTATCCTCAGAAGGAGCCCACAACCGCCAATGTCCTACACCCTGCAGCGCGAAGCCTCTCCCAGCTTCCTGTATAGAATGGCCAGGATATCGACTCCCCAAGCATAGCATCCAGTGATCTCGTGGTAAAAAATGAGTGCCATCCACTTGTGCTTCATAGCATTTATAGACTTGTCCACCAAGACTGTCATGCCGAGAAGAGTAAGCAGGTAAAAAGTTGTAATGAGTCCCTCGTCCCTCTCGGCACTCTGTGTAACACCTCATTTTTTTTGTTTATTCGGCCAAGTTTCGGGGTCGAAACTTCTCTTAAGGGGGAAGTGATGTAATACCCCTCATTTTTTGTAAGGGTATTTGGGTAATTTTCCCAACCCTCGTTCTGTATTCGTGTCGCTTATGGAGAAGTTCGGATTTCTGTATCGTGTTTGATCTCTGTAAAATTCCCTGAGTGATATAAAATACATTCGACGTATTTTTCGGGGCTTAGAATATTTGTTCGGGTACGAATATATCTAATCCGGGGTTTAAAACCCACGCCAAACCTTCTCCCGGGAAAAAAGACGCGAAAACGCCTATGCCGCGACCGCGGCAGAATTTCCGCGACCGCAGAAAATGGCTCTCAGAAGAGCTAGGCACAAGAATATTCCGCGACCGCGGAATACTGCAACACGCAAGCGTCGCTTCGTCTCCCGAGCTTCGTCGTCCGTGTCGCCGTTGATCGTCTGACTTGCCGTTGATCTGGGCGGGGAGGACTCCTTCCTTGGGCTATATAAGGAGGTCGGATTGGGGGTTGTTGGCACACCGAAATCTCTCTTTCTCTCTCATTTTCTTGCTCGCCGGAGTTTCGAGCTCTCGCCGGAATTCTTCGAAGTATCACCGGAGCTCTCGTTGGTGGTTCTGGTGCTCGTAGGGTGGTGCATTGGAGGCACAAGGAAGGTTGGAGTCGAAGCCCTCGCAAATCAAGCCCCCTCGCATCGTAGCCGGTGAGTTTTCTCCCTTTGGAGTCGCCGAAGTTCATGGCCGCGACCGCGGACATGAACTGCCGCGACTGCGGCAGTGACAAGGTCGGCTGCGTCCGCGGTGGCTGTCATGACACTGACGGATGCCTTGTCCTCGGTGGCCGCAACCGCGGCAGTGACACTCATGCCGCGACACGGACGCTGTCCTCGACGCCTGCGGTGGCCTTGTCCTCGACGGCCGCGACCGCGGAATCCCAGCCACGACCGCGGATTGCTCTGGCAATCGCGATCGTGGCCTTGGGCATGCTGGTCCCGGACGGGACCTTCGTTCTTTCGATTTCATTCGTTCTTTCTTAGATTCGTATCATTTTATTGTCGAATCTAACCTAGGGTTTCGTTGTGGGTCGTCGTCGTAGGAATCTGTAATCCGACTTCCGTTCCCGTTCCGGACCCAAAAACCCGTCGTCTTTCAATCGTTCATTAGACCAAGGCAAGTGGCGGTTCGCTCTTGCTTATCATTCCATGTTTCCATTAATTATCAATTGTTTAATTGTTAATTAAATTGGGATGAACTATTGTTTTCGTTTGGGAACAGATTTTATAAATGATACGATTAAAAAGTGATATTATAATAGGTTGTATATACTGCTAGAAACAACGCTATTATATATATATATATATTATTGCCATGATGGTATTGGTGTGGATTTTAAGTGTGAACTTATACATTATAGTTAGAACGAGTATTCGTATGAACGCTATGTACCTTGCGAAGTCTAGTCGTTTCTTTATAACAAGTATTAGGAGGATTTTTCCCTAATACTCTCTCTGGTCATGACTATACCCTTACTCAGGGTAGGTGCACACAGCTGGTGCCAATATTCGAGATTTATTCCCTTCGATATCTCTCTCGATGAGATGATATATCTTAAGAGCTTGTAACGTAAATGTACGCTTTGTCACTAAAACGAGATAAGTGCCGATATGCACATAATTAATGAACTGTGGGTGAGAAGTACAACTTGGAACCTCGTCTGGACTTCGATTAGAGTAAGTCCTCCTTCCAAATCTGAATTCGCATTACGCGGTGAGGTTAGTCGTGGACCCAAATGGTCAAGTCTTTTTAAACGCTTGTGTGAAATTATAATGTTCTCGAACACTTGTCATACTTCCCGATAAGACTCAATCTTTTGGAGTCTTCTCTTCATACGTTTCCTTAAGACTCGATCTTCTGGAGTCTTCTCTTGATCTTTCTGTTTTGTATCCTTCCGTAGAAGTATTGAGGTTTACTATCGTCATCGGCTTTCATTCGAGAAGCGATGGGTCTAACCTAATACGACTACCTTAGAACCTTTCTGTTTTACCCTTGCATAGTCTTTCATTAGACTAACCAACCGGTTATTTTTCCCTTGCATGATTGGCTGGTGTCATCCGTCTCATACGGCACATCAGGTAAACTTCTGTTCCGTGAAAGCTAGAATCTGACGATGAAGGCAGATGAAGTTTTAAGAGTTTTTATCCAGGTTGAAGATCCTAGGCGGGTGATCGCTTCGATCAAGACCCTTATGTTATTTATTTAAAAGACTTCCGTTGTATTAAACATATTCTGTATTTCTGTTGTATTTGGGATTTACAGATGTAATTCCGAGACTTTGGTTTAAATAAAGATTATGATATTTCGTTTTATCAGTGTATTTTATGATTTGTATGAATGGTTAAGCCTTGGGTGGCTTCGGATGTGAAATCTGAGGTCACTGGCGGTAATACTTTCAAGGAAATATTTGGGGGTGTTACAGATTTGGTATTAGAGCCGATTTTTTTTTTAAAACGGGTTGGGTTTCGAATCGTCTTACTGAAAGCAAAGATTTTATCAACCGTTTATCCGTTTTTGAACTGAGAAAGTTGTTTAAATTCAAAAAAAATTGAATTTCCGAATAAAACCATACTTGACTAGAAAATGTGTTGTTTTGAAATCTTTGTCGTTCTAGTCGTGCCTTCTTTCCAGTCTGATATAGTAAGTTCGCTTCTATATTTATAAAGACTAATTCTTTTCTCGTCGCCCCGCAGATTATGGGCGCATTCATCTCTCATCTGAGGAACCCGAAGAAAGCCGAGGTGGCCCCGCCATCTCCAGTTAGGCTCGAGTTCCCGGTTCCCCCTCCGTGCTTTGAGGTAGGGAAGCCTAGTTGCCCACCCGAGGAGGTGAAGATCGTACTCTCAGAGTCGGTGGTATTGGTATCTGACAGGACTGAGGTTCCTGAGGCGGAGCATAAAGCAAACCCAAGGGAGGATACCGAGGAAGAGGAGGATCTGGCGCAATACCTGAGAGGGTACTACGACGACGACTTCGAAATTGAGGAGGATCTTGAGGAAGATCCTGAGGAGGACCCGGAAGAGGATCCGGAGGAGGACCTCGAGGAATATGGCTATAACTTGGAGCACTTGCTGGAAGGAAGCGAGGACCCGGGAATACAGATCATTTTTCCGAGTCCAGAGTTGCCGCCTGATGAGGAGTATATGCCGTTGTCCCCTGCCGCTTGGGAGGCGCTGGGTATTTCAGGTACCGTCAGGATGAGGAGTGGGCCGCTGGATGCACCAGAGGACCCGCAAGTGATCCCTACTCCGAAGAGACCAATGGTGAGTCCTGATTCGCGACATGTGCTTCGCTAGAGTCAGATGGTTTCCTCTGAAGCGCGTCGCCAGGTGGATGAGGCGGTTGAGCATGCTCGAGGAAGGGCAAGGCCGTGAGAGTCGATGGGTACATTAGTTGTGGTCCCGACTCAACAGGCCAGGCCAAGGCCCCAAATGTTGGAGGAACGACTGGAGGAGTGGTCGAACGCCTTGTACGACATGGAGGAGAGGACATACGAGGCTGAGCTCGGTCTCTCCCGAATGCTTGTGGACGTCCGTGAACTCCAGGAGTATATCCGCCAAGCAAGATTGCTACTTGACCCTTTGTACGAGGTGAACAGGGCAGACTTCCAACCAGGATTTCTAGAGGAGTTTTGCTACCCATCGGGATCTGATGGGGCTGGACCAAGTGTTCCCACGCCTAGGGAAAGGTCGAGGGCACCAAGGCCGAGAGGTGAGTCATGTGCTCCAGGGCCGAGTAGGTCAAGAAGTACGACACCAGACCCCGATGATAGACCACGTGCAAAGAAGCAGTGCATGAGAGTTCCCGATTATAGGAAGCTTTTCAGGGCACCATGATGGGGGCCAGTGTTAAGATTAGCAGTCTTCTTTTCTAGTATTCCGATTGTTTCTTTTTGATAGCATTGTATTCTCCAAGCAATTTTGCCTTGTCGCCTAGAAGAATTTCACATGTAGACCCTATCAAACTCAGTTTCAGTTCATCAATGAAAGTTTACCAAGTTTGGTCTATTCTAAGTTGATTTTATACGTTGTGCATATTGAAATGATATTAATGTTATAAAATACTTGGAATTTGATCGGTAAACAGATGGTGAACACAAGGAACACCATTCGTGTTAGTGTTTGGCCAAGCAACAACCCCAGACTGAATTTGGAGAATGCCGCGAATCCATTGGATGAGAACGAGTCTGTTTCTCACAACAATCCAGTGGGCAGCGACCAAGTTCCGGTCAACGCTCCAGTTATTTTCGATGCTGCGGCAATTGAGGCTATTCGGGGGATTGTGATGCAAGCAGTCACCGATATTATGCGACCAATCGCGCCTCAGGAACAAGGTGTGCCAATTCCTCCTGTGGTTCCTAGATTCGAGGAGCCAGCTGTCCATGTACCCCATGAGGATGCGGTCAGGAACAGAGGCAATTATGGTCGAGCATTGAAGGCCATTAGCTCTATGAGGCCTAACAGCTATGATGGGAAGGGAGAGCCAGTCAGAGTGGCATATTGGTTCTCGCACATGGAACGACTGTTCAGAAACGTCGAGTGCACTGAAGCAGAGAAGGTGCACATTGCTTCCCTTCAACTGAAGGAGGTGGCTAGTGAATGGTGGGAAAGCACCGGTCTAGCTGATCAGCCTGGGTTGAACTGGGGAATGTTTAAGGCGAAATGATTGATCGATTCTTTTCCCGAGCTATGATGGAAGAGAAGAATAAGGAGTTTTTCTATCCGAGGACGGATGGATTGAAAGTGACTGAGGTTGCGGCCAAGTTCAATCACCTGTTGTAGTACGTTGGGCCGGAAGTGTCCAGTGATGAGCAGAAAATCTGGCATTTCCACGAGTGGATGAATCCGGACATTAAGCCACTGATGGTACATCACGGATGCTCTACTCTGGAGCAGTACGTGGATGCAGCTTATAAGTTAGAGGTGACTCTGGAGGAGTCGGCTAAAAAGCGCAATCGCCAGAGACCGGCACAGAGCCAGCCTCAGGCAAGTGGGTTCAAGCGACCCGCGCCACCGTCAAACTTTGCCAAGTCTGGCCGAGCTAGAACGGAGATGACTCATGGAGGGTCTACGCAATGTTCGGGTCAGGGCAAGAATCCGATCCTGTGCTACAACTGTGGTACACCCGGGCACAAGAGCAATGAGTGTCCGAAGGAGAGGAAGACGTGTTTTGGCTGCGGGAAGGAGGGGCACTTGCAGACTTTTTGTCCACAAAGAAGGAAGAAAAGAGCTGAGTCACAGCAAGGGTCAGTTAGTCATAACAACTGACCCAGGTTCAGACCAGTGGAAGCTCCTAGTCCTTCGACGCAGACAACTGCGCAGAACAAGGGGAAAGCCGCAACTGCTTCAGGAGGTCAAGGTCAGCAACTCTACGAGATGCGTGAGGTTGATGGACCAAATGCTCCTACTGCTCAAGGTACTCTATACCTCCATTCTACTTCTGTGTGTATACTATTTGATTTGGGTGCTACTCATTCTTTCATCTCAGAGGATTGTGTAAATAAGCTAGGCTTAGTATGCAATGAGGCTTGTGAGCCTTTTGTAGTGAATCTTCCTAATGGTGAGCAGTTAGTAGGATCCAAGCATCTGTCAGAATTTCCGATTACAATTCAGGGTAGGAAGTTCAAAGCAGATTTGATCTGTATAGCCATGGCTCCATACGACATTATTCTCGGTATGGATTGGCTGACGCATCATGGGGCGGTGATCGATTTCAGCTCAAGGTCTGTGACGGTGTCATCTGGGGGCCAGTTCGTATGCAAGTTCAAGGGTCAAAATGACGCTAATAACGGCAAGCTCATCAATGAGATGGCTGCGTGTAAGCTACTTCGACAAGGATGTGTCGGGTACCTGTGCTATCTGAATAAACCCAAGAAAGATGAGCCGTCAGTTCTTGATATTTTGGTCATCCACAAATTTCCGAATGTCTTTCCGATGGAGATTCCCGGTTTACCCCCGAATCGTAACGTGGAGTTTACCATTGATCTCGAGCCTGGTACCGCGCCAATCTCCAAGGCACCGTACCGGATGGCTCCAGCTGAGATGCAAGAGTTGAAGAAACAACTCGAGGACCTTCTTGAGAAAGGATATATAAGGCCGAGTGCATCACCTTGGGGTGCTCCGATTTTGTTCGTCAAAAAGAAGGATGGATCGTTTTGACTTTGTATCGACTATCGAGAGTTGAATAAAGTCACGATCAAGAATAAGTATCCGTTGCCGAGGATTGATGATCTGTTGGATCAATTGCAAGGAGCAAAAGTCTTTTCCAAGATCGATCTGAGATCCGGTTACCATCAACTCAGGATTCGTGAGGAAGACATTCCAAGGACTGCTTTCCGGACGAGGTATGGCCATTATGAGTTCGTAGTCATTCCATTTGGCCTTACCAATGCTCCTACGGTCTTCATGGATCTGATGCATCGATGTTTCCACCAATACCTGGATAAGTTCGTGGTGGTCTTCATCGATGATATTTTGATCTATTCCCCGAGTGATGAGGCTCACGAGGAACATCTTCGGATCACCTTGTCAGTCCTTAGACAGAATGAGTTGTATGCAAAGTTGTCTAAGTGTGACTTCTGGATCAAAGAAGTGGCTTTCTTAGGCCATGTGATCAATGAGGATGGGGTTATGGTTGATCCCCAGAAGATTGAAGCGGTAGCCGACTAGAAGCGGCCTCAGAATGTGAAGGAGGTGCGCAGTCAAGGTCAGCTCGATATCATATGTTGTGGCAATATGATCTAATAAACATCGTACTGTCTGACCTCATCGTCTTCCATCCCAAAAGTCATGACCTTGCTGTCTATGGCCACCCCGAGGATCTGATAAACATCGTGCAATGTGATCGTCATCTCCCCCCACGGAAAATGGAACGAGTTTGTCTCGGGGTGCCATCACTCGACAAATGCCGAGATAAGGAAAGTGTCCATCCTCCCGTAGTCAAGCGACCCTAATGAAGTGATACCGTTGTGTTGTACAATGCCCCACCACGTACCCGGGCCCTCTATAATGTGCTCCTCGAGGACTAAATAGTGTGCCTTTCGGACGTGCACCTTCAAAACCTTCCTCGTCTGAACCAAAAAAATAATTATTAATATCAGTTACGGATAAATACAAAAAATAGGAATATATAATGGTAAAATATATACCAAATCCTGCTCGGCCTGACGGCGCTGGCATCCTCTAAGAGGAGCATCCCCGAAAGGTGCATCATCGGCAGGAGCATCAACAACAAGAGTCTGTCCTCCGCGTCCCCTCGCCAGGAGGGGCAACTAGATTAAGCGGGGCAGTAGGAGCCTCCTCCGTAGGAGCAGGAGCAGCCTAGAGTCCGATCAGCTCATATATAGCCTTCATGATGTGGCTCACATAGCTGGCAAGGAGGGTAGGCACTCGTGGCCCTCCGGGCATCCAAGGAGCGGTCCCTACAACGGGAGTTGGCGCAGTATCCCGTGCAGAAGCTGGTGCGGTATCCGGTACGGGAGCGGGATCCGGAACCGGCTCAGAAATGAGAGTGTTGTGCTCTGCACTAGGAAGGACCGTCTTTAACAAGGTGAAGGGCAGCCATGATCATTCTTCCATGGAGATCTCGGCCAAACACTCAAATGATGGTGTTTAATGTGTTTTAGGGAAAGTAAAAGATATAACACGCCTTGAAGAATCAAGGAAAGTTTGGGATAGGCAACTCGATTCTCTTTCGATATAACGCACCTTCAAGAATTGAGAAGAGGGATAAACAACTTAAACATCTTAGGATATGACTCACCCAAGAAATTCAAGAAGAGACTAATCAAGTGTAGATGTGACTCACTACCCTCAATCAACCTTGCCAAGGATATGAGTATACGACTCACCAAGGCCATGAAACATCATCTAGATGTGAATCACTAGATGAAACAAATCATTCATGAGACAAGAGGCTGCTCTCAAGCATTCTTTTTCATTCCAAACTTGTCTGTTCCAGCTTGTTTACTCCTGGGAAAGAAACGTCAATATATCTTGGCTCATAATTCCGTTGGACCCTAAATTTGGACATGTTGCAGTTAAGACGAGGGTCCCAAACATATCAAAAAATCAGACCAAGTGGCTGGACCAATTGAGAACGCCACCTTTCCCTAGTTCGGGTCATCAGTATTGTTGGCGTTGCTAGAGGAAGCCGCGACACACATATGGTTTGCTTCTTGATGTGAGACAGGCATACATCATCCTCCCCTTCTTGAGAAAGATTCGTCCTCGAATCTTCACCACCAAGGAAAGATCAATCTACTACTTTTCTTGCAAAGATCTGAAGGAGAAGAGCAATTGTTGATCCTTTCGCCTTGAACCGCTCTGATACCAAATGTTGTGCTCCGCACTAGGAAGGACCGTCTTTAACAAGGTGAAGGGCAGCCATGATCATTCTTCCATTGAGATCTCGGCCAAGCACTCAAATGATGGTGTTTAATGTGTTTTAGGGAAAGTAAAAGATATAACTCGCCTTGAAGAATCAAGGAAAGTTTGGGATAGGCAACTCGATTATCTTTGGATATAACGCACCTTGAAGAATCGAGAAGAGGGATAAGCAACTTGAACATCTTAGGATATAACTCACCCAAGAAATTCAAGAAGAGGCTAATCAAGTGTAGATGTGACTCACTATCCTCAATCAACCTTGCCAAGGATATAACTCACCAAGGCCATGAAAGATCATCTAGATGTGACTCACTAGATGAAACAAATCATTCATGAGACAAGTGTAATAACCCCTAAAACTCCCGAACTGTCAATTTTATAAGAAGGACATAATGGGCAATTTCTGTAATCCCTATGATCTCTGTAATAATCTTTTTGAACGTTATAATATACGTTAATGCATTTTTGGGTCTTAGGATAATTTTAAAAAGTGTTAAAAATACATTCTAGCAAAAGACCGTGAGTGAAACCGCGACCAAAATCCAAACGACGCGCTCACAACATTTCCGCGACCGCGGAAACGCTGTTCATCGTCCTTTTTGTCTCTTTCAGCGTTTCGCCGATTCGATTTTCCCCACGTTTCGTAACTCCACTGTTGAGGGAGGTTGAATCGATTCGTGTGGCCGGCGTTAAGCTCCTTCCTACCCTATAAATATGGGTCTTCAGCGGAGGAGAGTAGCATCCACAGCCCTCGATCTCTCTCTTTCTCTCGTTCGTGCCTTCGCCGGAGTTCGTGCATTCGTCGGAGTTTTTGTGATCGTTATAGTGCCTTGGAAGCTTGGAGTGGTGGCATTGCAAGGAGGAGAAGAAAGCATCGTCGCCTTCATCGTAGGTGAGCCTTGAAGCCGGATGGGAGTCGCATCGGAAGGAGGGATCCGCGATCGCGGCTTGCCATGAATTCCGCGACCGCGGCTTGTATTAGCAAGCGCGATCGTGGCTTGGACAACCACGGTCACGACTCAGGCTTTGTTTCCTTTCGATTCATATCATTTTCGTTCGTATCGTTTCGTCCGTATTGTGTCTAACCTAGGGTTCCGTCGTTGTTTCATCGTTGTCGTAGGAATCCGTAACCAGATTCCAGTCTCCAGATCCCGGAACCCGACATTGTCAATTCGGCTAGATTAAGGCAAGTGGCGGTTCACTCTTGCTTATCATTCCATATTTCTGTTGGTTATCAATTACTTCTGATTGTTAATTAAATTGGAATGAAGTGTTGTTTTCATTTGGGAACAGATTTTTATAAAATGATGTGATTAAAATATGGTATTATAATAGGTTGTATATATTGCTAGAAACAACGCTATTATACCTGTTATTACCGTGATGGTATTGGTGTGGATTACTGTGTGAATTTAACTGTATAGTTAGAACGAGTATTCGTAGGAACGCTATGTACCTTGCGAGGTCTAGTCATTTCTTTATAACTGGTATTAGGAGGATTTTGCCCTAGTACAATATGGATATGACTGTACCCTTACTCAGGGTAGGTGTACACAGCTGGTTCCGACAAATCGAGATTTATTCCCCAGATATCTCTCGTGATGAGATGATATACCTTAAAAGCTTTAACATAAATGTACGTTTTGTCATTAAATAAGATAAGTGCGGTTATGCACATAATTAATGAACCTTCAGGCGAGAAGTACAACTTGGAACCCGCCCAGACTTCGGTTAGAGTAAGTCTTCTTTCCAATCTGGATTCGCATTGCGCGGTGAGGTTGGTCGTAGACCCAAATGATCAAGTCGTTTTAAAAGCTTGTGTGAAACTATAACGTTCCCAAACACTTGTCATACTTTCCCATAAGACTCAATCTTTTGGAGTCTTCTCTTCATACGTTTCCCATAAGACTCAATCTTTTGGAGTCTTCTCTTGTTCATACCGTTTCGTATCTTTCCGTAGAAGTGTTGAGGTTCACTGTCGTCATCGGCTTTTATTCGAGAAGCGATGGGTGTAACCTAAAACGACTACTTAGAACCTTTTCTATTTTACCCTTGCATAGTCTTTCATTAGACTAACCAACCGGTTATTTTCCTTTGCATGGTTGGCTAGTGTCATCCGTCTCATACGGCACATCAGGTAAACTCCCTTTCCGTGAAGGCTAGTATGCGATGATGAAGGCAGATACTGATTTAAAGAGTTTTCCAAGGTTGAAGATCCTAGGCGTGAGATCGCTCAGATCAAGACCCTTCGTGATGTTTATTTATTTCAAAGACTTCCGCTGTATTGAAACAATTCCCTATTTGGTTGTATGTGGTGTTAACAGTTGTAAAACCATGACTTTGGTTTAAATAATATTTAGAAATTTTCATGATATTTAATATAGTTTGTGTTATTATATGGTTATTATAAAATGATTTAGCCTTGGGTGACCCCAGACGTGTATTCTGAGGTCACTGGCGGTAATACTTTCAAGGGATTATTTGGGGGTGTTACAACAAGAGGTTGCTCTCAAGCATTCTTTTTCATTCCAAACTTGTTTGTTCCGGCTTGTTTACTTCTGGGAAAGAAACGTCAATATCTCATGGTTCATAATTCCGTTGGACCCAAAATTTGGACATGTTGCAGTTAAGACGAGGGTCCCAAACATATCCAAAAATCAGACCAAGTGACTGGACCAATTGAGAACGCAACCTTTCCCTAGTTCGGGTCATCAGTATTGTTGGTGTTGCTAGAGGAAGCCGCGACATACATATGGTTTGCTTCTTGATGTGAGCCAGGCATACATCATCCTCCCCTTCTTCAGAAGGATTCGTCCTCGAATCTTCACCACCAAGGAAAGATCAATCTACTACTTTTCTTGCAAAGAAAAGATCTGAAGGAGACGAGCAATTGTTGATCCTTTCGCCTTGAACCGCTCTGATACCAAATGTTGTGCTCCGCACTAGGAAGGACCGTCTTTAACAAGGTGAAGGGCAGCCATGATCATTCTTCCATGGAGATCTCGGCCAAGCACTCAAATGATGGTGTTTAATGTGTTTTAGGGAAAGTAAAAGATATAACTCGCCTTGAAGAATCAAGGAAAGTTTGGGATAGGCAACTCGATTATCTTTGGATATAACGCACCTTGAAGAATCGAGAAGAGGGATAAGCAACTTGAACATCTTAGGATATAACTCACCCAATAAATTCAAGAAGAGGCTAATCAAGTGTAGATGTGACTCACTATCCTCAATCAACCTTGCCAAGGATATGACTCACCAAGGCCATGAAAGATCATCTAGATGTGACTCACTAGATGAAACAAATCATTCATGAGACAAGAGGTTGCTCTCAAGCATTCTTTTTCATTCCAAACTTGTTTGTTCCGGCTTGTTTACTCCTGGGAAAGAAACATCAATATCTCATGGCTCATAATTCCGTTGGACTCGAATTTTGGACATGTTGCAGTTAAGACCAGGGTCCCAAACATATCCAAAAATCAGACCAAGTAGCTAGACCAATTGAGAACGCCACCTTTCCCTAGTTCGGGTCATCAGTATTGTCGACGTTGCTAGAGGAAGCCGCGACGCACATATGGTTTGCTTCTTGATGTGAGCCAGGCACACATCAGGGAGTGAAAGAGGAAACTGGAGTCAAAATAGGACCAGAAGTAGTAGGGGGAGCGTCATGCATCCCTAAATCATCGGCCGTCAAAATAGGATCAAAAGACTCAATATAATCTTGCTCCAAGGCATCCCTATCATCATCTTCATCAACCGACATATCATGAGGAGAAGACGTCCTCCATGACCTCATCATCATCCGGCCACGATGGTGGTCGGATGATGAGGACGTCTGCACAGCCTCTACAATCTCCCTACTAATACGCGTTGCACGCTGACGTGCCGACTCTGCCATACCACGTTTCCGACTCGGACGTGGTTTCTCCATCGAATTTCTCACTGACAACGAAGAAAAACTTCTCGTACACGCTAAATTATAGATTATTAAGATAAACTAGATTCATTTAATTAATTTTCTATTCAAATTAAAAACTAAATTATTACACGAAATTAGATTTTGAATTTCATTTTAATTTTTCATAAATTTTATTTTACTTTCCTAAATTTCATTCTAATTCATTAACTGATTTGGGCAGCTCAAATTTGCACCGGACTTCTTTGATTGGGTTTCACGAATTACCTCAACTTTCTTCTTCGATTAACTTTCCTAAATTAAACTTAATAAATTGTTATTTTACATTGTTATTAAGTTTCAATATTCATTTTATTCTAATTTATTATATATAAAATTATTATAATTTACAATTTATCTAATTTATTATATATAATTTATTAAATACAATCTATAATAATTTATTACATATTATGAAGTTTTATCAATTATTTTCACTAATTATTAAAAGGTTATATTTAAATCTATCCTTAATTTCATTTTCAACTTAATTTACTAATTATATATTCACTTTAATTTACTAATTTATAAACTAATTTAAATACACTATTTTCAAATATAAATATAAAAAAAATTTCCAAAATTAATTTCATAACTATATTCATAAGTATTTCGCTAACGTTTTTCAAATCTAACTCTATAACTATTTCTAAACTAATTTCTAAAATAATTATAATTCATAAACTAATTCCAATTCCAGTTCCAAATCTAATTCATAAACTAATTACAAATCTAAATCCAGATATAATTTTATAACAATATTTAAACGATAAATCATATAATAACGTTATTAAATAAAAAATATAATTTAGAAGTTCAAAAATTACATATCGCTTGGCTTCCCCAAACACGAGTAACGGGTGAGGTCTCGACATCGTCCCCTCCGGTGCAGGAGTCGCAGTATCGTTGACGGCCGCACTACTGGCTGGCATGCCTCGAACTCGTGCCCCAACTCTGGTCCGGGATTCGCCGGGTAAGATGGTCCCACCTCGAACTCGTGCCCCAGCTCAGGTCCGGGTTTCACCCGATAATACGACCCCGCCTCGCTTTCTGCCCCGACGTCTCCCTCCACCACGGTAAACCCGAGCCTCCACGCCACTTCCTCCATCCGCCGCCTCCACCTATTCCGTCACCACCTCCTCCACCCGCCACCTCCACCACCTATGAGCCGCCTCCTCCAACCATCGCCTCAACCACCTCCAAGCCGCTGTCTCCAGCCGCCGACTCCACCACCTCCAAGCCGCTGCCTCCAGCCACTGACTCCACCTCTGAGCCACCTTCTCCATCCACCCCCAACTACCCGTGATAACAGCAATTTGTCGTGCTAATTACTGCTATACGAGTAATCCAAACAAACCTAATACGTAGTCTTAAGTAAGTAAGGGTCGAGTCCTCAGGGAGACAAATTCTATCTTTATGTATAATTTCTATATCAATCTTAAAGTAACCAAAGGGGGGTTTTGTATGTTTTAGAATCACTAAGCATGCAAAAGCAAACAAACGAAAGATGATGAATTCAGTAATTGGGGAAATAGCTCAGCCAAACAAACATCCACTATTCATATGATAAGTTGATCATAGATAATCATTCAATATCTCATGCAATGGAAATTCCTATTCCTTTTCTAAAGTAACTACAAGCACAACCAGATACTTATAGCACTAACTAGTTAAACAACCATGAAACCATCAAGATTCAGTTTAACAGCAGCATTAAGCCTAGGAATATAATTAGGATACAATCTAGCATAAAACAACCAGCTTTTATCCTAGAATGTAAATCAATTCTCTTCTACATAAGACTAGCACAACCAGATAATAGTACGATGCAGTTGCTACTCCGATAAAGATATGCTCAACCAGTAACAATCTAAATCTAGCAATCAATCAAGAGAGACAAACCCTAGTTGCGCAGGCTAGAAACTGTCAATATTAATCATAAGCAATTCAAGCAAGAGAATAGATAAAATCCATGCGATAGATAAGGAACGAAAATCTCACAACTTTATCAAGACGAAAGCTTCAATTGTCTGACTAAGCAAGGGAGGCTTAGTTCTTCATAGCAAGGTACGTAGAAAGGAAAAACAATGAAAGTAGGGTTCGAGAGGGGAAACAAGCCTTTCCTCTACCCTTAAATACTAAAAGGAAATAAGATATCTAAACATAAATTAAAACGAAATAATAAAAATACTTAATAATAATAAAATAAGCAAATAAGGAAAAAGAGCTCGGATCCACTTCCGACGGGGGCGGCGGTCGCCGCCAGAGCACTTCTTGAGGGTTCTTCGCTTCAGCTCCAGAAATCTCCTAAAATGCCTCCAAGTGACGTCTTCAGTGTCTCCACTCCAATGCTCCAGTAAAGCTCCAATGCTTCCCTAAACACCACTAAATATATGCTAAAACTCCGTCTATACACACAACATAATTGTGTGTATCAACCCACTTATACCTCCTCTAGCCACCGCCGCAACCTCTGCAGCACCGACCGCCACCACTGCTGTTGATGAGAATCAAACCTCCAAGGTGAGGCTTTTCTTCCCGGAAAGCTAGATCGTGACTAAGCCAAGAGGGACTTCCTTCTCCTTGGTTTCAAGGTGACTTCAAGGTGTTCTTGAGGGAACCTTCAATGGATCTTAAGCTCTTGATGGGGGGGACGAAATGGAGCTTGGAGACTTGAGGTCTTGGCCTCAGCTTGGCCGAGACAAAGGAGGGCCAAAGAATCCTCTTAAGAAGAGGATTCTTGGCTTGGATCTTGAGTTTTGAAAACAAGAGCTAGTGTTTGATTGTTTAAGTGATTCGAATGAGATGAGAGATGAAAGAGTTTGATTGCTTGAGTTGATAGAAGTAAGTGGAAGGCCTTAGAGAGATATACTCAACCTAAAGGAAATATCCACTTCTATATTCTTCAACTAGTGAACAAAGGAAGCCAAAGATGACTTATACAGTCTAGGGTTTTTGGGTGGACTAGGAGCCCATTTGCAAATGGGTCCACACGTCCCAAAATAGAAAGACAAATACATGATTAATTAACTAGAGCGGAGAGGGGATAAAAGCCATAAAGACTTGGATATAGACGTGCACATAAATGCCTTGGAATCAAAGCATGGTCGATGCTTGAGTGTCGTGGCATTGATGCGCCGGCGTCTTGGTGGTCAAGGCCTTGGATCCTCCATGTTGATGCATAAGAGTAGGCACGGCCCTTGGCATCCATCATTGGGACTCATCAGCTGTAGTCTCGCCGCCACTGCCTCCAAGTTCGCCGCCGCTTGCTGGTGCTCGTTTAATGTTTGATTTAGTGATAAGAGAAAAGGAAGAGGGAGATCGAGATGAAGAAGAAAACAACGTTGATAAGCGCTACTTTGTAGTGCGTAAATAGGAGTTGTTACTGGAGTTTTAGGTGCCATTTATGTGTGTTTAGGACACAATGTAGAAGAATGGAGTTTTGGAGAAGAAGTGTTGATTTGGTGGTTTTGAGTACTTAAATGAAGACATATTGAAGATGGAGGCGAAGCCACAAGAGAAGACCAAAAGCGAGAAGAAGAAGACGCTACAGAAGCTTTTCCGCGGGCGCGAAACATATGCCGCGGGCGCGGAACGACAACAGAGGCAAATGAGCGACAACGTGTACTTCCGCGGGCACGGAAGACCAGCCGCGGGCGCGAAAAACACACAGAAGCAGCAAAGCATCTAGAGACCAATCTGCGATCGCGGATTTTCTTCCGCGGTCGCGGCTACTGTTCACACGCGCGGAGCCGGGAATTATTTCGTCCGAGTTTTATTTATTTTATTTCCTTTCTTTTCTTTTCTTTTCTTTTCTTTTATTTTGTTAACTTCCTTTTAGAGATGTTATTTCCTATCTTTTGGAAATTAGGTTTTGCTAGGTTTATATCTTTCATTAGTTAGCAGCCTTTTGATTGTTCGTTATCACTTTATCGTTTAGTTTTTTTCCCTTAGAGTTTTATGTTTTGAAGACTATGAAGAACTAAGCAACCTTTGCTTAGTCCGACGATTGAAGCCTTCGTTTTTATTTGGTTGTGAGATTATAACTCTATTTCCTTTCCTTTGATTATATTAATTCTCTTTGAGCTTCATCCCATGATTCTTACTGATTTGACTAGTCTGATCATCTAGTTGATATTAGTGATTGTCTATTGCTAGGGTTTGGATATTTCTGGTTGAAATCCCTTATCTTGTGTAGCAACCGCAATTTACATTTCCTAGTTGTGAATGTTTATTGTGAAAAGAATTGATTACATGTCGAGTACTGACGGGTTGTTAAGTACTGCATGTATCCTAGTTAATTCCTATGCTTACTGCTGCCGTTAGATTGAATCTTGATAGTTTCTTGATTGTTTATTGGTAAGTATTTTCAGGGCTAGTTGACATGTCTATATACATAAGATCGGGACAGGAATATTCATTGGTAGGAATTGGAGATAATCTAGGATCAACCAATCAAACTGAAGTGTGGATATTTGTCTGGCTAAGTTACTTCTCACCCATTGATTACATCATTTTCTTTGATTTACTTTGTTACTTGATTACAAACCAAAACCCCCCTTTTTGTTACTATTGGCATTCAACTTTTGCACTTAGAAAGATTGCTTACCTCCTTGTGGGATCGATCCTTATTTACCCTACTACATTAGTTAGGTTCTTGAGGTTTACTTTGATAGGCATCACGACTTTAGCCTCATCAATCGCCGTCGCCGAGAAGAAGAAGAGAGGAAGAAGAAAAAGCTAGTGCATTTCGTGCTGGTTATTAGCCTTATTTGGTACGCCAGCGCGAGGCGCACCAATAAGGCCATTGATGCGTCTAAAGAAGGTGCACCGATGGTTGGGCCTTTAATTGACGCGGTCTAATTAAAGGCCCAACCATTGGTGCGCCTTCTTTAGGAGCATCAATGACAAGGCTTTTAATTGGCCCGTGTCAATTAAAGTCCCGGTATATTGGTAAGCCTCCCTGTGGCGTGCCAATATTTCCATTATTTGGTACGCCCCATTTTGGCGTGTCAAATTTACCCATTTCTTGCTAAATGATACCCCTCTGCCTGTTAGCTTCTTTTAGGCGCACCAAAGTGTGTGCAGAAAGATAAAAAATAAAAATCGCGTGTATATAGGATTTGCCTTACTTTTTTAGAATCCAAAGATTATGACATCAATGGATTATTTTTTTATAAACATTATTCTAGTTTTATCTAGTGAATATTTTATTCTGACATAAGAACCAAAAACATCATTTATGTAACTATTTATAAATAATATTTTATTTTTATTTTTAAATTGTATACCTTCATAAAATTGGATTGTAATTCGCCACAAGCAATCAATAAAATAACTCTTTGATGTTAATCAAAAAAAATATACAAACTTTAAATATAACAGTTTCATACAAACCATTGAATTGTAATTCATCGCAAGAAATACCAACTGAAGCATTACACTAATATACGAATCCATATCGGCCAACGTGATAAATAAGGAAGTGAACTTAACAAAACATAAGATGTTGAACCCTAAAACGCTCCCCAACCCGCCCTTCAAACCCTTAGCTCTTCTCGGCCACCGCCGCTCAATGAGCTCAGAAGCTCTACCCCTCACCTTGACCTCAACCTTCATTACGATCTCCTTGATCAATTCGACCATAGTACTTCTCATCATCTTAAACTCGCCGTTTGTTCTGGGTTCTCTGAGAGCGAATCGAAAGATAGGGCGGTTTGGGGGTGAAATTTCTTCCGTCCTCATATCAACAAGGATCTATGTTATTTCCTGCTACTGAGCTTAGATCCTTGGAACTGGTCGCCCCTTCTTGTCTCCTCGCGTGTCCTAAGAGGTATCTTCCTGGTGCTTTTATGGGATCCAGGCTTGCAAGAGAGCTGGGTTGAAGTCGATGTTGGTGGTGATGTCTCTTGCGAGACTGTGCTTGTTAGGCAACTCGGGGTTTTGTTCCTCCATCAATGCTCAAAGGTTGAGCTTGGGTACTGCTATGGCTTCCAACCTCTTGACTCTGTTGTTCGAGAGCAGATCTGGTGTGATCTACCACTCAACTCCTCTCGACTTGGGAGACTTTGGTTGCCCCTGCGCGCACATGTGTTTTCTTTCCTTACCTCTCTTTCTTCTGCTGTAGTTTTTCTTCTTCATTCTTGACCTCCTTCAGTTTACTCTTGACTGGATCTACTGCCGATACCTTATCCTAAACAATGATAGCTTGATTTCTGTCCATTTGATTTTGTATATGAAATATGCTGAACAAGTGCTTCTTGACTGGACTAATATCCCCAGTATTGATGACTATTATCTCTGCTTCATGGCCCTTGAAGGGATTTGATATCACTATACTAATCACTTTCTGAATAATCATTCTCTGAACAAACATGCTTGGAGTTTCAACTCCCTGAACAATCGTGAGCGAAATTTTTGGGCTATGCGCTTGCTGTATAGTTCCTTGTTACATCATACCTGTCATTATATTTGTGGTTTTTTCCCTATTCTTTTCTGGTTTGCTCTATCTTTAGCTGGCAAATTCACATTTTTACTTGGCCTTGGCACTTTATAACTATGGTTTTGAACCTGTCTACCATCACTTCCCTTTCTGTGGCTCTCTCTTGGTGTTCTCATAATTTTGGTGACACTGAGAGTGCTCTAGACTTGGAACCTTGGCTTTCTGTGATGTTGATTCTTGATCTTCAAAATATTCTGGATAACTGGTTTGCCTGGTTAGCTTTGTGCTCTTGCTCCCTGTTATCTGGTTTTTTAAACCCTTGTTTCTTTACTCTGCTTGAAGTGCAGCTTTTCCTAAGTTGTTTCGATCCTTCTGACTTTCAAGTTTTTTTGGTCTGTGTTGTTAATCACATGAACACTGATTGGATTTGGTGTTATTGCCCTTTGTTCAATCCTAGAACCATTACTGTCGAAATTAAATTTACAACTATTGATCCTTACTTTCTGTATTGTCTTTATTCCAAGGTATAGGTTGCCTGGACTGATATTGGATCAAAGATCCTCAATAAGGAAATCAAGACTAAATCTTGCAAAGAAAAATGGAGCAATGGAAAAATACATTATACGAAACCTTACCCCCCGAACAATCTTTACTGGAACCCTAATTTCGAGGAAATTGGGTCATGGCATGACCTACCGTCTCTATCTTTGACTCTCATCTATTCCAGATCAATCTATTCTTTTATGTGTGTTTACAGGCATATGAAACTATGTATTAGAACAGTTGAACAAAATGCAAAAAATGATAAATGTCTTTTGACACCTGTTTTTAGTCTCTTTAGTTTACAGGTTTGGGATTGTTTTAATTCCTTAACTGGAACATCTCCCTTTTTTAAAAGGGTGAGAAAATAGACTCCTTTTGGAATGTTGATATTGCTAGAACAAAGTCTCAGAGAGATTATATGAATGTGTTGATCCATGGCTGGTTTTTTTTGGGTTGTCATTTTGATCAACATCATGTATCCCTTGTATGATTAAGGCATGATATGGTTATACATTCTGAAAAAAATCATTTCCAGAAGGACCAAGTGCATACAATTTCGAACACAGAACACTGCATGCTGAATATAGATAATTGCCAACACAATAATCTGACCCTTGATTGGAGAATTGGCACTTCTTGTCAATTAATCACCTATCTATGGAAATCTTGCTCTAATAAAAATGAAAAATTTTGGCTTCAACATTACAAGTCTCGTAAGAAGACCCCTAAAAGTCTCTGGACATGGGGCAATTCCTCAATTTGTTTTTTATGAAGATTACAACTTGGAATTGCCGTGGGATTGGAAAGAAAACATTTTGGATGGATATTGAATCTTTCTTTAAAATAGAACGAATCCAATTACTCGCACTATTTGAAACAAGAACGAACAAAGAACCAAGTGAAAAAATATGGAAAAAAACTGGTTTTGATCAATTCCACTTTGTTCCTGCCACATGTTTCTCAGGCGGCATTTGCGTTATGTGGAAAACTTACCAATTAACAAATGAAATACTTGAGATAGATAAAATAGAACAAAGATTTATCAGTATAAAATATAAGAATTTGTGCACAAATAATAAAGCATTGCTCATTCTGTCTTATGCCCCTCCGAATGAGTCTGGTAAAAATGAATTTTGGGAAAAATTTTATTATTTATCAAAAACAGCGCATATCCCTGCATTGTTATAGGAGACCTTAATGAAATTCAGGATCCCACTGAAAAACTTAGGGGTTTGACCCCACTCTTAACAAAATTTGCTAGGTTAAGGCACTTTAAAAATGAGTGTGAATTATTGGACATTCCAATAATTGGGAATACTTTTACCTGGCGAAAAAAACAAAACAGAAGTTGACAATATTTATGACAGATTGGACAGAGCTCTAATTCATCACCAGATTCTACAATGATATCCAGATATATGCACCAAACATCATGCTTTTACCAGTTCGGATCACTGTCCTATAACGATTGAACTAGCATCTACTATGCCCATTAAAAACCAACCATTCAAATTTGAAAAAATCTGGATGACCAGAAATGACTTTAGAAATGTCGTAAAACAAGCCTGGAGAACAAATTATCATGGATCCAGAATGTACAATTTAGTTTCCAAGACAAAACTACTCAAATAACATGTCAAGATCTGGAATAAAAGTACCTTTGGAAACGTGTTTACCCAACTTCAAACCATAGAACAACATCTATCTGACATTCAAATTGTGATTTGTACAAACCCTAATAGTGATCATATTAAAAAACAAAATAGACTGATTGAAAAAAAAAAAAAAACTTTTCAGTTTTCAAAAGATCTTTTGGAACCAAAGAGTCAAAGTTAAACACATAAAATACAATGATACCAATGCTAGCTATTTTTACAAAATAGCAAGTGGAAGACGTAATAGAAAAATCATAAAAGAAATCAAAACCCACGAAGGAACAAGCATTATTGGAGAAGAAAATATCAGAAATGATTTCATCAAAAGGTTTAGAAGTGAGAATTTGGATTATGGATTACTTCGGGAAAACCTAGAACTTATTAATGCTGAAATCTCTACAGATGATAATGTAGAATTAATAAGGAATGTTTCTAATGAAGAAATTAAGAAAGCCGTTTTTGACATTGGCTTGGATAAATCACCACGGCATGATGGCATAACAGCAGAATTCTATCAAAAATATTGGGATATTATTGGCCCATCTGTAATTCAAGTAGTAAAGAGTTTCTTCCTTTCAGGGTGACTGTTCAAACAAATAAACCATATATTCATATCTTTAATACCAAAATGTGACAACCCTAACTCTACTAACCACTATAGACCCATTAGTCTATGCTCTACAATTTATAAAATCATATCAAAAATTCTTACAACTAGACTAAAAAGGACAATGGAAAAATTAATTCACCCATTGCAGGGTACCTTTGTGGCGAATAGAGCTATCCAATATAATATACTAATAGCTCATGAAATCTTCCACTCTTTTAAATCGAAAAAAGGAGTAGAAGGTTTCATAGCATTGAAATTAGATATGGAAAAAGCATATGACAGAATTGAGTGGAATTTTATTATTAAAGTTATGAAAAAATTTGGATTCCATGAAAAATTCATCAATTGGATAAAAGAATGTATTACGACTGTCTCCTTCTCGGTGTTGGTCAACAATGGACCCACATAAATATTTAAACCAACAAGAGGACTTCGACAGGGTGACCCCCTATCATCCTTTTAATTTATTCTAGGATCCGAAATCCTTGCTCGAAAACTTCAACAAGCAGCTGATAAACCACGTAACCCGTTAGGGTTTCAACTCATTAAACAAGGAACACGAATTCCTTTTTTGGCCTTTGCGGATGATATTGTCATCTTCTCAAAAGCAAAATAGGAGAACTGCAAGGAAATCAAGGATATTGTAGACGAGTACTGCAACATACCTGGACAAAAAGTAAATTTTCATAAATCAGCCTTTCAGGTAACAAAAAAGGTAACTAATTAAAGAAAATTAGCTCACTAGGGAATTCTGACAATTTCAAACATGTTTTCACTGGAAAAATACCCAGGTTGCCTATCATTAATGGTAGAGTCAACTCAAATACCTTTCAGATCTTTTGATTAGCTCCCAACAACAACTTACCAAATGGAAAGCAAACTCCCTTTCCCAAGCAGGCAGAACAACATTAATAAAAGCTAACCTGGCTTCGAGACCAAACTACCTTATGCAAAGCTTTATGTTACCTACACATACTCATAATGAACTTGATAAATTGAATAGAAGCTTCTTCTGGAATAAAGACAACTCTTATAAACCTCTCATTGGATGGGAGAAAATCTGTAAACCAACACAACAAGGAGGCCTTGGATTAAAAAAATCAAGGGATATGAATAAAGCATTACAATTTAAATTATTATGGAAAATCTTAGCTGAGCCAGATAATTATTGGGTTAAAGTGGTTACCGAAAAATATCTGAAAACATAACATATTTTAAAATATGAGAAAAAAGGAACTTGTTCCTGGCAGTGGTCTAAAATGATTGAACTACTGGATGAGTTCAAATCTAGACAAATCTGGCAAGTGGAAAATGATAGAACAATAAAATTTTGGTCAAATAAATGGGTTTCTAAAAACCCTTTTATGTGATATCATTAACTCACAATCAATTACTAATAAAGATGCTTTAGTGGCAGACTTTATGTTACCAAACAAAACCGTGAATAATGACATGATTGAACAATTCTTACCCCATGATTTAGCTAAACAAATTATGTCTATTACAATACCCCTGAATAATATTCATGATAGAATGTATTGGGAAGCCAGTAAAAATGGATGGTTCTCAACAAAATATGCTATATATATGATTAATAAGAATAAAAGTGTAACACCCCTAATTTACACCGGAGATATTATATGCCAGTGACCTCAGACTTTACCATCCAAAGTCACCCCAGGCTTTTCCAGAACAGACATACTTAAATACATACACAATTACATATTAATTGAAAGATTAAACAGCGGAAGACTTTAAATAGCCAATGTATAACATGGCTTAAATTATGAAGATACATCAAGGTAACACTTAACAACTTAAATACTGACTTTAAATCTTCGTCTGCAAGCTTCTTATCCTTCAATAGGTTACTTAAACTCCGGGAATCAACTCCTGATGTGCCGAATCGAACGGATGACACCAGCCCACATGCAGAGAACAAAGTTCGTGGGTTAGTCTACTGAATAGACTAGCAAGGGTACAAAGCAAAGTGGTTCGAGTGATCGTGACCGTTTACTATCATTGTCCCTTGAATAAAAACCGAAGGAACGATATATAACCCGGCACTTTCACGGAATGATTTAACAATTAGATATGCACTGAAGAGAAGACTCCAACTGAAATGAGCCTTATAGGAAATTATGACAACTACTAGGGAACATTAAAGTTACACACACAAATGATTTAAAAGTTGACTGATATGCTTTAGTTCACAACCAACCTCATTGCATACAGCGAATCCAGATTGAAAAGAGAACGTACTATGATCAAAGTCGAGACGAGTTTTCCTAGTTGCACTATAACTTAGATGCACTACTCGCCGAAGGTTTATTAATCATGTGCACTCGGGCACATATCTTATTTAATTACCAAACACACTTTACTGAAACACGTTAATGTTATTAAGAGCGGCACAAAGATTAATTCTCAGGGTGACAATCATGTCGACCCAAATTAACACAACACACAAACACACACACGGGACTTAACATTATTCCGAGAACAACAGAGTTATTATTACACAGGGTGACCTTACGTTCACCCAGATTACACTGCCACAGTGCTTACACTTTAATTTACAGGATGACAGTTACGTCCACCCCAATTGCACTAGCTAAGTGCTTAATACACAGGAATGCTATTAAGCTCATCCACTGGCGCTAGCAAGGCGCTTAAAACACTTCAGATCCTTAACGGTGGATAAGAAGCATAGGTCATGACCCTTAAACTATTATCCGGAAATTTACCCGAGGAGTATTACGATTTAAAGAAACGACAAATCCTTACTTGGATTAGCGTTTCTACGAACATTAAGTTATAAAGAAACGACTAACCCTAACTTGGATTAGCGTTCCTACGAACACTCGTGTTAACTAAATAGTCTAACACAACAATTATGGACATTAAAGCCATCCAGGCAATCAACTTAAACATAGAGATAATAGAAACGGCTAATCTTTACTTGGATTAGTTTTCCTATTAACCCACATGCTATTCTAGCATTAAGATTAAATTCACAACAATACCATCACGGTAATTATCACATATAATAGCATTGTTCTAACAGATATACAACCTATTATAACATTACTTTAATCACGTTTATATATGAAATTAGTTCCCAAACAAAACAACAGTTCACTCCAATTTAATTAACAATTAAATAATTGATAATTAATGAAACATGGAATGATTAAGCAAGAGCGAACCGCCACTTGCCTTAATCCGCAGAGTTGGAACAAGCCTAACGACGACGGAATTCCGGGCTCGACACGGGTATAGCTCCGACAGCACAACAGCCTCCAAGTCGACCCACAAGAGAAACCCTAAGTTAGATCCGACATAAACACAGTACGAATCTAAAAACGACGAAAGAAATCGAAAGAAACAACGCCTCGACGACGACCACCAAAGCCAAAAGCCAAAGAGGCATTCTGGCCTCTGGCGGCGGGTGCCGGGTTCATCACGGCGGTCGCCGCCATGAACACAGCGGGCGTTGTGAAGAGCCCAGAAACAGAACGGCGAGAAAGACTCACCAAATGGCACGCGACTTGGCCACCTTTCGACTTGCTTTGGGTTCTAACCTTCAAAGGCTACCCAAAAGTTTCACAAGGGCCACTGGAACAACACCACACTACACCGGCGATCACTCCAAAGAACTCCGGCGAGGGCAAGCTTTTCCGGCGAGACAATTTTGAGGGATTGAAGCTTCTGATTTGAGCTCGAATCCGACCCCCAAGCCTCTCCTTTTATAGCCACAGATCGAGGGAGCACAATGATGGCTAGGAGGGTGTCGTGGCGGGGCTAAAACGGCGATTGTCAGACGACTCCGACGACCACAGGGCTACGCCCCCCACTAGGAAACGGCGGGCGTCGTAATTCCCTTGGTCGCCGCCTTGCAAATACCATGTGGCGGGCACTTACGGCGGGCGCCGCAAAAGCGCGGCGGGCGCCGTTTTTTGGTCGTTGCGCCCAGCTAGAAGATGAGGCTACTATTGCCTCGATCCCTTCTCGGCTGGCGCCGTAATAAATGCGGCGGGCGCCGCCACCGTGGCTTCGCCCTCCTCAGCTTTTGGACGACGTCGTCTTAAACCGGGATAAAAATAATCGTACACGAACGAGTATTAAAATCCAAAGTACGTTGTCTGTATTTTATTTCACTGAGAAAAATATTACAGATACAGAGCACATTACAGAATGCCTCCAACTCTCTGAATTAAATCTGACGTACTAAACGGGTGTTCGGGAAAATTCCAAAAATTCCCAAAATAATCCTTACAGAATTACGGGGTATCACAAAAAGATACTCTGCTTATGATTCGTCCTGGATCTGGAAGTTGGATACGTTACCCAAAGTAAAAAATTTCCTTTGGAAAATAATGAAAAATGGACTTCCAACCAAAGCAAGGTTAACAGAAAAAGGCATAGCAATCCCCCAGGGGTGTATCCGTTGTAATGCACAAACGGAGGATTTGAATCAACTACTCTTTGAATGTAATCACACCATTAAAACAATAGAAAAAATAAATCATCTTACACATGGAATCATTACTACTCTAAACATTGGAAATAAAAAACACCTATGAAATTATTGAGGATATTAGACAAAAGACAAACCGATCATAATTAATTGAATTAATTATCTCTTGGTGGGGAATCTGATTTTATAGAAATCAACAAAGTTTTGGGAGAACAAACACTGATACTGACATAATTAAGGATGTACCAAATTACATTACAAAGAAAATTGAGAATTGGAAACAAACTAAGAAATGGAATCATGACTGCTTGGCAGATGATAAACCAAACTCTAAACAAATAAATAACCTAAGATGGAGAAAAAAGAAATGGAAAAAACCACCGGAAAATGTTATTAAAATTAATACAGATGGTTCTACAAAGACTAACGGCGAATCTAGCTTTGGATATATTCTGAGGAACCACACAGGGAAACCACTCTTCATTTTTTAGGATAAATGTGGTGTTTCAACCCCTTTAAAAACAGAAACACTAGCAGTCAGAAATGCCTTGGTTAAAGCCCATGAATTAGGCTTCACTGACATCCAACTGGAATGCGACAACCTTACCATTGTGAACGTTCTCAATAAAATTTGGCACTGTCCTTGGGATATTGAAATCATTATTTCTGATATCCTTTGTGTTTTACAACTGTTTTTTTCAGTGCAGATTTATCATGGCTTCCGAGAGTCTAACACGGTGGCCGATTTCATTGCAAAGCTAGGCCAGCGAAGATCCTTGGAAGATTTTTTAGCTAATCTGGAACTTATAGTTCTCATCCGCAAGGATGCTATAGACTGAGAAACCGACCTTTCTGTGGTTTCCGGTCTAATTTTTACCTTATCAAAAAAAAGGGAAGTGAACTTGTGACCATATTTCATAAGAAAGTCTTCCAATTGATTACTGATATCCTTAATCCAAGAACAATCTGATATAAATGCCCTGAACTAAAGAACTATGTTTAATACCCTTTATGACATTGTATTTGAAAGGGATAGTTTGGACTTTGCGATTAGATTTAAATGCAATGAGCTTATTGTACTCTATGGAAAGTGGTAGGTTCACTTTAACAATAATTCTCAAGAAATCAAGTTGCAAAAGTGTGCAAAATATATGATTTAAAGATACAACATTATCCAAAGAGAACATATAACACATGTATATCTTCCAAGAAATTGCAGGAATTCCAACATAAGTGTAAGGGCGTTATCATACTATGCACACAAAAGTGATAAGATTACTGCTTACTAAAAAATGTCTCAATAGAGCAGGCGCATAAGCGGGGTCTGGGGGTCAAGATGTATCCATCCTTTCCCGACCAAGGTGGGAAGATGTTTTCGTGCAGACCCAAGTAGAGTAAGGAAAAGATAAAGGGAAAAGGAAGAATGGAGTCAATATTAAAATGGAGCACATAAAACACAATCGAAAGATGGCAAACATATAGAGAACGCACACAGGAAACAAAACCACGTAGAGCCCCTAAAGCTAAGGTCCTATACTATAACACTATCAGCCCACACCCTAAGGTCTAAAACCCTAAGATCAGCCCCTAAACAACTAGATGATCTAACTTAGGCTTCCAAAACTCGAATCTTCTCCCTCCACATGGCCCTATCTTGGGCCATAGCTTATGTGAGAGTCAAGAGGCTAAGATCTTGTCTAATAACTTCCTTCCAACTTTTCTTGGGCCGACCTCTGCCTCAACAAAAGTCACTGAGAACCAACCCCTCATACTTGCATACTGAGGCGTTAGGTGACCTCCTATGAACGTGCGCGCCTAAACCATCAAAGTTACGACTCACGTAATTTATCGTGGATATTAGCCACCCCAACTTTGTTGCATATGACTTTGTTTTTAATCCTATCCAACCTAGTGTGTCCACACATCCAGCGCATCATCCTTATATATGCCACCGTCAGCATCTGCTCTTGCGCCTTTGTAGTCGGCCAACACTCTACACCGTACAATAAGGTTGGACTGAACATCATCTTGTAGAATTTACCCTTTAGTCTGGGATGCACTTTCCTGTCACATAGGATTCCCAGATCTCCCCTCCATTTAAGCCAACCCATTTGTATCTTGTGTTGCATTTCCTCGCTAATACCATCGTTGCTATGCATGATATATCCCATGTACTTGAAACTCCCCTTCCTTGGTACTATATGTTCACCAAGCATCACCGTTGTAGTCCTCTCTTTCAATACCCTAATACTAAACTCCAAATACTTTGTCTTCGTCCTACTCAATTTGAAACCGTTCAACTCTAACGCATCTCTACAAACTTCCAAACTACTACTAACCTCATTACATGTCTTGTCCACCAACACAATATCGCTAGCAAATAATATACACGAGGGTACCTCGCCCTGTATATTTCCCGACAACACATCCATCATTATTGTGAATAGGAAAGAGCTTTTGGTTGATCCTTAATGCAACACTACCTACACTTAGAAGTAGTCAGTGTCAGTGGCGGAACCAGGAAAGTTTGAAAGAGGGGCACATTAGTTTTAGCAAAGGGTCGATCAAGTATAGACAAATAATAAAATCTTATTATTATTATTAACTAATGAATTTAAATTGTATAATTAATTTTATATCCAGTCTAAATTATTACATACTGAAACCATTTTATATATACACATTCAAGATTTATTCTTTTTATATTATGTATAATTATTCTCATAATAATTAATATCATAACATACTAATGCTATTTTTTATATACATATGCTAGAGTTAAGAGTTAAGACATATGCCATTTGATACTTTTCAAATTTTATAATATTCATATCACATACAATTTATTAATCTTGAATTTCTTATCCTAACAGTCTTTTCATTACTCTTCCTTAAATAAATCTTACCTTTAATAATAGATAACCAATCTATTTTTTTTAAATAAAATAATTATAGTAAAATAAAAACTAGTTAGATATGAAAATATATCCTAGTCAATTATATATCTATGTCAAACCAACTTAATTAGGCAACAGAAAAAATCAATATAAAAAAAAATAATTATAAACAACATTGTAAAAAAAAAAAAAGAGAAATGGGCTTTGCAAGGATCGAACACAAGTTCATTGGACAACAACATGGAGTGTACTAAGCAACCAACTGGACTATGTTTTATTTGTGTCTACTATTTACACTAATAAAAATGTATATTGGACTAGAGGAAAAGAGGGGGCACGGGCCCCCTGGCCCCTCCCTGGTTCCGCCTGTGGTCAGTGTAATCCCCGACGTGCAGACACTTGTCTTTGCGCCCTCATACATATCCCTCAGAATCCTGATATATGTCCCTGACACCCCTTTTGCCTCTAAACATTATCATAATAACTTCTTTGGCACTTTATCATAGGTTTTTTTAACATCAACGAAAACCATATGCATGCTCTTCTTCCTCTCATTGAAACTTTCTATCATCAACCTCATCAAAATAATGGCTTCCATGGCCAACCTCTCTGGCATAAATTCCAATTGGTTTTCGAATACACAAATGAGCTTCTTCATCTATAGTTCGATAACCCTTTCCCAAATCTTCATTACATGACTAAGGAATTTGATTCCCTTATAGTTGCCGCATTGTTGCACATCACTTTGTTTTTGTAATGTGGGACCAATTTACTGTGCATCCACTCCTCATGCATTATGGATGTCCTAAGAATAACACTGAACAGTGATGTGAGCCAGTCCAAGCCCTCTACCCCTAGGCACTTCTAGACTTCTATTAGGATATCATTCGGTCGAACAACTTGACAGGCCTAAAATGTCGTATGCCTAATCAAAGAAATCCTAATGTACCTACTAAACAGAGTATAGCAAGCAAGTCAGGGTCGAACCCAAGGGAATCAGTTTATCAGTTCTTGTAATTCGCAAGTCACCAACTAGGAACTAGGGGGATTGTAGTATTTCGAACCAAGTAAATAAAGCAATAAAAGCAAAGCAAAGGATGTGAATATGATATGAGGAAGGTGTCACACCTGACAAAGATCCACACAACAAGAGATATGGTTGATCACTGAATTCTATTATTCTCAAATTTATATCTTTCCTTTGGTTGTTCTTATCCCGATCATATGTAACTATTAGTTCTACCAGCCCTAATAGTACTTATTACTGAATCAAATCTGAAAACCTTCAAGACTCAACAAAGCAATAGCATTCAAATAAGGATTCAACAAGATACATGCAATAGAAATAACTCGTTACAATAAGCATGCAATTAACTCTCTCTCACGATGAACACTCGTAACCCGCTTATATAAATCGTGTTTGCTACTAGATATGCAACCCGAACTCGGAATTGACAAGTCCTAGCTATATGGATAATATCAATAAACCTAGGTGATCAGTCTAGATAAATCAATAAGATTCAATAAACATTCAAGCGTAAGAGAATTAATACAACTAGATAGGAAATCGAACAAGAGTAGAAAACTCACAACCAATCAATTGAAGGCTTCAAACGTCAAGTGCAATAATGGAAGTTTAGTTCTCCATAAGGTTTTGAGAGAAAAAACTATGAAAGATGGAACGAGGTTAACCTAACCAAGTCTAGGTTAAAACCTTTAAAAACTAGGAAAACAAATAGTTTAGAAATAAAGAAAAGGAAAATAAGATAAAACAAGATCTCAGAATAAAAGATAAGGAAAGAAAGATCTCGGATATAAAATCCGAGAAAAAGCTCCAGCTCGGCACCACCGCGGGTGCGGTCTTCCACTGCGGGGTGCGGTCATCCACCGTGGGGTGCGGTGGATCTTCAGTCTGCTACAGCTGTCTTCGCTTCAGCTCCTCTTCACTTGTCTTCAGCAAGTTCACCGCGGGTGCGGTGAAGATGGGCGCGGGTGCGGTGAAGACAGCAGAAACTCTTCTTCTTCAATGTACTTTAAATCTCTGTAAATCCCATGATTTCTTCATTTCTCGTCTTCTCTTCCGGATTACAGAATTACAATCAAAACATACCTAAACATCCTCTAAATCATGCTAATAACCACTAGATGCGCTATACAATATATCGCATATCAAATTCCCCCATACTTAGACCTTTACTCATCCCGAGTAAGCTAAAAACTGAACTCACTCCATCAATCATGCTCCAAGGCCTCAGGAAGTACAAGAAAATATGACACTAGTAGTTACAACACATCAACAATAAGCTCCAAGACAACCAAAACAAGTGATGCAAGACTAATCTAATCCTAACTCCCATCTAACACCTTATCACTCCATGGTGGCCTACCTGAATCCTCCTTATAACTCCTCTTCTTATGTCACCACGCCAAGAACAATGAGGAATCCTAAAAATCACTCTTCTTGTTTTTACTCATTTTGCCAAGGCGCCCTTCCGGGTTTTCACCAAGCCACTCGTTTCATTTTCCAATAGATGTGCTCACATAAGTTCACGTCACTCTTGACCAATTATTACCACAGCCTAATGTTGGTCCAAGCCACCTGCTTATTACCTAGGCCGCCCTTTCAGGTTTTCGACCTATCTCAGGATTTCTATTTTAGCATTTTATTCAAAATTTTGGCTTTTTCTTTTCTCCTCAACGACATAGCAAGTACATAAATCTCCCACATGCTTAAACATTGCATTGTCCTCAATGTAATGAAAGACAAAAGAATAGAAGCACATGGAATATAAAGAAATAACTCACAAATGTCGCCGAGCTGCTTGGACACTTCCGTTGTTACTGGCGGTGTAACAATAAATGCTCAGGTCTCTGGTGTTGCGGCGGGTGTCTTCATCAACTCCATTAGCTTCATCTACCGTGCAACCAAAAGGAAACCACTTTGGTGAATAGTGGTATATCAAAGAATTCGGGGCTGTACGACCTTCAATGAACACAAAAAAAAAATTGGTCCCGGATGTGTTCGTGGTGTGGGCCCTGGTGTTCCTCCTCTTCAACTATCGACTGTAGGGCCATCATCGTTGCCAAAAAAATGTGTGGGGCGAATTTCTCCTCCTTGACAACATGATGCGCACCTTCTCCATGGGGAACCCGGACAGCTGGCTCCGGTAAAACTCTTTTTTGTTGCGTTTTCGTTTTTTTTTTTTTTTTGCAACAATAGAAATTAAAGGGATGCCCACCGCGGGTGCGGTGGGCTGCTCTCCGCGGGTGCGGTGCGGCTGGGCTCTCCGCCTTCTTCCTTGTAGAAAAAGTAAAAGACAATTAAATTGAACTAAAACAATACGAAAATTTAACCTACCTAACTTGGGTTGCCTCCCAAGCAGCGCCTTAGTTAATGTCATTGGCTCGACATGAGACTCAGACAACCTCAACCCACAACATAGGTTCCCTAGGAACCCTCTCACTCAATACCTCTTTTCTGAACCAATCATGGAAAGGTTTGAACCTTAGACCATTCATCTTCTTAACCGGCTCTTTCACCTTGACCTTCTTAGTCGCCTTTCCCCCATACTTAGATCGATCAGGGGGTGTTTAACCTCCGGCTGTTCATTCTGCACAACAAAAGGGAACGGCTTCTTGCCCTGTGGAGTCAGTAAGGTGGGGCAACTGCCCAAAAGAGAAGTAGGAGACTCACCCTTCTCATCCAATAAAGCTGTGACTACCTGCAGATTAAAAGATATAGTGATACCGATAGGCAAGTCAACTATGGAATCCGCTATTATAGGCTGCAATTCATCCAAAGGGTTAGGACTCATTACATCAACAAAGTTTAAAGAGGTGTTAATGACAGGTTTCATATCATATATGTTATATTCAACTCCATCCCCATCAAATTCCATAGTTAATTTCCCACTTCTGACATCAATTGTGGTATTCATAATTTTCATGAATGGTCTCCCTAACAGCATAGGTGCACCTGTACTACTATCCATATCAAGCACATAAAAATCAGTGGAAAAAATCAGCTTATCTACCATAACAAGGACATCTTAAACAACCCCTTTTGGGTAGACATTGGTTTCATCAGCTAATTGAATAACTAGCCTAGTGTCTTGTAATGGTGGCAGACCAAGAGACTCATATAATGACAATGGTAAGACATTAATAGTTGCACCAAGATCTAGTATAGCTTTATCAATTTTTGTCTCACCGATGATGCAAGGGATAGAGAACATACCTGGATCACTGCACTTCTTGGGCATACGCCTTTGAAACACAGCAGATACTTGCTCGCTCACCTGGATCTGCTTCTTTTTCTTCTGCTTCTTTGTCCTCTTGATTTTGCAAAGTTCCTTCAAGAAACGAGCATATTTGGGAATACTTGTAACAAGTTTGAGTAAAGGGATGTTTACCTCGCACTTGCTAAAAGTCTCGAAGAGGTCCTTGTCGTCGATGATTCTCCTCTCCTTAAGCGCCTCTGGGAATGGGGCGGGTGGCTTCTCGAAACCGAGAGGGGGAAAGCACGGACGAACATAGGTGTCGACGTAGGGCTCTTTCACTTTTCCAGAAGACTCACCGCAGGTGCGGTCAGGTTCCACCGCGGGTGCAGTCGTCCCAACTGAGAATTCTCGAACTTTCTCGATACCGTCACCGTGGGTGCGGTCCTCCACCGTGGGGTGCGGTGATGTCAATTGAGAGCTCAGTTGCTCTTCTGGAGTCCCACCGCGGGTGCGGTCCTCCCACCGCGGGTGCGGTTGTGTTGCAGACCCATCTGTTGATTTCGCCGCTGGGTGCGCCAAGGTGGGCGCTGGGTACGGCAAGTTCTCCAGAGCTTCTGTAGATGCACCGCGGGGTGCGGCGTCCTGCCGCGGGTGCGGTGGTGTGGGTTCAGAGAGCTCTTTTTCGGCGACGTCCTCTTCAGCACTAGGAACGACGTTCAATTGCTTACCACTTCGAAGCATCACAGCACTAACATTTGTCTGTGGGTTAACTACCGTTTGAGATGGTAGATTTCCCGAAATCTTTGCATCGATCTTTGTGATAGCTTCAGCCATTTGTCCCATCTGCTTCTCTAGATTCTTGATGCTTGACTCCGTAGTTTGAACATGAGTTGTAAAGTGCTTAGTCAAGGTTTGGAGCATATCTTCAGTTGAAGCAGAAGTACCGGGTTGTTGACCTTGTGACCTTTGTAGAAGTTGAGTTTGTTGTTGGTTCGGTTGATCCCTCCATCTAAAATTTGGGTGGTCTCTCCATCCCGGATTATAAGTGTTGGAGTAGGGATCGTTCCGAGGTCTTGGAGGTCCATAACCTCCTACAGTGTTCACCTCAACATTCAGATCATCTTGCAATTGAGGACATGCATCGGTGGGGTGGAATTGATCAGCACAAATCCCACATGCTTTGAGTTGTTGAGGAGTTCCTTGCAGCGTTAGTCTCCTCACCATGTCCTTCAATTCATCAATATCGCTCACTAGCTCAGAGCGATTGGAGTCCACAGCATTGACTCCTCTCTTGGTAGAAGTTCTACTGAAATTTCTTATCCCTTCGGCCATCTCCTGAATCTTTTCCATGGCTGCCCCCGGAGTTGTGTTAAGAATGTTGCCACCACATGCAGCGTCAACAATTCTTCTTTCATTGTCCAGCAGACCATTGTAAAGATGAAGCACTAGATCTTGATTCGTGTAACCATGGAATAGACAGCTTGAGCAAAGTCTCTTGAACCGCTCGTAGTACTCATATAAGGTCTCGTCAGCCTCTTGCTCGATGTTGCTTATAGCCTTTTTCAAGCTATTCGCCTTCTTGGCAGGAAAATACTTTTCGATAAAAGCCTTATATAGTTTGTTCCAAGTATCTATGCTTCCAGTGGGTAGATGGTAGTACCAATCATCGGCTGCGTCCTTGAGGGTGAACCCGAAAGCTCTCATCTTGATTTGTTCCTCAGTGACGTTAGCCGGTTTCATACTCATGCAGACAGTGTGGAATTTACCCATATGCTTGATTGGGTCTTCACCACTTAGTCCATGGAATGCCGGGAGCAAATGAATCAGCCCTGACTTCAACTCAAAGTTGACGCCTTCTCCTATGGCAGGAATAGCCACAGCTAAAGGTTGTTGCATCAGATTAGGTGCAATCAATTGCCGAAGCGTTTGGTCACCCATTATAACTTGTGGTGTAAAGTTTTCTCTGCGATTCCTGTGGAATGTTTTGTCGATTTCTGAATCACAATCAACAAGAGGTGTGTCATTAGCACGAGTGTGGACCATAAGATAGGTCCACACCAAAGTTGGTAACAAACAAAACCACAAAAACAGAAATTTTGATTCCCCGGCAACGGCGCCATATTTGACAGGCCTAAAATGTCGTATGCCTAATCAAAGAAATCCTAATGTACCTACTAAACAGAGTATATCAAGCAAGTCAAGGTCGAACCCAAGGGAATCAGTTTATCAGTTCTTGTAATTCGCAAGTCACCAACTAGGAACTAGGGGGGGTTTGTAGTATTTCGAACCAAGTAAATAAAGCAAGAAAAGCAAAGCAAAGGATGTGAATATGATATGAGGAAGGTGCCATACCTGACAAAGATCCACACAACAAGAGATATGGTTGATCACTGAATTCTATTATTCTCAAGTTCTTATCTTTCCTTTGGTTGTTCTTATCCCGATCATATGTAACTATTAGTTCTACCAGCCCTAATAGTACTTATTACTGAATCAAATCCGAAAACCTTCAAGACTCAACAAAGCAATAGCATTCAAACAAGGATTCAACAAGATACATGCAATAGAAACAACCCGTTACTATAAGCATGCAATTAACTCTCGCTCACGATAAACACTCGCAACCCGCTTATATAAATCGTGTTTGCTACTAGATATGCAACCTGAACCCGGAATTGATAAGTCCTAGCTATATGGATAATATCAATAAACCTAGGTGATCAGTCTAGATAAATCAATAAGATTCAATAAACATTCAAGCGCAAGAGAATTAATACAACTAGATAGGAAATCGAACAAGAGTAGAAAACTCACAACCAATCAATTGAAGGCTTCAAACGTCAAGTGCAACAATGGAAGTTTAGTTCTCCATAAGGTTTTGAGAGAAAAAACTATGAAAGATGGAACGAGGTTAACCTAACCAAGTCTAGGTTAAAACCCTTAAAAACTAGGAAAACAAATAGTTTAGAAATAAAGAAAAGGAAAATAAGATAAAACAAGATCTCGGAATAAAAGATAAGGAAAGAAAGATCTCGGATATAAAATCCGAGAAAAAGCTCCAGCTCGGCACCACCGCGGGGTGCAGTCATCCACCGTGGGGTGCGGTGGATCTTCAGTCTGCTCCAGCTGTCTTCGCTTTAGCTCCTCTTCACTTGTCTTCAGCAAGTTCACCGCGGGTGCGGTGAAGATGGGCGCGGGTGCGGTGAAGACACCAAAAACTCTTCTTCTTCAATGTACTTCAAATCTCTGTAAATCCCATGATTTCTTCTCTTCCGGATTACAGAATTACAATCAAAACATACCTAAACATCCTCTAAATCATGCTAATAACCACTAGATGCGCTATACAATATATCGCATATCACAACTCTCTCGCTCTTCATTCAATGGACTACGTCCTTCACTTCTACCTTCGCAATACACATGTTGAAGGTGCAATCCACCCCTCGCTTGGTGCTCACAGACCCCCTAGAGGAATGTGTCCCTCGTTAAGTAACTCGGAGAAATACCTCTTCCAACGTTCTCTATTCAAGTTGTCATCTACTAAAACTTGCCCATCCTCGGCCTTAATACACCTAAATATATATAGGTCCCTACTTCTTCCCTCTCTTTCCCAGGCCAAACGTCATAGCAATCTATCTCTGCCTTTTTCATCCAGGTCTCTGTATATCCTCTCAAAAGCCTTATCCTTGGCCTTTACAACAACTTACTTGCTTCTTTATTGGCAACCTTGTATTATGCCCGCCTAGTAACGACACCCCTTAGGGAAAAAAGAGGTGATAAACTAAAGGGAAACGCTACAGACGCGACATGTCGGTTCATTTGAATTCATAAAGGTATTAAGATAAAAATATAATGTCAAATGATTTAGAATAGAGAAGAGAATGGAAAGGAAGGATCGATAAGGTCGGGGGTTTGAAGCACTATTGTGGGAGACACAACACAAGTCCAGTAGCAGATATACCATGACGAGTGATAGACAGAGAAAGCAATAACATAAACACACCATACCATAATTCTTCTTAGAAAGCAAAAGGGGAGCCTCTCACCCTTAAATGTACGAACTCATAGGCATTTGAGTTATAGTGGTAATAGAAATTTATTAGTTATAGTGGGAATCAAAATTGGAATTGTAGGAGTTATAACACATATAATAAGACAATAATTAATGAATTTTGGAATAAATTATATAGTAATATTGAAGATAAGTACACTCATAACAAAGATATTAAAGAGTATAAGACACTAGTATTATTAAACCGTGGTTTATTATTCTCATACTCATTCAAGATATTTAGTACTAGTATCTTATTACTCTGTAATATCTTTGTTATGAGTGTATTTATCTTCAATATTACTGCATATTTTATCCTAAAATTCATTAACTATTGTCTTATTATATGTGCTATAACTCCTACAATTCTGATTCCAATTCCCACTATAACTCACACAATTTCCATTGCCACTATAACTCAAATGCATATGTGTTCGCACATTTAAGGGTGAGGCACCCCGCTTTCGCTGTCTAAGACGAATCATGGTGTGGTGTGTTTACGTTATTGCTTACTCTGTCATTTACTTGTCATGGTATATCTGCTACTAGACTTGTGTTGTGTCTCCCGCATCAATTCTTCAAACCTCCGACCTTTTTTATTCTTCTTTTTTGTTTTCTTCTCTATTCTAAATCATACCGTATGATATTTTTGTTAAAAACCTTTATGGATTCAACTAAACCGACCTGTCGTGTCTATAGCGCTTCTCTTTAGTGTGTCACCTCCTTTTTTTTCCCTAAGGGGTGTGTTCACTAGTTAGTGTACCGCCCTTTCCTCCTCTGTGGTGCTACTCCTCATACTCTTGTAAACCACCAGCTTGGCCTTTACCTTGCCCTGAAGTTCTTCATTCCACCACGTTTCATCCCTCATGCACCCACTACAACCTCTAGACAACCCGAGCACTTCACCTATCACGTGCCAAATGCACTCTGCCATACTGCCCTTACATCTCCTCGGTGTTGCCCTTTGCTCGCCATATGCTCTTTCTCTCCTCCTCCTCAAAGACCATTTTTCCCTGAAACAAGGTCCAATAGTGTTTGACATATGCAACCATCTGATCCTAGGATGTGGCTTATACTTCCTCATGATTTTGCATCCTGATAACTCAAAATCCAGGAGTATCAAATTATGTCGTCAAATCTTCATAAGGGATAACCTTGCAATCTTAACATCTACCCTTGTCTTCTTCTCTTACTAGAAAGTCATCTATTTGAGTTATACCAGTAGCTCCCTGAAAGGTGACCATGTGCTCATCCTTCTTGTTAAACCATGAGTTTGCAATTACACAGCCAAACGCCACCGAGAATTATAACAAAACAAGCATGTTGTCGTTTCTAACATTGAAACCAAACCCAAGTACGCCTCTCCATACCCATCTATGCTACACAGTCTACACCTACCAATATGGTCATTGAAGTAATCACCCACCACAAAATGTTCTAACCTCAGGATGTCTCTAATAAGGCCATCAAACTCTTCCCAGAAGCTCATATTCCCCTCCTCTCCCAAGCCCGCTTGAGGTGCGTATGCGCTAATAACATTTAGGATGGACCCCCTCGACAACTACTTTGACAGCCATCGACGGATCACTTAGGTGCTCAACCCTAACAACTTGGTCTCTTAACTTATCACCAATAATGATGCCCACCATATTCCTTCTACCCGATGAACCAGAATACCATAACTTCAAGTCATCGATGTCTCGAGGCTTGCTACCCACTCACATGGTCTCCTATAGACACGCTATATCCACTTGGCGATTATGAAGGAATTTAACAAGCTCGATAGATTTCCCTGTGAGGGTCCCTACATTCCATGATCCCAATCTCAGCTTAGAATCAACACGAATGACCCCCGCTCTTCCTTTCTCAACTAGAGCCGTAGACGAACCCAAATACAGAATCACTCTAGGACCTGGAAAATCTAAACTATATAAAATGCCAGGTAGAGCCATCAAGGTAACATCACAATAACTGACATGAGCACTTACAAACTAGTGGGTAAACAATAACCTACCCTAATACCAGTAAAATACAACTTTGACAAAAACTTTGGTGCTATCCTAAGACGACCATAGCAGCAATCAAAACTCATACTAAGCACCACAATACCAAAATGAGGACCTCACCTCAATAACCTAAAACATTGTCAACCATAATTACACTTATAAAGGACAACATTTTATTCCAAACGCCAAACCACCTAAAATACTCCGCTATAATAAAGCAAGCAAGCAAGCGCATGAACGTAATAGAAACACCACTAGCAAACCTATAAAGCTAACGACAAAAAAACAACACAAGACTAGGCTTAAACCAAAAGTGTCCATAAACTATCCATACAAGGAAGCACTATCAAGCAATTAAAGTAATAAATAAGTAAAGGTTTGAAGGTAAAAGGTGAAGGAATGAGTATACCATGCCTCACAAAGGGACGAGAGACGCTGGTGAACCCGCCGAACGCCTATCTCACTGTTGCGGGCCTGGGAGGCAGCCGGCGGAAGCACACCGCCTACCTTGTAGAAATCGCCCATGTGATCGGAATATGAGGTTGGTTATCGGGCGACATAATGAGTTGTTATGGGTGTATGGTAAGGGTTAAGGTCCGAGGAGTCGTTGGGGAGTGGGGTCGTCGGACGTATGTCGGTCGGACGTCGGTGGTCGATTAGGGCTTAAGTGTGAAAGTTATTACTGGGAGGAAGGGAATGGAAACACATAGATATGGGTTATGTTGGTGGCTAGACCTGAGCAAACGCGGGTTGGCCCGCCCGCCCGACAAATAATACGGGCCTGGACAAGGATTCTAGTCCGTACGGGCCATTTGGCCCGACCCAAACGGGTAAGCGGGTTGGGTTTCGGTTACAGGTTCAGGCCCGTACGGGCCGCTCGGCCTGGCCCGACCCGCATATTATTTTTAATTAATATAAAAATATATAACACATATATATAATAAAAAAAACCTAACCTAAAATTACTTACCCTTTTCTTATTAATAGTATTAAATAGTTAATTTGGAGAATCAAAAATATACTTGAGAATGACCAATCGGGCCGCCCGCGGGTCGGCCCGACTTGGAATTACGGGCGGGTCCGGTTAAGGATTCTGGCCCGAATAACGGGCCGGGCCCGGACCCAGCCTACTTAAACGGGCCATAAAAATGGGTCCGGCCCAGACCCGTGTTTGATCAGGTCTACTGGTGGCCGGTGGGGGAAGGGAAGGGACGACGAGGCTGGTGGGCGATGGGGGAGGGAGAGGGACGGGTGAGGCTGGTAGCTGGCGAGGGATGAGAGGAATGGGCGGATATGAGCGAAATGCTAAAAAGAGGCTCAGGCAGATCTGGAGTACCTAGTGGCCAGCCGATCCGGAGCGGCTTGGGACGGTGTGACGGGGGGTGCAATGGGGGGATGGTGGTCGTCGGATCGGGGTGGTGGAAGGGCAATCTAGGTACGATGTGGTTGGGAAAAGGATCGGGCCTCAACATGTGGGATATATGAGAGGTGTGGATCCTTCGAGGCTAGGGCGCTCGGGCGACGGGGTGTTGCCGGGGGAGTCGCCAAAGAAGTGGGGTCGCCAGTCAGTTAGGGCTTTAGTGAACGTTTAGGGAATATAGCTTATCAAAGAGTGTGTATCGGAGATACCTCCGCTAGTTAGAGAATTGCATATCCAACTGCCCCAAGTAGGTTGGCCCCATCAAGCCTTGCAATTTCCCAATGCTGCATAAGAATATAAGATGAGCGAGTACATTATGACATTTTTCAACCATAGTGAGCTAATTCATGACATATCAAAATTTGGAAGGAGAAAATTTCTTATAATAAGGTAAAAAACAATAAGTTTGTTATTAGGTTAATTTAGGCAAACTTATCAACTCCAATGTTTTTCAATAGATTTGACTTAAAGTGTGAAAGTACATCTAAGGAACATAAGTATCTCTCAAACAGTGATTTAGGGAAGCAAACCATCCTGGTCAAGAACGGTTGATGTTGACACAAATATCTATTTTCAGAACAACAAAAGATCTATGCAACAAATGGAAACCAATTTATAGAAGTAGACGATTTGAATGCTATAAATAATTTGTGCCTTAATCAGATTATGTAGTCGCATAAACCTAATCATAGTGACAAGCGAATGTGAGTTACTCAACCAAATTGACTATTCAAAACACAACCAAATATGAATGACCCTTATGAATAATTCAGAGGTTCAATAACATATTCATGTGTAGAAGGAACTGGACTAAGATACAATACAAACGGAACAACAAAATTAGAAAAAATAATAATTTTTCACCATTTTGGAAAGCTTAAGTGAAGAGGATAAATATAGAAAAAGTGATTAAGGGAACCTGCAAACTGTCATTGTTCAGGAACATGAAAGTCGTCCACTAGAGATCCATATGATGTATTTTATTCTAGTGCTAATGCGGTGTGAATAACGTCTGCTTGAATGAAAGATGATCAGAATATATGGCAGAAAAACAACAATTGCCACAACCTTGATGTAGAATTCTGCAAAATAATAACACAAAAAATAAAGTTTGGCCTAATGCAGGATTTTTCAGGTCCAAGTTCATTCATTTCACCAAGCATTAGTTAGAACATGAAAATTAACACACACAAAATGTAGGAATGCATCTCATAGCATTTACCAGAAATTTTGGGGAAAAGCCAACATCTTGAAGAATTAGCCCTAGTCGATGTAAATATGAACACCTCGAGCAGCCATTCCATGAATATATTGTTTGAATGAGGTATTTCAATCTTAAGCATTTTAGTATCAAATTTCTTTCAAATTGATGAAAATATCAACATCTCCCAAACACAAGAAAGATGAAAACATTTATACAATCTACAAACATGTAAACTGTGGTTCCATTAAAACAGCCAACAATGTTGACAAACATCCATAACTGAGAGCACAAAAGATATCAATTCCAAAGAAGTAAAACAAAAGATATCAAAGAGACATTTGAGTCATAGAAATATTGTAACATCCCTCATCTCTAGGCCGATCCTTTACAAGACTGCAGCCCATATACCCCAATCCTTCTTTGGTGACTCCACCTAATTAATAGGCAGCCATCTCCAAGAGATTGCAGCGCAATTGGTGACAAGAGAGCGTTAAGCTTCTTGTTAAAGTGTGAGGTCTCGAGTTCGAGACTCACGAACAACCTCTTGGAGATGGCTGTCTAGTAATTAGGTGGAGCCACCAAGGAAGGGTTGGGGTGTATGGGCTGCAGCCCTGTAAAGGGTCGGCCCATAGATGGGGGATGTTACAAAAAAGTACACTTTTATGTTGGATAGGGACCTCCGAGCGCATTGGCCCAGCCATTTCTATCCCCCATGGGCCGCAGCCCATGTACCCCAACCCATCCCCCAAACTGGGGAGGTTGTTCGTGAGACTCGAACTCGAGACCTCCCGCTTTAACAAGTGGGCGTTAAGCCGCTTGTTAAAGCGGGAGGTCTCGAGTTCGAGCCTTGCGAACAACCTCCCCAGGTCACTACTCTTGTAAATTGTTTCAAGTCTTCCGCTGTATTGTAATAACTCTGTATTTTGTCGCATTTGGAATTGTGTTGAAATTCCGCGACTATGTTTTAAATGAAAATTATGGTAATTTTATATCATAATTGTTCTTTATGAATTGTGTTTCAATGGTAAAGCCTGGGGTGGCTTCGGTGTGGAAACCGAGGTCACTGGCGGTAATACCTTTCCAAATGGGTTAAAATTTGGGGGTGTTACAATATACTCACAAGTATTGAAATTACCTTAAGAAAGTGTTTGTTTTGGGGTAAGAACAACTCAATCATATACATTCACAAGAAAGAACCATAAAAACTCTTAACTTTCACTAACATGTAAAGTAAAAGCTTAAAAAACATACCTCATTGTAATTGTAACTTGTTGAAACATCTTCTCCACCATTGAAGTTGGAAAAATCATCTTCATTTGCCATGGAAATGAACTCTTGGAAGATGATGAGAATGAAAGATGTGTTGTGGGAGGGAAAGGGAATAGTGATGGAGAGGTTTATGGTTTAATTTTGGTCGTAATATTGATGAGATATGACGGGGTAGTTAATGTAGTTAAGTGGGGACAAGTAACATTCAATTTTCTGGTTTAGGGGTTCGTCCGTCACGGACCATGTGCATCCGTCCGTGACGGACCAAGTTGATTCGTGCATCACGTATGGATTCATTTGGTTTAGGGGTTCGTCCGTCACGGACCATGTTCATCCGTCCGTGACAGACCAAGTTGATTCGTGCGTCACGTATGGATGAACATGGTCTGTGACGGACGAACCAGTGCGTGAAATAGGAATTTTGCCGGTGTGTGAAATAGAAATCGTGTTCTAATAGGATTAATGTATTAGTCTGTTGTTCTTCGAGTCTTATTAAGATGTATTTTCTATACGTTTATGCAGTGATTATAGACAATTAGATTAGAAATATTTAGAGAAAGACATTTGGAGGCTATTTTAATTTTTTTAGACTTTTTAGTTTTTTAGTTTTTTTTATTAAATTAACGAAACTGTTACTGATTTGACGGTTGGGTAATTGACGAAAAAAACCATCAGGGTTATCTCGCAAAATATACCAAAGCTTGGGGTACTGCGTGAATTATAAAATACCTCAGGGTTATCAGGAGAAAAAACCGAAAAATTAATACGGCTTCTTCTTGGTTGTTCTCTTAATAAAAAATTGAACCAAATCAAAGACTGATATATATATTCATAAATTAGAATTTTTATGATTAAATCCTATTTTTGAGTTGCATTCATTTTGTTCGGTTTGGAGTTGTTCTTGAATCTTTAGTCTAGTTGTTGTTGCAGATAAAGTTAAAGATGTGATCGTGTGATTCTTGTGAGCTTTTTGAGTCTAAACAATTCTCACGGTTTCGTTCGCACTTTCAAAAGAGTATCCAATTGACTTGCTTCGCGACGGTACATGCACCGTGTTGGTTTCTCTCTTTTCGTGTTCGTGTCATACTCTTCCATTTTTCAAACGTTATTGCTTTAAATTTTGGCATGTTTGCATACTTTTTTTTTGTTTTAATGTCATTTGCTTTTTTTTTTAATGTTAGTTTGTCTAACAACGGATTTATTTAGTCCGTCTAATTTTCAATTTCCAACTGTGTGGAATTTGAATTATTTTCTTATAACAAAAAACAATTTCTTTTAGATTTTATGTTTTTAAATTTTAGCCAATATGGAATGATGTCTACTGTGCAGTTTGTTTTCAAATTCCGAATCCCTAACGTTTAGAAAAAGCCTGTTCATCCCCAAGTTCTGTAAAACACACATACCAAACCAGAACAGAAGCCGGGGAAAGGCTGGGCTCCAAGACTGCCAGGGCTGGGCGGTGCCGGCGAGAGGCTACCCGGCGTAGAGACGGCTGTTCGACGATAGAACGAGGCGGCGACGACAGGTTAAGCTCCATGCATTTCGGTTTCTGATTTAGGTTTCGTGAAAAGAAGCCATCTTGTTCTTGAAGGTGTTGTTAGTGGATTTCTAATTTAGGGTTCTGGATCTCATGAAAGTGTTATCAACTTCCTCGCCTTCCATTTTCAGGTTTAGGGTTCTAAAATAGTTTATATGAACTTTTCGCAACCTCATGTCCGAACTCAGTCACACAGGCATGGCGGTCTTTTGAAGAATTTGAATTCCGAGACAGGTAAATAAGCTTCGAACTAGGGTTGGACACACTTCGAATTCAAATCTTCACTGTACTCTTCAATGGCGTCTAATTCACCTCGGGCGCGTATCGATCAGGTCCTCCATCCCTCCGCTCTCTTAATTACTCATAAATCCATTTCATTTTAATATGTTTCAAGCTTTGTACTTTGATTTGTCGAGATTTTCTCAATTCGTAATTTTTGTAAGATTCGCCATTCTTTTCTTTTTATTCTGTTAATTGGATCCAACAGTGAGAATAAGGATCAATTTTTTTTCCCACTAATCTAATCGTCCAATTTGAAGGAAAAAATGATTGATTCATTGTGGTAAATCGACTTTCTTGCAAATATGGGTAAAGTTATCCTTCTCCCCTTTCTTTCAGTTCTTTTCTTCGAAGAAGAAGAAGAAGAGGGCTGTTTCGCCAGGGGTGAAATCCGGGCTAAGCGAGAAGGAAGAGAATGGTAACAATGATGCCTCTCCAAGTGCAAAGGGTTCACTGGACAGTTATCTGGTGAGGTCACAGAATGAGAACAGTTTGGTTAAGCATGCGCCTGCTAAGAGAAACTTAGAATTGGATATTGGATTGTCCGCAAAAATAAAAAAAAAGGAATCTCTTTTGAATACTGGAGGACAACGTCAGAATTCAACTGAATCTGGGTTTGTTCCAGGAGAAGCCACAATTTTAGAGGAGGCAAAAGATGTCGGTATCAGAGGGGATGCAAATGACACTTGTGCTTTAACAGTGGCTGATGGCCACCGGAAGTTGGAGCTCAAGAAGTCTGCAACAGATTTCCTGTCATTGTATTGCAGGTTTGTTGATATTGAAGACATTTTTATTCTCAATCATTTTCAGAATCACCCTTTTTGAAAATAAATTATAGATGTTAGTGTTATCTTATGCACTATATATGTAACTGCAGTGAAATCTCTTCACTTGTGCAATTGGAAAGTAAATCTAGTGAACTTAAGAGACATGGAAGCCCTTCAATGCTAGCTGTAGAAGACAAAGCCTCCAAGAAGAGGCATTGTACATCAAATGCAGATCAGTTCCAATCCAATGATGAAGTCCCTGTCTGTACTGGAAAGCACCCGGATTTAAATCCACTTGGCATAGCAGCTGAAAAACCTGAAACAGTTCCTCAATCTCACGTAGAAGTAATGGAATATTGAATGAAATTTGACCAAAGAATTATTATCTGTAGTTATGTGGTGTATTGACACTATGATTTCATTTTAGGTAAAAGTTGGTGGTGACACATCTGAGAGACAAGCAAGCTTAATAAGATGCAGTAAAACAAGAGATTCACCGTCACTTAAGCATGAATGCTCTACTCCTGGAACAATGCACATAAAGAATCATGCACGGGAAACTCCCAAATCTGCACGTGGAAGTTCCATGTTTTCGCCAGGAGAAGCATTCTGGGATGAGGCAATCCAAGTTGCTGATGGTTTGCTTGGCAGGGATACAGATAGGGAAAAGTTCTGGAAAGACTCCAATAATTTTAGAAATGAAAAATTTGATTGCAAATGTGAATGTGCTGCAGGTGAAGAAAAAAGATTTGTTCAGCATAATAATGCTGAAACTCATGGATCGTTAGGTTTCCCAGGGAAGCAAGGGCATGAAGATGACTCTCCACTGCCTATCAAGCACTTCGATTTTTTGTTAGATGACAAAAATTTGGTCGAAACTACACCAAAGCAACTTTATCTTGATGATAAAGAAGGTCCTGTAAAGAATGGTAGTGTACAGTTAGAGTGCAGTTCTGCCAATAATAAAGCCCTCCAGAGTAGGAGTGATGTCTGGGCTGGTAGTATAGAAGGCGGATCTGCAGTAGCAGAAACATTTTCAGCTCGGATAGCACATAAACAAAAGTTGGATTTTCAAATTCCAGAGAGTAACAGTATGTTATCTCATTCACCTCATACGGGGAAGATTATAACTGGTGTTGTTTCTAATGGATTGAATACTCCTAGCTCCATTCCTGTGAAAGACCATCTAGATCTGAGCAATTGGGCCCCACCAGAGGTCTGCCATGTATATAGGAAGAAGGGGTTGTCCAAACTCTATCAATGGCAGGTAATTTATTAGAATTACATGCCGAACACTTAGTATTTTCGTGATGGAAATAGATAAGGTGGTATAATGGTATTAGCACTAAAGGCAATGGATAGATATATTCACTGTTGTAGAATGATGCGTGCAAAATGAATTTGCTTTATTGGCTTCTTGTGTATCTTTTCAAATATTTTGTCATGCCTTGGTTGAGATTTAAGTTCACTCTGTGAAACTAGGGAACTTCGCAAAAGTAGTTCTTTTTAAAATTGGGGCAGTAAGATCACCCTTCTTATTCCTACATCTTCCTTTCTCCCATCAACACTTCAACTTATATATCTTTTGAAATTTTTGAGTTGCTTGGGCTCTCTTAATTGTTGAATAAACTGTGTAATTTATCACTGTTATATCCCCGTTTTTTCCTTTTGAGTGCAAAGTATAACTTTTAACATTGTTTTGACAAATCGCTTGGTGTCTGTCTTTTGACATTGATGGTATTTATGAAAAGAGAATTTGTGGTTGGTAGGTTATTACATCATCTTTGAGTAGGTTGTTAAAATTTATTTGAGTATACTAAAAAATCATACTATGATGAAATCATTTGCTCCGTATTTTGATGTGGTTATTGAACATATAGATCTTTATGCTTATGGGGTTGGCATCAATACTACCTTAAGGGGTTGCTTATTCAGATATTTCTTATGTTAGGTGCTCTTTTAGCATGAGTAAGTTCAGCAAATTAGGCGACTTGATCTTCACTTTTTAAACAGTGGTTCTCAACGCAATGTGTTTCTGCTTTCTTTTCTTAGGTTGATTGTCTTCAGGTGGATGGTGTCTTGCAGAGGAGGAACCTTGTATATTGTGCATCTACCAGGTAAGTAGGTAGATGGTGTTACATGTGGTTCTTTATTCCTCATGTTTAGCCTCTTAAAGATGATAACATTCTACTGATACAGTTCAACGTTTTTATGATACTTGGTTCTCTTGAGTGCAACTGCTGGTGGCTGTTTCCTTTGTCTTGACAGCTTTTGATTTCACTGCATAGTAGACTTGATTATTCTTTTTTCTGCACAGTGCCGGCAAGAGCTTTGTTGCTGAAATCTTGATGTTGCGGATGGTGATAATGATTGGAAAAATGGCGATCCTTGTACTTCCTTATGTATCAATTTGTGCAGAAAAGGTACTGCAACTTTTTCTCTTTTGACACTGAAGCTTCAATTTTATGTACCTTCCATTTTTCTTGCAAACATATGTATCTATCCATTACTCATGCAGGCAGAGCATCTTGAGGTCCTCTTGGAACCTCTTGGAAAACATGTTCGTAGCTATTATGGAAGCCAAGGAGGTGCAACACTTCCGAAGGATACATCTGTAGCTGTTTGCACGATTGAGAAGGCTAACTCTCTGTTTAACAGATTACTTGAAGAGGACCGTTTATCAGAAGTTGGTATTGTCGTCATTGATGAGCTGCACATGGTACATCGTTTATCATGATTTAAGCTGTCATCTTTCCTGGCCTCTTGCTAAAGTGTTTCCTTTATTCATTTCACACTCTTCCCAAGTTACGTTTTGAAAATAATATAGACAACTGTTATGATTGTTTCTAGGTGGCTGATCCACATAGAGGTTATCTTTTGGAGCTTTTATTGACAAAGCTAAGATATGCAGCTGGGGAAGGCAACATTCAATCATCTAACGGAGAAAGTTCTGGCACAAGCAGTAGTAAAAGTGACTCTACTCACGGTCTGCAGATAGTTGGGATGAGTGCGACAATGCCAAATGTAGCTGCAGTTGCTGAGTGGCTTCATGTAAGTAGTTCTGTCTCAGAAAAAGACTGTTTATAGTAAAATAGGAATCCAACATCTTTATGAACAATCAGGATTTGATCAGATAATGGAATGTCGTCTGCTTGAATACCTTGTCAATTTGCTACTTTGCCAAAAAATCTGTAGCGTTATATTATTCCCTTGAGGCACGTTATACCAGCATTATGCCTGTAGCTGTATTTTTTTTTCTGTTAACTAAACTTAAAAGAGAACTTAGAGAAGCAAGTGTTCCATTCTTCTGGTTCCAAACAATACTATTCACTAAAATATATTATATCTTCTGCAGGCGGCGTTGTACCAGACAGAGTTCCGGCCAGTTCCCTTAGAGGAATATATTAAAGTGGGAAGCTGTATATATAACAAAAATATGGAAATTGTTAAAACTATGTCCAAGAGAGATGATCTTGGTGGCAAGGATCCTGATCATATTGTGGAATTGTGCAATGAGGTAAGAATTTATCGCAGAGTGCTGTTCCATTTATGTAACATGTGGAACTAAAATCTGCATTGAAATACATTCAGATTGTTCAAGAGGGTAATTCAGTTCTGTTATTCTGCTCAAGTCGGAAAGGATGTGAATCTACTGCAAGGCATGTCTCGAAGTATCTCAAAAAGTTCTCTGCAAAAGATCAAGATAATCAAAGTGAGTTCGTTGATGTTTCTGCAGCTATTGATGCCCTGCGGAGGTCTCCTGTGGGATTGGATCCTACCCTAGAGGAAACTCTTCCTTCTGGTGTAGCCTATCATCATGCTGGCCTCACGGTATATTATTATGTGTATACATATATATATGTATTTGCTTTCCGTTTAGTGATGTATAATATATTTGTCAGTCATTTCCATTTTTTGTGCTAAAATCAAAGTAAAAAATATATCCATTGCCATTTTAGCGTGGATAAGGAAGTAAGATGTATGTTGACTTATTCCTGCAATTCCTTATGTAAAAAAATATCCAGTGGTCTCACATTTTTGGTCCATTTTATGTAGTTACTTTTAATCACATTTGACAAATTTGCTTACTAGTCATTTTTGGTTTTTGAGTGTGTAGAGTATGCATGCTATTTCCTATATTGCTTGTTTTGAATTAATTTCCAGCAATGCCATGAAGGTTCTAACCGCTAAAATTTGTACTTTGGAATTCTATTTTAAGATTGGATATGAAGTAAAGCTCTTACAATGGTTACCTTATGGCCACAGGTTGAAGAGAGAGAAATTGTTGAAACTTGTTATCGTAAAGGACTGATACGGGTTCTAACTGCTACATCTACCTTAGCTGCTGGTGTTAATTTGCCTGCAAGACGGGTCATATTTCGGCAGCCCAAGATCGGCCGTGATTTTATAGATGGTACAAGATATAGGCAGATGGCTGGTAGGGCTGGCCGGACTGGAATAGATGAAAAGGGAGAAAGTGTATGTTGAGTTATTGACAAATTCTTCATTTATTTTTCGTTTTTTTATTGCTCTGTTTTACTGTTGTCTGTTCTCTTTGTGATTGTACCTAAGGCCGAAAGTTACTGCATCTGGACCCTTATACAACCATGAATTTTACCTCAAGTTGGTCGACAGGGCATTGATATGATCTTATCTAGCATTAAGATATAAGCCAATAGATTGAAAGTAGAAACCTAAATGGGGTATGTAGTAGTATACAGATTTGGATGCTATAACTAGGGAGAAAATAACTGTCAGAAGACTGCTGTTGGCAAAGTGTTAATTTAACTTGAGCAAACATTGACTGTATGGTGTGATTAAATATATATATATATATATATCTTCTTGCTTGATCCAGGTACTGATTTGTAGGCCAGAGGAGGTCAAGCGAGTAAAGGGTCTACTTAATGACAGCTGCCCACCATTGCAATCTTGTCTTTCTGAAGATAAAAATGGAATGACTCATGCAATCATGGAAGTTGTGGCTAGTGGAATTGTGCAAACTGCTAATGATATCCATCGATATGTGAGGTGCACCTTGCTAAATTCGACTAAACCGTTCCAAGATGTAGTGAAGTCTGCACAGGACTCTCTTAAGTGGTTATGTCACCGAAAGTTCCTTGAATGGAATGAAGAAACTAAGTTATATAGTGCTACACCTCTTGGACGTGCGTCTTTTGGCAGTTCTTTATCACCAGAGGAATCCCTTGTATGTATTTTTGTAATACTATACTAGCATGAGCCTTACTAGTTTTTTGTTAAAAGTACAACATATGAAACTAGCATGAGCCTTACTAGTTTTTATGTTAACAGTACAACATATGAAACTACTATACTGACAAAATTAACACATTAATTATTTTGGCCTTGTATTAAATTCCTCCCTCAATTTTGAAGTCTGAATATACTCCTGTTGTGTCTTTGCTGTCGTTATGTGTCTTCATTCTAAGAATTTTCTCACTCCTCACAGATTGTTATGGACGATCTTTCAAGGGCAAGGGAAGGATTTATTCTTGCTTCTGATCTCCATATAGTTTATCTTGTAACCCCCATTAATGTTGGAGTTGAGCCTGATTGGAAATTATTTTATGAAAGATTCATGGAACTGTCAGCTATTGATCAGGTCAGTTATAGTTTGAGCTTGTTCCTCTTAAAAGGTTCAGATGGTTATGATAATTTTTTATGAAAAGTTGTCTGGATTTGCTTTATACTCTTTCCATGTGATTCTTTTGACTCAATCAAATTGTCAAGTCTTGTAATTCCATGCTGTTAGATGAGTATGTTTTGCTCGAATCTGGAAGAATGACATTATTTTATGTTATTGCTTTAGCGATGATTGTTTCAGTTATTGGGTTCCTACTGTCTAGATTAAATTGTTCTTATTCTATCATATATGTCAACTCAAGTTCCATGAAATATAGACAGTTGGCAATCGTGTTGGAGTTGTAGAGCCGTTTCTGATGAGGATGGCTCATGGTGCACCTTTACGACCAGCAGATAGATCAAGAGATGACCCCAAGGGATTGCATGGTCGCATCGATTCACATATTTTCACAAATAATAATATGCTATCAGATGAGAAATGTCTTCGTGTGTGCCAGAGATTTTATGTTGCTCTTATTCTGTCACGATTAGTCCAGGTAATTACTTGGTTCTTATATTTCTTTTTAAGACGACTCGTTGCATTTTTCTTCCTTACTTTCTTTGGTTGTGACGAGCTTGGTGTAATTATGTATTTATTAGTTTTCTTCGTTTAATATTTTTAACTACATTCTTTTGTAGTTAATAAAATATATATTTGAGAGATCTGTATAACATATCATATCCAAGACTATTGTGCATGTCATTTTATTGTTTTATTTTCTATTTGTACTAGATTTGTATGGTTATGTTGAAGTTATATTGTCTCTTAATTTTGGGATGAAGGAAGTGCCTGTCGCTGAGGTTTGTGATGCCTTTAAAGTGGCAAGAGGTATGGTTCAGGCCTTACAAGAGAATGCTGGAAGGTTTGCATATATGGTTTCCTCATTCTGTGAGAGGCTTGGTTGGCATGATCTGGAGGGACTGGTTGCCAAATTCCAAAACCGTGTATCATTTGGAGTAAGAGCAGAGATTGTTGAACTGACTACTATACCTTATGTCAAGGTGTGTCTGATTACAAAGTGATCCATACTTCATGCTATGTTCCTAGAATTACTTTTAAGTGTATAGACAGTTTTGGCTGATATCTGTCTCTGGACTTTCAGGGTTCTCGGGCGAGGGCACTATACAAAGCAGGTTTGCGGACACCTCAAGCAATTGCTGAAGTTTCAGTCAAGGAGATTGCTAAAGCCCTCTTTGAGTCTTCTTCTTGGGCTGCACAAGGTGACATTTCTAATTACTGTTGCTTTCCTTTGCTTTGTTGCATAATACCTTTTGATTTGCTGAAATTTAATCTTTCCATTTTAGAAAATTTTGCACAAAGGAATATGCAGTTTGGAGTAGCCAAGAAGATAAAAAATGGTGCTAGGAAAATTGTTCTGGATAAAGCTGAGGAGGCAAGAATTGCGGCTTTTTCAGCTTTTAAATCGCTTGGACTAAGTGTTCCCCAGTTTTCTGGGCTTGACTTATCAAATTCTACTGCCAACCCCACAAAGCAAGTTGAATCAACATCTTCAGATGACGGGAATACCAGTAGTTCTGTTGGGCTTCAAAATCAAGTAAAGCACAATCCAGCTGGAAATTCTGAAGAAAGGGCAGAAAGGTTCCGCAAAGTTGCTTCAGAAACTGATGTTGCAAAGTCGAAGAAAGTACCAAATCTTGGATTTAATGCTTGTACAGAAACAAATTTCGACGTTGCTGTGCCACAGAACACAGTTGGTTGCAGTTTAGGATTGGATAAAAATTTGATTCCCGGTTCTGTCAATGACTCCAAACTGATGGCGGATATAAGTTTGGATATCAGTTCAAGTGCTGTCAATGAAGAAAACACAGCCAACACAGAAAGGAGGAGATTAGAGATCCGAGAAATTGCATGTACTGATCGTAATGACAAATCTATTGATAAAGGTCCTGTTAGTGTGTCCTGTACACTGGGTGGTCTTGACTCGTTCTTGGATTTATGGGATTCTGTTGCAGAGTTTTTTTTCGATATTCACTTCAATAAGAAGCCTGAAGCAAATTCTGAGATTTTGTTTGAAGTACATGGCATAGCCATCTGTTGGGAAAGTTCACCTGTGTTCTACATCAATCTTCATAAGGACTTATTCTGTTCTCGGAAAAGTACTGATTCTTACTTGTCCTTCGGTGAACCTGATGCTCAAAAAAGCTCTTTCGATCAAAGGAGTTCTTTGGAGGTGGCAAATCTTCGATGGAACAGGATCAAGAGGATAATGGGAAAAAGTAACATCAGAAAAGTTACCTGGAACTTGAAAGCTCAACTTCATGCATTGAAAAATGCAGTTGTTCCTCTGAATAGACTTAAAAGTGGGACTCCGACATATGAAAGCAAGGGCATTGAACTTTCTGATGGCTTCTACTACAAATTATTTCCAATTAGTGTAGCAGATGCAATTGATATGTGCATTATAGCATGGATTCTTTGGCCTGATGAGGAACGAAGCTCTAACCCCAATCTTGAGAAGGTATGTTTGCTCATGTACTAATCTATCTGTAGCATGTTCTCAAGCGATATCTGAAAACTGAAGTTTTTAATGATAAATTGATCACTTTTTAGTGAAGCTATTTTGTACATATATTGTAACTTGGTGCTGATAGTGATGTTCCAAGCTTGGACTGTGGTTTAATGAACTTGCATTGCCCTATATAACAATGTAGGAAGTTAAGAAGAGGTTATCAAGTGAAGCTGTGGCAGCTACCAATCGAAGTGGTAGGTGGAAAAATCAGATGAGAAGAGCTGCACATAATGGTTGCTGCCGCCGTGTTGCACAGACACGGGCCCTGTCTTCTGCTCTCTGGAAGTTACTTGTTTCTGAAGAACTTGATCAAGTGCTTATGAATATTGAAATTCCATTGGTATGGCTTCTGAACTTTTTTAGATGTTATGGGATGTTAATTTCAATGAACCTGGTAGGATCTAATCCTTGCTCTTATATTTTTTTTTTGGGTTCTGATGACAGCTACTCTTTTGCGTTAATTTTTTGGATTGCTTGATCGGGATATATAATTAGCTTTCCTAGCAAGTCTTAAGGGGACCAAAGGGGCATTGGCTTTTAGGAAAATGTTTCACTTGATCATTTTACTAGCTCTCAAATTGTTTTGAGTTTCACCCTCCAATTATTTGTCATATTAAGATACGGGTTCCAAAGATTGGGCCATATTTTCTCTTGCTTCAATCTTAAATCAATAATTGAACCTCTCTTGTAGGTTAATGTTCTCGCAGACATGGAGGCTTGCGGAATAGGTGTTGACATGGAGGGTTGCCTTCAGGCGCGTCATGTCTTAAGCAAGAAGCTCAGAATTCTTGAAAAGGAGGCTTATAAGCTGGCTGGGATGACATTTTCATTATACACACCAGCAGATATTGCTAATGTTCTCTATGAAAGATTGAAGCTTCCAATACCGGAGGGACACAATAAAGGAAAACAACATGCTAGTACAGACAAACATTGTTTGGATTTGTTGAAGTATTCTCTCTACTCTATCTTATTCCTGATGAATTATAGTCTTCTTAATAAATTTGTTTCTCATCAACTGTACATTTGTATGGTGATCTGCACCTTCAAATTTTATTCTAAACTAATAGGAATAATTTGACTGTAAGCTTCTTGTTTTTCATGTATCGCAATAGTTGCATGATCTTAGTACTTCATCATTTTCAGGCATGATCATCCTATTGTACCAGTTATTAAAGAGCACAGGACTCTATCGAAGCTCTTTCATTCCACATTAGGATCAATGTGGAAATTGGCAAGATTGTGTATGCCGACACAGAGGTACACACTACATGGCCATTGGCTTCAGACATCAACAGCTACTGGTCGCCTTTCAATGGAGGAGCCCAATCTTCAGGTGTTGTTCGATGTCCTTTACTAGTTTCTAGTTCCTTTTTGGTGTTATGTCTCAGTAACTTCATAGTCTTAATTAGTATAATTTATGATATTACTGCATGTAGTGCGTTGAACATATGATTGAATTCAAGATGTGTCGGGAAAGTGAAGTCCAGAGTGACTCTGACCCTGAGAATTACAAGGTCAATGCTCGAGAATTTTTTCTCCCAACAAAGGTAATCTAGCTCCTCTTGATACAAGTTTTTGTTGAATGCTGTAATTTTCTTAGTACTTCTATTGCTCATTGAGGAATGTCTTTGCACTCAATAATAGCAGTGTTGAACTTATGCAGGAGAACTGGTTACTGATAACGGCAGATTATTCTCAGATTGAATTACGGCTGATGGCTCACTTTTCAAGAGACTCCTCTCTAATTGGGTTACTGAGTAACCCAGACGGTGATGTCTTTACCATGATAGCATCAAAATGGATTGGCAAGCCTGAAACTGCCATTACCTCACAAGAACGTGACCAAACCAAACGGCTTGTGTACGGGATTCTGTATGGAATGGGAGCAAATTCCCTTGCTGAACAACTAAATTGTAGCTCTGACGAAGCCAAACGAAAAATTAAAAGCTTCAAGACTTCGTTCCCTGGAGTTGCTTCTTGGCTTCAGGAAGCAGTTGCATTTTGCCGTCAGAAAGGGTAGGAACAATGTGATGAAATGTCTTCCTCCTCTTCTTGCTGATTGCATTTTGACTTTGTGGTCATGTATCTTGTACAGATATGTGCAGACGTTAAAGGGAAGAAAGCGCTTCTTGTCGAAAATAAAATTAGGGAATGATAAAGAGAAATCTAAAGCTGAGAGACAAGCAGTGAATTCTATATGTCAGGTGAAATCCTTTCTTGAGCGCCTGTTGTAGTATGTCTTTGCACTATTGTGCTGCTTTAGGACATCATAAATTCCTTTGTCTGCATTTCTTTCAGTTCTATTTGTCACCAAAGAGATGTGCTGATCGTTTCCTCTTTCTCCAGGGTTCTGCTGCGGATGTAATAAAAATTGCAATGTTGAACATCTACTCTGTGATTGCTGGAGTTGAAACACCAACTTCAAGCAATGCACTTTCTGAGAGGTTCCACATGCTCGAGGGCCGTTGCAGGATTCTCTTACAGGTCTTCCTTGAACTTTGAAAACTAGTGCTGGTTACTCAATCGACATTTGTCAGTTATTTTGTCGTCGTTGACAATTGCCTTGATATTTTGTTTGGTGTTTAGGTGCACGACGAGTTGGTTCTGGAGGCAGATCCTTCCGTGGTAAAGGAAGCGGGGACTTTGTTAAAAACGTGCATGGAGAATGCTGCTTCCCTGTTAGGTTTGTGGTCTTGAATTTAGTTTGTTACAGAAGATGTTTACAGCAGCATCGCATGGTTTAATGCTCACATTATAGAGCTCCTTGCTTTTCAGTCCCTTTGCTAGTAAAACTCAAGGTTGGAAAGACATGGGGTTCGCTGGAGCCTTTTGATGTTGAAGAAAAGAAATGAAGCATGCTCGCACCTCGATTTCTTGACATACAAGCAGGCCCGACTCAAGGGAAGGGATCGTAGTTCGAATTAGAGGAGGCGGCACTGGAGAGAAGACGGCAGGCTTAAGACCGAGGAGGGTAAGTAGATATGATACAGAAGAACATCTTGTAGGCAAGGGAGAGGTAATGGGATGTAGATATCAAGGAAAAGCCAAGAAGAAAATACATGTATTAAATTTAATGGACGTGCATCCAAAAACACACACTAATGATAAATACGAAATATCATTTTTTCTTACCACCCCCTTGTTACCTGGGTTCTTGATTTGATATATAATACTTTTGAAGTTGCAGTGAAGATAAATTAATACGGTAACATTTGCCATTATTGGCAAACAGCTTTATGATGATTTATCACGTGCAGTTGGCAGAAAAATGACAGCAGAATTGTACTTGATAAATCAGTAATTAGAATGTACCGACGGATCCAATACATGCATGCTGCAACTGTTTTTCAGGGATTTAGGATAATCTGTGGGACCTCAATTACTTGTCAAAATATAGATGAAAGTTACAATGTTGTTTGTATCAGACAGACATGAGAGTTATATATATATATTTTTTTGTTTTTTTTTATAAGGTAAGAATTCGAGTTACCGACAAAAATATCGGAAAGCTCGAGAGGTCGAAAAACGGCAACTGGAAAAACCAGTTCAGAACAACACAAACAAATGAAAATATAACAAAGCAAAAACGAGCTATAAGACTAAGGAGATAAGTTACATTGAAAATGATGAAAAGCAGATACATTGAAAATGGTGAAAAGCAAATACATTGAAAATAGTGAAAATAAAACAAAAATACTATTATATCCTTACATACATATTAAATTTTCATTTGAATGCCATTGAAGATTTTGAGTTTCAGAAATTACATAGCTTCGCGGAGTAGGACTGGCCGGCGACGACGAAGGTCCGACGGAGGAGGCAACCATCTTGGAGATCGGATGACGAAGGTCGGACCTTCGTAAAAATCATGAATCTAGAGCCAAAATTTACGAGGGTTTGAAGGGTAGTGTCCAATGTTCTCATATGGCCCAGATCTTGAACAAGGAAGAGAATAACAAACCCAAACCAAACAACAACAACAAAAGCAAACTTTTCAAGATCTGAAATCTTGAAACCCAACAAGTTGCCCATAGATGAGACCCACAAATTCTCTAAATTAAAGAATAAACAAGAGAACAAAGGGAAGGCATCATCAATCAAGATCAAAATTAAACTCAGAAATTTAAAAATAGTATAGACAAAATTAATCTCACCTAGAGTTGCTACAGAACTCATAGAGCTTGCCCCTATTGAAGAAGATGATGAGTGCAATCTCAGCATCACAGAGCACAGAGAGTTCATAGGCTTTCTTAAGAAGCCCACCTCTCCTCTTTGCAAAAGTCACCTGCCCAACGTCCTCAATTCGACCCAACGATGGAACCTCGTTCGACTCGCGTTGCACCTTTTCAAGCCTAGTCGTCGACTCCGTAAAAATCCTCGAAGAAGGAGGCGTCACGCTCGAACCTAGTTATGCCCAAAACGACCCATATGTGAGGCAAGACCGCTCTCCCCTGTTTTTGCGAGCCACAATTGAGCCATTCCACCACAACATTCGAACCCCTAACTAGCTAAAGACCCCCCCTCAAGCCACAATAAGACTATTCTCGAGCCCACACCACTGAACCGAGCCCGTCTACAAGCCCAGGTCCTGGACCGATCCATTAGATGCCATTCTCGTCCATGTTCAGCCTGTGAAATTCCTTTTAATATAAAAAAATAACTTTCTTCAACCAAAAAATCAACTATGTAGGTTGGTCAAGGTATAGAAAAAAAATTGGATTCTAGTCATTCAGCACAACAATTCTTTTATTTACAAAGAATTTACGGACTGTTTCAACCCAAAAATAAAATAAAATACGGGCTATACTTTTGATTGAAAGAAAATATAAATACATTAAAAAAAAGTTAAAGTTGAACTACTTTTTGTGGTTCCCATGTACATTTAGTATCAAATTGATAGATTTTTACAAATGACACTTGTCAAATATGTAATGGGGTGTAAAATCTGAATTTCTTATACTTAGTGTAAACGTGTATTTGTCCTAATCTGTGACTTTACATTGCATCATGTTGTATGTGGTCCTTGCACGCGTACTTCATACATTCACTTTACAACACAAGACAATTACAATGACAGTTACCACGGTGGTTACCACGACAGTTATCACAACAGTGACATGCATATCATACACGTGCCAAAATAATAACCCGTTGTAAGGAAACATTTCTCTCCAAAACACGTTTCTTTTGAAAGAACATTATACTTTTCAAGTAACACAGTTTCCTTTAAAGAACAAAACCTTTCAGGTGGCATAGGGAAGAAACCCTTTCTTTCAACCTTATTGCCACATCGGTGTTTCTACCTAGGGACAATTTCCTCACATGTAACATTTCTTGTATGTTTTCTTCTATAACTCAAGTCCGCATGAATGTGTACTCCACACACTTAACCTATGCTATATCAAAGTGAGTTTTTCTGATGTCCCGTGAACCTCGATCACACTAAAATCGCCACCAAAGCTCATTTTTCATTCCTTTTATTTTCTTTCCTTCCATGGATTTACCACTTCTTTGATAAAGTGCTAGTGTAATTTCCTCTTCCTAAGCATTTACCCACTAAAAAATAATTGGTGTAATAATAGTATTCGAACAACACTAATCATAAGTTGGTCCAGTTGGATGAGGCGCTAGGTTCCCTTAAGCGTTCTCTAGCAGCGTGTCGCTCCCATCAAAAAGCATTTGGTATATGTCCGCTCATAAAGCGACTCTGACTGATTGAAACATCTGAAAAACAAAAAAAATTCTAACAACCACCACGTACCCAACCACCAATGATCTAATATGCTTCTATTTCTCTCATCATACTTCTTTTCTGCTTCTTTTGATTGACCTATAACGAAAAATGTAATATCCCGAACAGTTTCCTAGCTTGATGTCACGTTGTAAGTCAAACTGTCGAAAGCTCCACAAAATTGTTTTGGTAATTCAAGCATAAGTTTATATGAACCATCCACATTCTTATATTTATAAAGGTTTTTTCTCACATATACTATTAGGATATATGTTAAGAATTCCATTTTTAGAAACTAAACCCTAAACAACAATAATAAATTCTTTAAAAAACATTAAATATTCCTTAATAACTAATATATAACCTAGTTTTTGTAAATTAGAGTTCTTAACCTTTTGACCAAAAAAGAGTATAAATTACAAAATTGTATCTATAAGCGCATCCTCCTAGAACATATATAATATTTTTTTTAGGAAAGAGAAATGTACTTTGGTTTTTTTAATATCTTAATTACCTAGGTTAGACAACGTTCTCTTGGTAAGAATTTGATAGAAATGAAGCATTCTTTCCTCATTTGGAAAGTTACGAGGTTGATTGTTACATAATATTGCTTATTCAATTATTTACATAAAGTAGACTAAGATCGACATGGCGATATTATTTTATATTCGAGGTACGTACCAAATAAATGTAATATATAATGTAACTTTAAAGCTTAATTATTTTATAGCCCTTCCACAATAAATTATATGCTGCTCCATGATCTTGAAACTAATATTTCGTGATGTACATTTAGCAAATTATTTATTTGTTATTATATGTGGAGCGGTACTGTAGTACCGTTTATGTGCTTCCAAAATTTCACCTACTACTTTATCTATAATAAAGAAAATCTTATTGATATTCCAAGTTAGTCTTTTTCAATATGATCCCTCTAAAAAATAATTAGAAACGATAATAAGTCCCCTAAATGTCTTATTGATATTCCAACTTACAAGAAAACAAAATGATTACATATTTTATATTTCATATGTCCACTAAAATAATAATTAGAAACGATAATAAGTCTCCTAAATGTCTTAGGATATGGGGCAACAATACAATTGGTTGTTTATGAAGATCACAACCTAGAATTGCCGCGGAATCAGAATAAATGTTTTTGGATGGATGTTGAATCATTCTGCAAAATTGAACGAATACAACTAATTGCACTTTTTGAAACAAGAACAAACAAAGAGCCTAGTGTCTCGGCTACGGGCTTCTCGGGTGACATTTGCGTGATGTGGAAGACCTACCAACTCACAAATGAAATACTCGAAATTGACAAAATTGAAGCCAGATTTATTAGTATTAAGTATACAAACCTGATCACAAACAAAAAGTTCTGCTCATCCTAACTTATGCTCCATCAAATGAATCTGCAAAGAATGTTTTCTGGGACAGAATCATCTCCTTTATTAAAAATAGCTCTCTCCCGTGTATTATTATGGGAGACCTGAATGAAATACAAGACTCTTCTGAAAAACTAGGAGGTTTAACACCACCGTTGACAAAATTTGAAAGATTACGACAATTCAAGAATGAATGTGAATTATTGGATACCCCAATACAAGGAAACAACTATACTTGGCGGAAAAACAGAACATAAATAGATAACATCTATGAAAAACTCGATAGGGTGCTTATTCAACATCAAATCCTTCAACGGTACCCTGATATCTGTACCAAACACTTTGCTTTCACCAGCTCGGATCATTGTCCCATCTCTATTGAGCTTGCTTCTACAATACCCTTCAAAAATCAACCCTTTAAATTTGAAAAAAATTGGATGACTAGAAAGGACTTTAGAAATGTTGTTAAACAAGCTTGGAAAACTAATTATCATGGATCTAGAATGTTTAATCTAGTTTCCAAAACAAAATTACTTAAGAAACATGTCAAGATCTGGAATAAAAGTACCTTTGGTAATGTGTTTACCCAACTTCAAACCATAGAAAAACAGCTTTCTGACATTCAAACTGAGATCTGTATAAACCCTAATAACGATCTCATTAAAAAACAAAACAGACTTATAGAAAAAAAGGAAAAACTTCTTTGTGTCCAAAAGATATTTTGGAATCAAAGAGCTAAAGTTAAACACATAAAATATAATGACACTAATGCCAGCTATTTTCACAAAATAGCAAGTGGAAGAAGAAATAAAAAAATTATAAAAGAAATCAAAACCCAAGAAGGTACGAGCATTATTGGAGAAGAGAACATTATAAATGAAATCAGAAATGATTTTATTAAAAGGTTTAGAAGTGAGGACATGGATTATGTATTACTTCAAGAAAACCTAGAACTAATTCATTCTGAAATCTCTACAGAGGATAATATAGAATTAACGAGGAACATATCTAATGAAGAAATTAAGAAGACTGTTTTTGACATTGGTTCAGATAAATCACCGGGTCCTGATGGTATGACAATAATATTCTATCAAAAATATTGGGACATTATAGGTCCATATGTAATTCAAGCAGTAAAGAGTTTTTTCCTCTCAGGAAAATTGCTTAAACAAATAAATCATACATTTATCTCTTTGATTCCAAAATGTGACAATCCAAATTCTACTAATCACTATAGACCCATAAGCCTATGTTCTACAATTTATAAAATTATATCGAAAATCCTAACAACAAGACTTAAAGGAACCATGGAAAAACTAATTCACCCCCTAAAGGGTGCTTTTGTTGCAAATAGAGTCATCCAAGATAATATCTTGATTGCTCATGAAATTTTTCACTCATTCAAATCGAAAAAAGGAACAAAAGGATTCATTGCCCTAAAATTAGATATGGAAAAAAGCCTATGATAGAATTGAGTGGAATTTCATTATTCAAATTATGGAAAAATTTGGATTTCATGAAAGATTTATCAACTGGATAAAAGAATGTATTACAACGGTCTCCTTTTCGGTGCTAGTCAACAACGGACCCACAAAAATATTTAAACTAACCAGAGGACTTCGACAGGGTGACCCCCTATCTCCTTTTTTGTTTATTCTAGGCTCTGAAATCCTCGCCCAAAAACTTCAAAAAGCTTCGGAAAGACCCCGGAAACCACTCGGTTTTCAAATCACTCAACAAGGAATGCGAATTCCTTTCTTGGCATTTGCGGATGACATTGTGATCTTCTCAAAAGCAAAATATGAAAATTGCAAGGAAATCAAGGATATTGTTGATGGTACTGCAAAATCTCAGGACAAAAAGTAAATTTTCATAAATCTGCTTTTCAAGTCACAAAAAAGGTTACCAACTAAAAGAAATTAGCAATCCAATGTATTCTCACAATCACAAATATAATATCTCTTGAAAAATATCTAGGTTGCTCTATCATTAATGGTAGAGTCAACTCGAATACCTTTGTTGATCTTTTAATCAGCACACAACAACAACTATCTAAATGGAAAGCGAATTCTCTCTCTCAAGCAGGGCGAACAACACTTATAAAAGCTAATTTGGCATTAAGACCAAACTATCTTATGCAAAGCTTTATGTTACCTACACACACATATTGAACTTGACAAATTAAATAGATCCTTTTTTTGGAACAAAGACAACTCCTATAAACCTCTTATAGGGTGGGAAAAAATATGTAAACCAACACAACAAGGTCTTGGATTGAGAAAATCAAAGGACATGAATAAAGCTTTACAATTTAAGTTAATATGGAAAAATTTAGCCGAGCCAAATAGTTATTGGGTTAAAGTTGTTACCAAAAAATACCTGCAAACAATACACATGTTTCAATACGAGAAAAAAAGGAAATTGTTCTTGGCAGTGGTCCAAAATGTTTGAACTCCTGGAAATCTGGACTAATTTGGCAAGTTGGAAATGGCAGAACAATCAAATTTTGGTTTGATAATTGGGTCTCTAAAACCCCTTTGTGTGATATCATTAATACACAATCAATCCTGAATAAGGATGCCTTGGTAGCAGACTTTATTTTGTCAAACAAAACCTGGAACAAGGACTTGATTGAACAATGTTTACCCCATGACTTAGCCAAAAAAATTATCTCTATCCCAATACCTTTGAATAATATTCATGATAGAATGTACTGGGAAGCCAACAAAAATGGATGGTTCTTTACAAATTATGCTATGGACTTGATCAACAAAAACAAAAGATATTCTGTATATGATTCTTCATGGATCTGGAAGATGGATACATATCCCAAAGTTAAAAACTTTATCTGAAAAATAATGAAAAATAGACTTCCAACCAAAGCAAGAATAGCAGAAAAAGGAGTAGCAATCCCCTAGGATTGTATCTGTTGTAATGCACAATTGGAGGATTTGAATCATCTCCTATTCCAATATAACCATACCATGAAAACAATAGAAAAATGAATTATCATACATATGGTATCATTAGATCTCTAAACATAGGGAATAAGAAAATATATGAAATCATTGAGGAAATTCGACAAAAAACTAATAGATCACAATTTATACAATTAGTGGTCTCTTGGTGGGAAATCTGGTTTTATAGAAATCAGCAAAGCTTTGGAAGAACAAACAATGACATGGACATCATAAAGGATGTACCAATTTATATTAAAAAACTAATTGAGAATTGGGAAAAGACAAAGAACTAGAACCCTGACTGTTTAGCAGATGGTAAACCAAAAACACATAGAATAAATAATCTAAGACGACAAAAAAAGAAATGGAAAAAACCACCGAAAAATATAATCAAAATTAATACAGATGGATCAACCAAAACAAATGGTGAGTATAGTTTTGACTATATTTTCAGGAATAACACAGGTAAACTAATTTTTCTCTTTGGGGATAATTGTGATTTCTCAACCCCTTTAAAAACAGAAACTCTAGCAGTCTGAAATGCTTTGGTAATGGCTTATGAATTAGGCATTACCGACATTCAACTTGAATGCGACAACCTTATTACTGTGAACGTTCTTAAAAAAAGCTAGCACTGTGCATGAGATATTGAAATTTTAATTTCTGATATCCTTTGTGTTTTACAACTGTTTTCTTCAGTGCAGATTTGTCATATCTTCCGAGAAACAAACGTGGTGGCCGATTTCATTGCAAAGCTGGGCCATCGGAGTTCCTTGGAAGATATACGAGCTAATCTAGAACTTGTAATTCTCATTCGCAAGAATGCTATAGACTGAAAAACCGTTTTTTCTGTGATTTCTGATCTAATTTTTACCTTATAAAAAAAATATGGTCCCTCTAACATTAATTAGCAGGAAAAAAAAAAGGAAAAAACACTCTCTCTACCAAAGAACCCTAAAATGCAGCCGCCCCAATTTTTTTTTGCCCCTATCCTGCCCAAATCACCCAGATCCTCAACCAAAAAACCCCTAATCTGGTTTCTTCTTTGCTTCTTGCGAGACAATCTCACAAAATTCGCCCATCAGTACCTCTCACCCACGCACTCTCTCACTCGGGTTTTTACTCGCATCGTTCGATCAACGAGACCTGCTCTCGCATTCGATCTCTTTGGTACTCAATCACGAATTTGACGCAAGCGATCATCATCAATGGCGGAATCGACATCGATGAAGACGAGCACGATCTCGACAACCGATCTTGTCCTATCTTCACCCAAAACCCAATCAGGGTACCCAGATCTGGTGTTGGATATGGCTTATTCTGCACAAGATCTCGCCCCTGAGGATGGAAGAGATAACCATAAGCTTGACATTAATTGAAAGGTCTGGCGTTTTAGGTGAATGTTTCTTGAAAGAATTTGACCACCTCTTTAACCTCTCTCTCATCGCACCTTCACCGAGCCACCACCGAACCGATGTTTGCGACCCACCACCACGCACCCACTCCAACCGAACCCTGCGCACCCGCTGCTTAGCGCAACCCCTGTGCACCACGACACCACCTGTTGTACGCAACCCGCACCTTGATCCCTTCACAACCACACCACAACTCCCAGATCTGATTTTTTGGATTCACCATCTTTTCCTTACCCTCATTCAGCATTTGACCAAGTTCAGATGGGTCACTTGAATGGCGAGGCATCTTCAAACCATTTGAACCCGACACTGTCGAGATCGAGATCCTACGGTTCCCGTCGGAGGAGGTGGGTTTTCCGGAGGGGATCGAGAACGTCACCCAGCTAACGGAAATCGACAATTTGAATAAGTTCATAGAACCCCTGTAGCTGACTGCCGAAGGCCCACTGTCGGAGCTGTTGAAGGAGCGCTGACCGAGCTGCCTGGTGTCCCACTGTTTGTGTCTTTTTGCTTTTGTTGAGCTAATCTAGGGTGAAGACAGAGTTATTCTACATGTGGTTGTGGGTTGTGGTTGTGTTTGAGGCTCTTGAAAATCCTTAGAGGTCAACATAACGATAGTCGAGACTCATAAAAATCCTTTATTTAGGTGGAGGCAACGTCATAGTAGTTTATTCTGCACTTGTCCATGATTCATCCTGTTTGACCCGTCTTGATGTCTGTTGATTGTGCTTGACTCATCCTCTCTCTAATTCGTTTAGCTTGCTTTTGTTTTGTTGTATTTCCATTTGCTTTATTTGTTATTAGTTCTCAACCGATTTTCTCTGATTGTCGATTTATCGACCTTACGTGGGTTACTCGAATTCTTACCTTATTAAAAATAATATAAAGTAATATGGTCCATCTAACACATTTAACTTTTGACTTTAATAATTTGGTTCTCTTTTAGGAGAAATTTGATTGGATACAGTATACTGGAAAGTGTACTGGGAAACAATTATCAATTAACTTTCTAAAAGATATTACCCTTTTCAAAAGAATACTTACAACAGTCGAGGGTTTTAGCCATTATGGATATTCGTGATTGATGGAAAACGTACATATAAGCTAGGTGAAATTTAGGGTGTGTCTACTTATACAGTTTTTATAATTTATACACTTTTTTTTTCACATTTATTCATATCACCCAAATTTTAAAATTCAAACATTTTTTCTTAAAAAAAGTGCACTCTAAATAGAAAAAGTTTTTTTATAAACATATGTTCCAAACAAAGTCTTACTTTTCCACGATTTAAATTATTATGCTATATATGATTAAATGTGAAATTTGATGACAAATTATTTGAAATTAGTATGACAATCCTTGTCAATATAAAATCAATCACTTGACTCATGGGTATTTAAAGATATTTGTGTTTCAAAAAATAACATAAAAAATTGAAATAGATAAATCGTAAGAAAATGATATCCTTGTTTGGTATGCTCGTTATAAAGTCCTTTTTTCAAATAAATAGGTCCTTGCTATTTCATGCATCGGGTAAATTGCTATTTACCGCACTGCTTTGCCCGTGACAGACCAAATATATCCGTCTATGACGGACAAAGTCAATCCGCGCGTCACGGACGAACACCCCTCATCCGTCACGAACGAAGTTGCTGCCCTTAAAAGCAGCAACTTCGTCCCCTTCGTCATTTTACCCCAAAAAGCAGAACTCTCACTCTCTCCTCCATTCGTCCCCTTCGTCCTCTCCGCTCTCTTCCTTTCCATTCGTCACGTATCAATCGAATTCGTCCATTACGAACCGACATGTTAGTTAAATCTATCATTGTTCTTGGCTTAGTTTAATGGTTTTGAAATTATTGAATGTTATTTGAATTTTTTTGATGAATTAGGTTTTAGGGTTTAAGTGTTTAATGTTGGATTTACTTGTATAAATGTTGTTTGAAACGGAAAAATTGCTTGGATCTGGACAAATGTTGTTCGAAATGATGTTGTTTAATTTTGTTGAATCTTGCCATGTTTGAATGGCTGAAGTTGAAGATTAACAACCCGTCCGTGACAGACGGATCTGTTTTATCCATCACAGACGGATTGTGTTGATCCGTCACAGACGGATCATGACGGATCTATTTTTCATGTGTGTTGTGTTCTTGCAATTTGTGTGATTCTTGATTTATCTTTTATATGTATGTGTGTTGTGATCTATGGATGATGTTATATGTTCAATGATATGAATTGGCTATTCACTACATGTAGAATTCATTGTTGTTTGTTGATTCTAATGTGTTGTTTTTTCCTTTTACAGATGGATAACGAGACAAGATCTGCCCGCCATCAAAGGCAGAACACAGTCCATGAGGGACAAGAACAAGATCAGAACGACATCGTATACCGAAGAAGGGATCCTTCGAAGAAAAAATCAAAAAGAGGCGACGGTGCGGGACCAAGCACAATAAATGAACCGGTGGAGGAAGCGGTATATGCAGACCCGCCACTGAACACCATGGCGTTTAACGATCCACCCATATACTAGAATGTTAACCCAGATGTGGTAAGTAACTATACCTATGCTTAGAGAATAACCTGTCGGTTATTTAATATTGTTTCTAATAATTTCTTTTATAGTATCCGACATGGTATGTACCTCCTGTACCTGAGCAACCTAGTGGTTGGCCCATGTGGCCAGGAGATATGAGTGGGCAAGGTGTTTGGCCCGCTCAACGGCCTAGCTTTGAGGAACCGGCGGAGGAACCGACTGCTTCTACACAGCCTAGACAGATTGGAGGTCGGGATGCCATAGATCCGAAGTTGGTAGGACCTGTAGCGGGAGGTCCACAGAACCCAGACCTGTTGTTTAGCTTCGCAGCCCACACAACATACTTCATTTATCAAGGCATCGTAAGTTATCAAAACTTGATGCTGTTATTAAATTATTTCCCTATTTATTTTTGTATCTAAGATGTTCTTTTTATAGGAGCGATAAACTCTCACGTTTCAGCACAGACATGAGCAGCTACAGAAATGGAGGCTAGACGATCACTCTCCATGGTGCCATCTTGCCCGAAACAGCTGCATCACACATTTGCAGGACTTGATCTACACTTATGTAGATCAGCCTTTGATTTCTGCATTTGTGGAGCGATGGCAGCCGGAGACCAATTCATTTCATATGCCATTTGGAGAGATGACGATCACTCTCCTGGATGTCTATATGATTTTGGGCCTCAAGATTGATGGGGTTGGAATGGGACTTCCTCTCTAGGATCGCAGCAAGGGCAAAAATGATTTGTCCAATGAACAAGCGATGAGGGCAATGGAGTTCTTTTCCTTGACACCCGAAATGGCTACACGTGGGCTCGCTGTAGACAACCTGAAAAATCATTGCTTGACCACAGAGCTAGATGATGAGAAGATCACGTCGGGTTATCTGCTGTACCTGATGGGCTCGACCCTCTTTCCCGACAAGTCCCAACACATGTTGCCCATGCCTTATCTGACCTACGTGAGTGACATTGGTGGTACTCGCAATCTTTCTTGGGTTTCCGGCACGTTGGCATTCATGTATCGTTCATTGGGCGAGTGTTCACGACATGAATGTCGTCAGATGTCGACCTGCTACACGTTGTTGCTGGTAAGAATTGTGTTGCATATTATTTAATTAAATTTAAGGTATAGGTTGATATATTTGTAAAAAAATATTTATGTACAGGCTTGAATCTATCTATACTTCCCTAGCTTTCATCCTGAACAAAATCCCTGCTTCGGAGACGATGTGCCATATGCAAGGCGATGGAACCCTGTGCAGACTCGTAGAAGGCAGAGAAGAAACTAGAGGGAGGACCTAGATTTAATGCAAGCTTGGCATGTAAGTATCATAGGATGTGGTTTATGTCTCATATGAAAGTATTACAATTGTGTAAAGTTACTTACGGTTGTGTTAATTGCATCCAATTTTGTATAGGTTGACTGGCATCCCTATGGCTGTGTTAATTGTAGTATGCCGGAGTTGGCTCCTGCCTTTTTTCATGGGGTCATCTCATTTCTGAGAATTATCGAGCCCTATATACCAGATCGGGTATCGAGACAATTTGGAGTGGTACAAGGGATTCCCCGACTGGTTATAGAGCCCATCAAAGCACACAAACATCCCAGCATTAGGAGTTATATAGTACAGTATGACCCTGCTTCAAACTGGAGTTGGGATGCAAGAAGTGAACACTCCATCTGGATCACACATATGGGCCCTCCTGCTTTAGATGGATATGAGTGCAGTGCCGACTACATGAAGTGGTACATACCTCGTACACACCCATGTGTCAGGCCTCAGGATGCTGGCATCAGAGATCCTGTCCAGGTAAAAATATGTGTTGGATGTTTGTTTTTAATTTACATATACAATTAAAGCTTTACCTTAGTTAATTTTTACGTATTTTTGTAGGTCATTGGACAAGCATTGCATCGTCTAAATCCTTTCCATGATGCGGAGGAAGAGCAATTCTACAACATGCGCGACGCTGTGTGACACTGCATTCAAGACTTCAGACCCTTCGCACACGGCAATGATGATGAGGACGACGGAGATTAAGATTCATATGTTTTCATTTGGTACTCTGGTTGTATTTTAGGGAGAGTTTGAACGTCTTTGTTGGTAGTTTGTTGATAATCAAACTAATTTAAGTTTATTTGTTGGTATTATGATGATAATCAAACTAATTTGGACACAACCCTAAAGGATAGGCTCCATACGTGACAGGCGGATAGGCTCCATACGTGACGAAAGGATAGGCTCTATACGTGACAGATGTATAGGCTCCATATGTGACAGACGGTCTAGGGCACGGTTTGTCACAAACCGTGCCTCTTTACAGAAGCTAAATCTACATGACATCTTGATCTTTAATGTGGCGTTGGAATCACTCAATTCAGGATTACGTAGAAAAAGTTATACTTCTCCAAAACCATACAGAAAACTATAGTATGCATTTGCAAACCTTGTATCCAAGCAAAATATACATGACATCTTGATCTTTCCTTGTACGGGATCAACTAGCTGTTTCTTACATATTGTGTCGACGTGGCCAAGCCCTCCATTCCGACTCAATTCTATGCAACTCTATCTCGTACTCGGGTACAGTTGTTTGCTTGAATATATTATAGTATGCATTTGCAAACCTTGTACCCAAGCTTTTATCCTTCATCTCCTTCCTAGCATGGTCCTTTATGTTCTTCTTCACGTGGCGTCTACAGAGGATAGACTTTGCACTTGGAAAGAGTCTATCTACCGCATTCATCAAGGCCTTTTCACGATCTGTCACTAGGCATGTCGGTGTTACTTGACACTTTTTACACATTTCTAGAAGTTGTCGTGCGGCCCACACGCAGTTGTCTTCTTTCTCCTGCTGTAGAAACGCCCCCGCCACATTATAGTTCTTCAATGTAGACGTGACTCCTATTATTTCGAGGAAAGGCAAGTCATGCCTGCACAAGTAGATGTGTCATGCATAATGAATAAACATATCAACAAGTAGATGTTTTATAACCTGTTAGTGCTGTATGTGGAGTCTAGCAAAAGGACGTACGAAAATGCCTTTAGGAGTTTCATGGAATCTGGACTAGCAAAGAAAATGTCGGCGATCTTATTCGTTGTTGGATCCGACCTATACTCCATAAAGTAGTTGTTCTCCTTGCACTTATGGAAGAACTCTTGGACCACGGTTCTTCCTTCCATCCCACTATATCGGACATTGTACACTTCATTGTACACTTGCTTCATTTTAGTGCAGTTGTTCGAGTCCTGGTTAAGTGTTGTTGCAATCTTTGATGGTTTATTATGATTTTCTGTCATGACCTTACACAACTTCTTCTGCTCAGGTGTCATCCTGCCAACTGATGCATGCCCGTACAAGTCATCGCCAATGACATGGTTGTGGGTTCCAACAACTACCTTGATTGTATATGAGTCCCTCGGTTTTTCTTGACACAACAATTTAAATGGACAATCACATTTTTTGCTCCTTGTTCTTTGCCTTACTCTGTTTTCATCTTTAGGATTGTAAATTTCCGCTTTTTCACACAACAACCATGTCTTCCGAAGGCTTCCTCCACCAAGGTTTATGTCCTGACCAATAGTGATGCAAAAGTGATTATCAAAGCCAATCTGTCTAGCCCATTTAATTGCATCATCTCTGGAGCCGAATACTTCACCCGTGGTAAACTTCTCTGAATAATCTTTCGAAACAATCACTTCTTCAAGTGTAGGATAATCAAACTGCGGCTGTGTGTGTAATGCCGTAAACCCAAACTTAGGTGGAGCCTGCCACCTTACGGACGGAATTCCACTATGAGCAAAACAATCTAATCCCGGCATATGAGGTTGTTGAGGTGCCATATGTTTGCCGAACAACCCAAGTGAGAAGGGCGGTGGTGCCATGTCCCACGCATCTATCAAGGACAGATTGTTAATACCATTGTTCACGATATTGTTCTCCTATTGAAGTAAACAAACAAGTTAGCATAGAAGCATGTAAGAATCCAGTTTCTGTCAAATAAATCCATCCGTGACGAATAGACACATTCCATCCATCACAGATTGTAGCACCCATCCATCACGTATGAACCCTTTCCATACGTGATGGATGAACGACAACCATTCATGATGGATGGAACAAGTCCATCCGTCACGGACTGTTTTTCTTTCAAAAAACAGTCGCCGAACAAAGTTCTTGCACTTGCAATGATCTAGTCAAAATTCAATATAACAAGCCCAAACAATCAAACATGTACTTTTGCACACAAAATCTACAACTTTTTAGTACAACTTAATCAAAGATGATGTTTTTATGAACATATAGTAACAACTATTGAAATCACCTTAAGAAATTGTTTGTTTTTCCCAAAGAACAACTCAAACATATACATTTACAAGAAAGAACAATAAAATTCTTAACTTTTACTAACATGTAAAGTAAAAGCTTAAAAAACATACCTCATTGTAATGATAACCCCTTGAAACATCTTCTCCACCATTAAAGTTGAAAAAATCATCTTCATTTGCCATGGAAAAGAACCAAAGTAATGGAAGAGAATGAAATAAGTGTTGTGGGAGGAAAAGGGAAGAGTGATTGAGAGGTTTAGGGTTTAATTTTGGCCGTATATTGATGAGATAGGACGGAGTAGTTAATGTTGTTAGGTGGGGACAAGTAACATTCAATTTTCTGGTTGTTTACTTCGTCCGTGACGAACCATGTACATTCGTCCGTGACGGACCAAAGTGATCCATCCGTCACGTACGAATCCCTTTGGTCCGTCACGGACGGATGCACATAGTTCATCATGGACGAAACGATGCGTGAAATAACAATTTCACCCCGTGCGTGAAATAGAAATCGTGTATAAATATTTATCTTTTAATTTCACGTTTTCCTTTATCTCATAAATTTTAAAATTATATAAATATTTTGGGGTAAATACATAAAACCATCCCTTAGGGTTGTTTAGATGACCGCTCATAATGCATTTTAATGCATTAAACTGCATTATCTTGCATTAATTTCCTTCATGTAATGAAATTTAATGAATTAATAAACACATTTTGATGGTGATCCAAACAAACCCTTATTTACAAGAAACCACCCTTTATAAAAATATTTGCATTAAACCACCCCTATTTATAATTTATTGCAAACAACCACCCAATCCTTATTTTATCAAATAATTCAATTTAGATATAGTTTTAGTTCATAGTTTAAACACTTAAACAAATATTCAAATACAATGTAAAGTATATGCATATTTAAGCAAACATTTAGACACTTTAAAACACATATATTTTTGCATAAATGTGCATAAATTTCTCTAGTTTATACAGTTTATCCTTAATTTGTATATATTTTACGCCATATGTGAATCGTTTGCACGAGAATGACCATTATCACATGAAATGTTCCATATTTTTTAATTATTTTAATATTATCTACTTAAAAGGTAAATATGACATAATTAGAATTTGATAATATTATTACTCTTACATCATCAAAATCATTAAGAAAATGAATAAAAAAAAATTTTCACACGGACCATAATCGAGACCAAAGTGGTTTGGACCAAATCGAAACTGGAACAAAGTGGATTATTTTGGTCCGGTTTTCGGTCTAGGTTTTGAAAGAATTTTGGGTACATTACGGTTTGCATCGATGACATTTCTTGGTTTGGGGTGTTTATCTTGTTCGGATTAGAGTACACAAAAAACAATTAAAAATGATAAGTTTATTTTGGTTTTTTGGTATATGTAATATGATGATTAATACGATTATGATATGAGTGGTTGTTTGTAACAAAATACGAATAATGGGTGGTTTTATGCATTTTTTTATATATAAAGGGTGGTTTCTTGCAAACAAGAGCAAATGCGGGGTGGTTTGATGCATTTACCCAAAATATTTTTTAACAAGAAGTACTTTATACGTAAAAAAGTCGTTATAAGTAACTTTACCAAACAAGTACTTTATATATGTATTAGTGTTTTACTCTTTTGTGTTTGCATTTTGTATTTTATTCACCCTTGTTTGTATTTTAAATTTTTAATCAACATATCCTTGGGTTTTTACAATTTTGCATGTTTATTTGTGTCATTTTTAATCTAACTGTGTTATTTGCGTTTTTTACCTTATGTCAGTTTACCCGACTCTATAGTTTATTAGTCTCTACAATCTACTAGATATGTTCAATACATCAAATTACTTTCCTTATACAAAAATGGGACATATTTCGTGAGAGTGGGCGTTCCTCTAGGAAATAGATACCAACGTGGGCCATTCGATCCAAGAAACCAAAGGTTGGGACTTAAATAAAAAAATATTCGGCACAACCAAAAAGTTAATGAAAAATACGTATTTTTTGTTGGGGGGGGGGGGGGGGGACTCTGATATCTCTAATCCGGGTAAATTATCATAATGCGGTAAAAGTTAGTAAGACGTGTTAGTTTTCAGCTTGATTAAAATAATTTTTAGCTATTATTTTATTATTATGAAACTTCTAGAGTAAGTCTCTTTTTCCTTGCTTTTTTTTTGGATAGCCACCTATTTTTGTATGCCTTCCACCTATGTTCTTATGTGTCAACAAGCTAGTGACACGAATGGTGGATCCGAGTCCAAGAAATCAACAATGATGCGGTCCAAGGCTTTCCTAAAGCCATCCGGAACCATTCAGAGTGGTATAGAGAAAGATAGAGAATGGCGGAGTCCTCTAAAAAGACTCGGAATAGTTTGGAGTGAGCCGGAGCATCCTGGAGTGGGTCTAGAAAGGACGAGAGTAGGTTGGAGTGATCTAGAAGAGCGCGGAAGCATCCGGAGGCGTGCAGAAGCATCCGGAGGCGTACAGAAGCATCCGGAAGCGTGTGGAACGCTCCGGAGCGGGCTGGAGCGGAGCGGAGCATTCCGGAGTCACATACTCCGGAATCTTCCAGAGTGAACCCGAAGTCGGCTGGAGCGGGCAAGATTACTCCGGAGTGAGCTTGGAGCCTTCCTCCCTAGGCTTGTCTAGAATCCTCTACTTATGAATATTCTAGATTACTTGTAAAAGAGGTAAGCATGACTATAAATAGCTCTCCACCCCTTATTTTGCCAAGGCATCTCCATCCAAGCTTTGTAAAAGCCTTCTAACATTGTAAAGCTATCTTTCCCACAAATCTCTTTTGGTGTCCTTTCTAGCCATCATCTTAGACGCTTCCGCCATGACATTCATCGGGTAAGGCTTGACTTAGCTTCTCGAAAGGGTCGAGTTACCTAAGAGCCGCACGGTTTCGAGTTTGAGGTTCTCGGTCCGTGACAAGTGGTATCAGAGCGAGTCGTTCCAAGGGAGTATTGATGGCTAGCAATGAACCAGGGGTATCCGAGGTGGTCGAGCCGGGCCATGGTAGGGGGAAGGGTACGTACAAGAGTGGGGAAGACACGGGAGAGCTCGAGGGACGTGGTGTCCAACTTTGATGACCGTTTGGAGAGGGTCCATATCGCCGTCGGGGAGGTACGCGACTCGGTGAAGGATGTCAACCGCGACCTAGGTGGGGTATCTAGTCGGGTTGACTCCCTTGAGACATCTGTGGAGGAACTCAAGGGAGAACTTGGTGTTATGGAAGACATCAAGGAAGGGTTGCACGCTGCCCTAAACAAGTCATACTCGGAGCTCGTCACCAAGAATAAGCAATTCGAGGCTCTAGTGGTAGCCATGCGAGAGGAGATGGAGCTGCTCAAGAAGAAACTTGAGGCATGCCAAGCCGCCATGGGGGCGGGCCTACTCACGACTACACCAAAAACCAAGGTGGATGTACCCAAGCCAAAGGAGTTCGAAGGCAGCTAGACGACCAAGGATGTGGAGAACTTCTTATGGGGCATGGAGCAATAATTTGACTCGGTGGAGATCAAGGATGATCAACGCAAGGTATGTATCGCTTCTAGATTTCTCATTGACAATGCATTGATATGGTGGTGGCGTAGGACGTGTGAAAGGACCAGAGGGTCCCCGATCACGACATGGGCCGCGTTTCAGGCAGAATTCAGGAAAGAATTCTTCCCGACATATGCCAATGATGAAGCTCGGGCCAAGCTTCTTAAGCTCACACAGCGCACCACGGTGCGTGATTATGTGAAGGAGTTCTCGGAACTCACCCTCTAAATCGATGACCTAGCCGAGAAAGAGGGGTTGTTCTTATTTATAAACGAGCTTAGGCCATGGGCAAAACAAGAACTCCAACGCCGAGATGTGAAGACCTTACGTGACGCCATGACCACAACAAATGCGTTGATTGAGTTCACTACTCGGGAGCATAGTGGCTCTCCCCGCTACATGGGTAAAGGTGGGGGAGAAGAGGACGAGGGCAAGTTGTTTTGGGCGAAAAGATCGAACCGACCTGGATCGCCTTAAGAAGGGCAACTAGACAACTACAGAATTGATTATATCTGAATGATCCAAATCAAGCAAGGAACTAAGTGATATAAGATTAAACATATGCAAAAATAAAATTATCTCCCTTGAATAAGAGATCGGTCGAATCGAATGACCTAAGCGTCGGTCGCTTCAAGATTGAAATAAGGGATCGAACTTAGAGAGCAATCGTAACAGAGCGAGATAATTGCAAATGGTAACTGGTATTAGTCATAATAATCGTGTTTTTACAAGAATAAGATTAACTCTTTTTATACATAATTTACAAGATTTAACTAATATATCCGTTGTCGTCCGACTTTTCAGGGATTCGTCGAGTGGTTGCTCTAGCCGTCCGATATTCGCTCAACTGTCTCAACGTTCTTCTTTCTCCAGATCGTGTCCCAACTTGTTTACCTATCTGGGCCGGCTTTATGGACATCCAACAACTTTTGAGCCCAACAATTGCCCCAAGATCAAAGTGGGCCGGAGGAAATGAAGCGGTTTTCTGACGAGACGGTTTGATCTTTAGTCTAGCAAAAATCTCTTCCCGATTCTTCTGCAAACCACAGGTTATCGTGGCGCTTCGTGAGTGGCCCAAGGTTTTGACCACAGGGGAGGCGGTTTTACTGTGTTAAATAACCCTCAATCGGCTATTATATCACCACAGAGCCTCACGTCCTTGTCAAGGTAATTTCCTCTTTTCCAAATTTTTACTCTTCTTCTCCTTTCGCTGTTTCCATGGCGTCTTCAAGGTCTAGGAGTAGAATCGCGTCTGGTGATCCTTCCGAAGATGAGAATGCTTTCACCCCTTTAGGACTCCTTAGTAGTTCCGATTCCATTGGTGGAACCCTAACTTAGGCCGAGTTGGATAAGGTTCTTGAAATTGGTCAGTTCCCCGTAGGCACTGTGGCTCATCTTCCTCTTCCCCATGAGCGAGCCGAATTGTACCATATGGATTGGGTTTGTTTCTTCGAGTACCCCTTCAGGATTAGCCACTCTTTTCCGTTTTCCAATTTGGTTAGGAACTTTCTTTCTGTCATGAGACTTGCCCCTTGTCAGGTTATGCCCCATACTTGGCGTTTACTTAGGGTAATCGATCTTGTCACCGCCGGTGTCAAATTTGACTTTGACGCTTTGTGGTATTCTTACTATCTGAGTAGTAGGGGTTCTTCTAGGTTTCAATTACGCCTTCGTCGTGACAAAAAGCCTTTAGCTTTGAACCTGGATGTTAACGACCGTGGGTGGAGAACTCGTTTTTTCTTTGTAGAGCGCGAGTCGCTTGAAAGGGGGGTCGATTGTTCCTTTTTGCTCTCAGACTGGAGGAAGACAAGTATTGTATTCTTCCTTTGATTTTTCTTTGTTGGGAATCTTCTAAACCCTTGCTTACGTGGTTTTATCGCAGTGCCTGAACCAGGAGAACCCGAGGATTTCGAGGCAGCGACCAAGGCTTTACTTAAGCTCCCTGAATCGGAAAGATATTTCAAGAATATCAACTTCTTAATACCTAATCCTGTCGAGATGTCGACTCCTTCTGTATCCATCTCCAAAGACACTTGTTCATTCCTACAGTTATGCGTGTGGTTGGTCTTCGGAGTTTTCATATGCTTATGGTGTTGTGCTATTTTATCAGCGTCTCGCGGCGGTCGGTCCAGCGCGCGTTTGTCGGGAAAAAAGACTTTGGGAGCAAAAGCTGTCGGATGCCAAGGCGTCTTCTTCGAGGGCTATCGTCAAGACCCGACCATCTGCTGGAGTAATCGCTTTAGACTCTCCGTCGTCTAAGACATCATGTGCGAAGAGAAAGGCGTTCGTCACTTTGGGTTCCCCGCCAGGGATGCTGAAAGAAAGAGCGGCAAGTGACTTGACTCGATTTGTGGATCCAGAAGCCAAGAAAGAGATTGGCGACCTTTCTCCTATCGATTGTATGGACGAAGCCGCCGTTGGCGCCTGGAAAGTAAGTAGTAGGAGATTCGAATTCATCTTTTTTTTTTTTTTTTTTTTTGAAACTGATTACATGTTGTATGGAATGTAGGCCTTTCAGTACTCGATGGTCGCTTTCTCTACTATACAGGAATTGAGTGATAGGTCTGACAAGTGAATCACACAGGTGGAAAGTCAAGCGGAGGCTGCCAAGGACCGTGTGAGGATTATCGAGAAGGAGTTGATGTCGGTCAAGGAGGAACTTCAATCTCAAGTCAAGGAGGCTGAGAAGCGTCGTGAAAAATATGCTTGGACCGCTGGTGACGTAGGGACTTATTATTGTCTGAAGTCTCGCATTGAGATGATGGAGGAGTTCGCCGTTGGTACTCATGTGGATTAGGATGTTGAAGGGGAGAGATCCAATTTGGACCTCTTGTATCCTAATGGCAACCCCGGTGAAGAGCTCTTTAAGTTGGCCGGCTTGGAGGGAGGAGAGGATGACCAAAAAGATGATGCCGATTCTGAAGCGGTCGAGGAGGTTGAGAAGTTTGAAGACGTGTTGAAGACTCTCCCTGAAGCGACAACTGATAAGGAATTCGATCCTGTGCGCCAAAGAGAAGTCAGACGAGTCTTAGTATGTATGAAGATCGTGTTATTTGTCTCAAAACATTCTGACTGTTTAGATACTTTTATCGTGACATCTTGTGCCCCATCGTGGAGATGGGATGGATAATGTTTTTGCGACCCATCCACCATCGCGGGTCGCGTATTTTATAAGTTGTTTTAGTACTTGCTACGTACCTTGTGTTTGTGTGTTTCTTTGCAGGTGGGTTTCGTCGATTACGCCTTGGCCATGACACGAATCGTTTGGTCGTAGCGACCTGTAGTTTGTAGGTGTCAGTGTAGCATGCTTTGTGTGTTTAGGGAAGAGTAGTTTGTATCATATGGTAAAGACGAATACCTTGAATAGGACAACCCTTTTGTAAAAGAGGATGTTTTTGTGTTGTTTCCTCCATTCCCTACGTATCGATCGATTTGGATGTTGTAAGCGCTTGTTTTATATATGGTAAGGATATCCTTTTGAATGCCAAGTTTATCTTCGAGGCCTCTCGTTCCTGTTCAGATTGCGTTTAAGAGTACAAAAAAGAAAGATCTTGGGGCGACCGTTGGGGGGTAACCCAACGACCCTCCGATGCTTAAGTCATTGATCATAATTCAAGCGATTATGAATGAATAGATATACAAAAAATGTAAAGAGAAGGGAAGTTCAGAAATGATACAACTTTAAGTGGGTCACGTTCCAACTTCTGGGGATCGGCTGTCCGTCCTTTGTTTCTAGTCGATATGCTCCTTGTCCGACGACTCCCTTGATGAGATAAGGTCCTTCCCATTGGGGTGCTAACTTTTCGTCGGTTGGATCTTTAGTGTTTTGGAACGTTTTCCTTAGGACCCAGTTTCCTAACTTGAAGACTTTAGCTCGGACGTTCTTGTTGTAGCTCCGGGCGACTTGTTGTTGGTATTGGACCATTCGGATTCTGCCTTTCTCTTTGGTTTAGTTGACGGTGTCGAGATTGTGAGCTAACTCGACGTCGTTTTGCTGTGGAGTTTGGAGTCCGTATTTGGCGGTTGGGACGAGTAGCTCAGTGGGGATGACTGCCTCGCTTCCGTATACCAATGAGTAAGGGCTCTGCCCTGTTGCATTTTTTGGCGTCGTCCTGTCGGACCATAATATCAAAGGGAGCTCGTCGGCCCATTTGCCTTTTGCCCCTGTGACGCATTTTTTGAGATTGTTGATGATGATTTTATTGCTAGACTCTGCTTGACCATTGGATTGTGGGTATCTTGGTGTGGACGTGACTAGTGTGATGTTCCACTATTTACAAAAAGATCGCATCTTGCTACCGATGAATTGGGAGCCATTGTCGCATACAATTTCTGAAGGGACGCCAAATCTGCATAGAATGTTACGTTTTATGAATGAGATGACGTGTTTTTCTTTTACCTCTCGATATGCTTCGGCCTCTATCCATTTAGAAAAATAGTCAGTCATGGCCAAGAAGAAGACGCGTTGTCCCGACGTCGGTGGCATTTTTCCGACGATGTCCATTCCCCATCACATGAAGGGCCAGAGAGCTAGAGTTGGATGGAGCATCTCAAACGGCTGATGTGTGACAGGTACGTGTCGTTGGCAGGCGTCGCACTTTCTGACGTAATCTATCGCGTCTTTGTTCATTGTGGGCCAATAATAGGCTGCGTCCTCCAGTATGATTTCCGCATTCTCCGTCGTGTAGGGATTGTAAGACGCGTCGTACCTCAGTTGTTTTGAGGCAGCGTAGGTATAGGCCTGTAACAGATCATTTGAACAAAATATTATCTTCTAAATCAAAGGTTACGACTTGTACCTTGAGTCTTTTAGCTTCTGCTTTGTCTGCTGAGAGTGTTCCATCCCCGGGCCACTTGATGTAGGGGGTGGTCCAATCATCTTGGTCGCCTACCAAATCTTCTTCTGTGTGGTTGCCTACCTCTGCTGAGATGACTTCTTCTAGGGGTAACTCGTCCATTGTCTGAATATCATCTGGATTGGGTATTTTGAAGATTTTGGGGACGACCGGTGTGGTGATATGTGCTAATGGAATGGTGATAACAGTTTTTCGTCGTTCTAAAAACTGCTATGCAAAATATCCAAACAAACCCTAAACCGTAGTCCTAGGTAAGTAAAGGTCGAACCCACAGGGAGGCGAATTCTGCCTATGTATGCAAATTATGTGTCAACGCAAAGTAACCAAATGGGGGTTTTGTGAGTTTAAGTAATCTAAGAATGCAAAAGTAAACAAGCGAAAGAGTTGTGAAATCAGTGATGGGAAAAGCACTTAGTCAAACAACATCCACTATTCGTATGACAAGTTGATCCTAGATACTCATTCAAAATCTCATGCAATGGAAATTCCAATTCCTTTTCAGATATAACTAATAGCACAACCAGAAACTATTAGCACTAACTAATTTAACAACCCTGAAACTATCAAGATTCAGTTTAACAGCAGCATTAAGAATATGAATATAATTGGATACAATTCTAGCATAAAACAACCAGCTTTTATCCTAAAATATAAATCAATTCTCTTCTGCATAAGACTAGCACAACCAGATACTAGTACGATGCAGTTGCTACTCTGAAATAGATATGCTCAACCAGTAACAATCTAAATCTAGCAATAGATCAATAACGACAAACCCTAGTTGCGTCCAAATAGAGATTATCAATATCAATCATAAGCAACTCAAGCAAGAGAAGAGATAAAAACCATGCAATAGATTAAGAACGAGAATCTCACAACTAAATCCAAACAAAAGCTTCAGCATCTGACTAAGCCAGGGAGGCTTAGTTCTTCATAACGTAGAATGGGAATTAGGGTTTTTGAGAGAAAGATGAAGATTCGCAAATAAGCCTTTTCTCAACCCTTAAATACTAAAGGAAATAAAGCTAAGTTAACCTAAAACGAAATAATAAAAAGTAATAAAATAATCCGAAATAAAACAAATAAGGAAAACGGACTCGGTGGGCTTCTGACAGCGGCGGCGGGCGCCGCAACCTCCACGGCGGGCGCCGTAATTAAACGGCGGGAGCCGTGGTCACTTCGTAGCCAAGGTTGGTGGAAAGCCAATTACGGCGGGCGCCGTAAGGTTCACGGCGGGCGCCGTAATTACGGCGGTCGCCGTCTTTGTACGGCGGTCGCCGTTCTTCGGTTTAGCTCCTGTGACACTTCCGTAAAAACGCCATAACTTTTGATTCCCAACTCGGATCGCGCTCATATTTTGAGGACTTTCAGTAGATTTCAAAAGCTAACTCCTCGAATTGGAATCACTCCATTTGGACATCGGAGTATAGAGAACGAACCAATTGAATTAAGCCTATGGTTCTTCTACTCTTCATTGCACTCCTCTTCCTATTCTTCTCATGTGGTTTCTTCCTCAGTGTCTCATATGATATCCAAAACCGCTCAAACACCTCCAAATACACCAACTTCGCCCCCAAACGCCATACACATGAATGTTTCTAAATCTACCCGAATGGCACCAATAAAACCTCTAATGACTCTTACTTAAGCCCTACAAAGTAGTGCTTATCAAACCACCCCATGCTTAGATCTTTGCTCGTCCTCGAGTAAACTAATAAAGAGCCTACTCCTCCAATGCAGCATCCAAGGTCTTAGGAAGCATATCCTCCAACCAAGAGTCACCTAACCCATGCCAAAACTCCTGGCACCAATCTCATTCACAACACATCCACAACTCAACAAGCATAAGGGGCAAGCAGAGTACTTCCCCCAAGCTAAACCCGGACATCCAATAGTGTGAGTAACCTCTAATCCTAGCCTCCATCTATTGCTCCTTATGTCTCCCAGAGTGACCTACCCGACAATCCTTCTTTGACTCCTCTTCTTATGACGCCTCGCCAAGAATAGTGAGAAATCCTAAAATCACTCTTCTTCTTTTTCACTCGTTTTGCCAAGGCGTCCTTTCAGGTTTTCACCAAGCCACTCGTTTCATTTTCCAATAGATGTACTCACATAAGCTCACGTCACTCTTGACCTCATATTACCCCAGCCTAATGCTGGTCCAAGCCACCTGCTTATTACCTAGGCCGCCCTTTCGGGTTTTCGACCTATCCCAGGATTTTTTATGATAGCCTTTTTTTTCAAATTTTTGGCTTTTTCTCTTTTTTCATTTTTCTCCTCAGCAGCGTAGCAAGTATAAAACCCCACCCCATGCTTAAACATTGCATTATCCTCAATTTAATGAAAGACAAAAGAATAAAGCACAGGGAAAAGCAAAAAATAACTCACAACGTTGCCGAGTTGGCTTGGACACTTCCTTGTTGTTGGCGGTGTAGTCATAAAAGCGCATATCCAGGTGTTGAGCGTGCGTCTTAATTACTCCATAGTCGTCTTCTACCGTGCAACCATAAGGTGACCACTTGGTGAGTAGTGGTAATCAAACAATGCGGGGCTGCACAGCCTTCAACTCTATCAACTCCTACCACACAACCAAGATGAACCACTCTGGTGAAGTAGTGGTCAGACAGGGGGACGGGGTTGCATGGCCTTCAAAAATGGGCCCAGATGTCATCGTGGTTGGGCCCTGGTATTCCTCCTCTCCAGCTGTCGACTACAGGGCCATCATCGTTGCCAAATAAATGTAGGGTGAATGTATTCCTCCGTTTAGCAACATGATGCGCACCTCTCCGTGGGGAACTCTGGATAGCATGGTAAAACTTTTTTTTTTTGCTCCCCGTTTAAGGTTTTTTCCGGAACTTTTTTTTTTTACATGAGAAATTGCGGCGGTCGCCGTAAGGGGTGCGACGGTCGCCGTAATTACGGCGGGCGCCGTAATTAAACGGCGGTCGCCGTTCTCAAGTCGTGGCCAACTTTCTTGGCGAGGCATTTACGGCGGGCGCCGTAAGGGTAGCGGCGGGCGCCGTGAACTCCTTCTTCACTTTTTCGCGCTTCCTGCAGGTTAGTTCGACACAGAACTACAAAAACTACAAAACTAAAAAAATTCAAAAGAAAATAAACTAAGGGAAGGGGAAAGAAAATACCTAACATCGGGTTGCCTCCCGAGAAGCGCCTTGTTTACTGTCCTTGGCTCGACATAGTGCTCAACCTCTTCAACTCGGGTTGCTCCTATCACTTGAACTCCTGAGGTCTATATCAGGGGGATGCCGCTTTGTGTGCTCCATGTTGAGCCTTTCCCCCATGCTTGTGCCCTTCATGATGGTTGGACCGCTGTTCATATCTATGAATGCACTTGACATCTTCAGAAAAGGCCTACCCAACATCTCAGGGCCTGCATGTTTGTTCTGCCCCGCATCCAGCATGTAAAAATTCACCACCTGAATTAAGGCCTCCTTCTTGTGCTTCCCTTTTGGTTTCTTCTTTATATTGCCCAGCGCCCTTAAAAACTCTGTGTAGCGAGGGATGCAATTTGCCAGTTCGATCAAGGGAATGGTTGCCTCGCAGATACTGAAGGTTTCATATAGCTCTTTGTCATTCTTCAGCCTTCGAGTATCTTGTACTGCCTCAGGGAGGGGCGTGACGGGGTGCAGCGCAATGAGCGGGGAGGAGTTTAGACGCACATACTCATCATAGGCAGCCTTGAGAGGGTCGGGGGTTGCCGGGGCATTTTCGAGAGGAACGAGCGTCGCAGGATCGTTTTCGCGATTGCGGCTCTCCTCCTCTTGGTCGCTGAATTCCTCCAGTCCCATAAAATACTCTTCTTCAGAAAGCACAACGCGGTCCAAAATATCGTCTGGAATACCCATCTCCTCAGTGGGTGAACCGAGGTCGAGGTATACCTCCCGCGGTCTTGGGTTCTCTTCTGCTTGAGACGGAAGTTTACCAGAATCCTCCGCTTCAAGTTTACTCACCGCTTGAGACATCTGACCCACTTGCCTTTCCAAGTTCTGAATGCTAGCTTGTGTAGTTTCTTGGAATTGCAATGAGCTTTTAGTCAACTTGGCAATACTCTCATTGAGATTGACGTTGCTCTGCATTAGCATCTTCATCATATCTTCCATGGAAGGTGATGGGTTTGAGCTCTGCCCTTGAGGTCTTAGCACAAACGGCTGCCTAGGTTGTTGAGGATTACCCTGTTGCTGCACTTGACCTTGATTCTGTTCTGGGTCTTTCCACCTGAAGTTGGAATGATCCCTCCAACCTGGATTGTATGTATTGGAGTAGGGATCATATTGCAGCTCCTGATAGGAGTGGGGAAATCTATCCATCTCTGTAACAAAATCAAAAAGGGAAAACAAAAATCAGTAGCACGGGTGTGGACCGTAAGATAGGTCCACACAAAAGTTGACACACAAATCGCACACAAAATAGATTATTGCCTCCCTGGCAACGGCGCCAATTTGATAACAGGTTTTCGTCGTTCTAAAAACTGATATGCAAAATATCCAAACAAACCCTAAACCGTAGTCCTAGGTAAGTAAAGGTTGAACCCACATGGAGGCGAATTCTGTCTATGTATGCAAATTATGTGTCAAAGCAAAGTAACCAAAGGGGGGTTTTGTGAGTTTAAGTAATCTAAGAATACAAAAGTAAACAAGCGAAAGAGTTGTGAAATCAGTGATGGGAAAAGCACTTAGTCAAACAACATCCACTATTCGTATGACAAGTTGATCCTAGATACTCATTCAAAATCTCATGCAATGGAAATTCCAATTCCTTTTCAGATATAACTAATAGCACAACCAGATACTATTATCACTAACTAATTAAACAACCCTGAAACTATCAAGATTCAGTTTAACAGTAGCATTAAGAATATGAATACAATTGGATACAATTCTAGCATAAAACAACCAGCTTTTATCCTAGAATGTAAATCAATTCTCTTCTGCATAAGACTAGCACAACCAGATACTAGTACAATGCAATTGCTACTCTGAAATAGATATGCTCAACCAGTAACAATCTAAATCTAGCAATAGATCAATAACGACAAACCCTAGTTGCGTCCAAATAGAGATTATCAATATCAATCATAAGCAACTCAAGCAAGAGAAGAGATAAAAACCATGCAATAGATTAAGAACGAGAATCTCACAACTAAATCCAAACAAAAGCTTCAGCGTCTGACTAAGCCAGGGAGGCTTAGTTCTTCATAACGTAGAATGGGAATTAGGGTTTTTGAGAGAAAGATGAAGATTCGCAAACAAGCCTTTTCTCAACCCTTAAATACTAAGGGAAATAAAGCTAAGTTAACCTAAAACGAAATAATAAAAAGTAATAAAATAATCCAAAATAAAACAAATAAGGAAAACGGACTCGGTGGGCTTCTGACAGCGGCGGCGGGCGCCGCAACCTCCACGGCGGGCGCCGTAATTAAACGGCGGGAGCCATGGTCACTTCGTAGCCAAGGTTGGTGGAAATCCAATTGCGGCGGGCGCCGTAAGGTTCACGGCGGGCGCCGTAATTACGGCGGTCGCCGTCTTCGTACGGCGGTCGCCGTTCTTCGGTTCAGCTCCTGCGATACTTCCGTAAAAATGCCATAACTTTTGATTCCCAACTCGGATCGCGCTCATATTTTGAGTACTTTCAGTAGACTTCAAAATCTAACTCCCCGAATTAGAATCACTCCATTTGGATATCGGAGTAGATAGAACTAACCAATTGAATTCAGCCTATGGTTCTTCTACTCTTCATTGCACTCCTCTTCCTATTCTTCTCATGTGGTTTCTTCCTCAGTGTCTCATATGATATCCAAAACCGCTCAAACACCTCCAAATACACCAACTTCTCCCCCAAACGCCATACACATGAATGTGTCTAAATCTACCCGAATGGCACCAATAAAACCTCTAATGACTCTTACTTAAGCCCTACAAAGTAGTGCTTATCAAATGGTGTGGAACCTCTAATGACTCGTAGAAGAGCTTGCACTTATCCGAGGACTTGGATATGAATCTGTTTAACGCCGCTATTCGTCCTATTAGTTTCTGGACGTCCTTGACGCATCGAGGGGATCCGAGGTTGATGATGGCCTTGACCTAGTCGGGACTGGCTTCGATCCCTCTTTGAGTGACCATGTATCCCAAATTTTTTCCTGAAGACACTCCGAAAGAACATTTAGTCGGGTTTAATTTCATGTTATATCTTTTCAATACCTCGAAAGCTTCCTTCAGGTGTTCGATGTGGTCCTCTGCCGCTTTGGACTTGACGAGCATGTCGTCGATATAAACTTCCATGGTATCTCCGATCTGATTTTTGAACATTTTGTTTACCAACCTCTGATACGTAGCCCCTGCATTTTTTAGTCCAAGGGGCATTAATTTGTAGCAGCACGTACCTTGGCTTGTTATGAAAGCTATCTTTTCTTGGTCGTCAGGGTCCATGAGAATCTGGTTGTATCCGCTAAACGCGTCCATGAATGTCAGCATTTCGTGTCTGGCGGTCGCGTCAACCATGGCGTCGATACATGGTAATGGGAAGGAATCTTTTGGACATGCCTTGTTTAGGTCTGTGAAGTCGATGCATACTCTCCATTTCCCATTCTTATTTTGAACCACGACGACGTTTGCTAACCAGTTGGGGTACTTGACTTCTCTTATTTTGCCTGTCTCAAGTAAGTTTTTTACCTCGTCGTCTACAATCTTGTTACGTTCTGACGCGAACTTTCTCCTTTTTTTGCTTGACTGGAGGGTATATGTGGGATCTACATTCAATTTGTGAGTAATAATATCCGGAGAGATCCCCACCATGTCTTCGTGTGACCAAGCAAAACAGTAAGAGTTGGATCGTAAAAAAGAAATTAAATCTGCCCTGGTCGAATCGTTTAGATCCGATCCGACCTTCACTGTTTGTGTTGGCTTTGAAGGATCCAGCGCGATCTCGTCGAGTTGTTCCATTTCTGGTTCGACGTATCGTGTGGTTCCTTCGCCATACTGTGATTGCTATGCAGAAGGTTTGTCGACTGCCCCTTTCATTGAAGTGACATAGCACTCTTTGGCAGCACGCTGGTCGCCTTTTATTTCTTGTACCCCCCACTTAGTAGGAAACTTTATTGTCTGGTGGTAAGTGGAAGGTACAACTTTCATGGCGTCGATCCAGGGTCTGCCAAGGATTGCATTGTATGGAGACGGGCAGTCGAGTATCAAAAACTTTACCTGTTGATTGACTCCACCAACGTACATTGTTAACACGAACTCGCCTTGGGTATACTTAACTTTCCCACTGAATCCGACCAGCGGGGTAAAGTTTCTGGTTAAGTCGTCCTCGCTTAAACCCATACCCTTTAAGGCGTCTAGTGTCAACAAGTTGGTGGAGCTACCTGTGTCGATTAGAACACGACGGATAAGGCAGTTGCTAATTGAAAGTGAAATTACCAAACCGTCATGATGATCGCCTAACTCTTGAGCTTCCGTGTCGTCGAAGGTAATGGCGGGGGCGTCGGAGATCTGTAATTGTCTTATCTCCGTCCGAATCGGCTTGTTGCCTTTGCTCTCTCGAGCATTGATCGGCACTATTTTGTAGTGCATTTCTAGGGGTTGTTACCAGGTTTGAGGTGCCATTTGGTTGGATTTAGAGAACAATTGGAGATTATGGAGTTAGAGCGGAGAAGTGTGGTTTTGGTGGTTTGGAGGAGCTAATTGGAGACATCCAGAGGAAGAGGAGTTGATCACCTGAGGAGATGGCTAAATTCCCGAGAAGAATGACGGAGAAAAGCAAAGGCCGCGACCGCGGTTAATTCGAGAAATTAATTAGGCCACTTCGAGAGCAAACCGCGACCGCGGCCATCTGCTGGGAGGCGAACCAGCTTAATTAAGCAAGCCCATGTGAAGCTGGAATTTGAGGAAATTCGGCCCGTGAAGAGGAAAGGCCCAAACAAATGAAGAAAGGCCCACCGTGAAGATACCCGCGTGAAGTGATCCGGGATTTGAAGCTGGAAAGAGACGGAGCACGACGTCAGCCATGACGTCAGCGCGTTGGTGCTGTTGCTGGAGTGGGCCGCGCGAGAGGAGATTAGGCCGGGAATAATGCATGTGGAAGCCGAGATTTAATTCGTTGGACCGGGATTAATTTCCCCAGGATTCATTGTTTATTTTTGTTATTATTGTATTATTGTTATTTTATTATTTTACACACTTTTAGAATTAGGTTAAAACACTTTTTGTTTACCAGTTGCCGAGATCAAATAGTGAGACCTAGTTTATTTTTCATCGTTGTTTTTCCCTTTTGCTCAGGCAGACAATTGAAGCCTTTGGATTGATTGGATTGTGAGTTTATTCCTTTACTCTTTCTATGATTGTTTTAATTATCTCTTGTGCTTAATTTCATTGATCATATATCGATTCCCCTTGATTTGTTGATTAGGAAATCAAATAGATTGTTAATAGTAGTTCCCTCTAGCTTGACAACCTAGAGAAATTAGTATTATGCTATTGATTCCCCTTTTCCATACAACCTGTTGAGATTGTTATTGATCATACTACTGAGGATTGGAGGATACTGGTTGAGAATCTAAATCCCTTAGTTTGTGTAGAGAATTAATTGCATGCAATTGTATGACTGGTTGCTACACTTGCATGTACCTATCTATTCCTGAACTTCCTGCTGCTATTGAATTAAATCGTGAAGGTTAGTAGGGATTTGTTTAATAGTTAGGGTTATCAGGACTAGTTGGACTGGTAACTAATTCAGAACAGGGATTAGGACTTTCATGAGTATTGAGGACTAGGAATAATCAATGATCGATCTATCAATCTGAAGTGTGGATATTTGTTTGGCTGAGTTATTTCCCTAATTTGATTTCAAGTCTTTGTTTTTATTTATTTTGTTTATTATTTTGTTTTTTTAAATCAGAAACCCCCTGGTTACTTGTTGGTATACAATTACATCATTGGAATAGTATTTGATTCTCTATGAGATTCGACCCTTACTTACCAGACTACATTAGTTGGGTTTGTTTAGGATTATTTTGTTTAGGTGTTACGACAACGCCTTATCAAATTTGGCGCCGTTGCCGGGGAAGGTTTTCTGTTTTGTTGTGTGTTTTTGTGATTGACTTTGGTGGAGACCTATCTTATGGTCGACACTCGTAGTACTGACTCTCCTCTAGCTGCTTTTGATCCAGAAATCGACAGATCATTCCGTGCGAACCTACGCGATCAAGGAGAAGAAGAAACAGAGGTTGAAATAGTGGAAACAGTTGAGACAGTTGAGACGGCTGAGCCAGTTGACATCCCTCCTGAAGCAATGGGTGAAACTCTGAGAGCGCTGACTGAACCGAACATTAGGGCACAACCCCCTTGGCTGTCGTCATCCCTACACTTGACGAAGGGGTGAACTTTGAGCTGAAATCTGGAGTCGTTGCTTATCTCCCGAAATTCCATGGTTTGAGTGGAGAAGACCCGATATCTCATCATGGTAAATTCCACAATGTCTGCATGACTATGAAGCCAAGGAATGTGACGGAGGATCAGATCAAGATGAGAGCCTTTGGTTTTTCTTTGCTAGACTCTGCTAGCGACTGGTATTATCACTTGCCGCCAGGGACCATAAATACCTGGACTAAACTGCACAAGGCGTTTCTTGACAAGTACTTCCCAACAAAGAAGGCGAATGCTTTGAAAAAGGCAATTGCTAACATTGAGCAGGGTGCTAATGAGACGCTATATGACTATCTTGAGCGGTACAAGAGGCTATGCTCTAGCTGTCCGTTCCACGGATACGCCAAACAGGATCTTGTTCTCTACTTACACAATGGTCTGCTCGATCAAGAGAGAAGGATGGTCGACGCTGCATGCGGTGGAAGCATTCTTAATCTGACACCGAACGCAGCCATGGAAAGATTTCAGGAGATGAGTGAGAGTACCAGGAGCTTTGGTAAGATGTACCAGAGAAAGGGAGTCAATGTTGTGACTCCTGCATGATCTAGTCCTGTGCTGAATGAGTTAGCTGAGTTGAAGGAGATGGTGAAGAGAATGGAAAACCAAAACACTCCTCAATAAGTCAAAGCATGTGGGATTTGCTGTGATCAATTCCACCCTACTGATGCTTGCCCTCAACTACAGGAAGAAGGTACTGCTGAAGTGAATGTTGTAGGAGGTTACGGACCCCCTAGACCGCATTTTGATGGACAACCCAACTACAATCCGAGAGGGCGAGACCACCCGGGTTTCAGATGGAGTGACCCATAAGGTGGTCAACAACCATTACAATAGCAATACCAACAGAGAGCCCCATACCAACAGAGGCCCCAAGGCCAATACACTTCTGCTACTACTGAAGAGATGCTCAAGACCTTGACCCAGCACTTCGCCACTCATGTTCAGACTACTGAATCAAGCATAAAGAATATTGAGAGGCAGATTGGCCAACTGGCTGATGTTGTCACTAAGATTGACCAGAGGACATCAAATTCCTTGTCGTTTCAGACTACAGTGAATCCGAGGGAAAACGTGAGTGCCATTACCCTCCGAAGTGGAAAGCAACTGGTCATTCCTCCTAGTGCTGTAAAGGAGAGCGAATATGAGATGGAGAAAATTGGCGACTGCCCCGTGTCACCTCTCACCGCGACCCGGCGGTACGTTGGATCTGAGGCCAGTAAAGAAGAATGCATGTCACCGCCCCGCGGCAACACTGACCGCGACCCGACGGTGAGCCTCAGTTATCCCTCCTCACACCCACCGCCCCGCGGCGATGACCAACGCCCCCGCGGTGACAGAGTTCTTTCCAGCGAGAATTCGCCGCGCCCCGTGGTGAGATCACCGCGACCCGGCGTCCAAAATTCCAGTTCCGCCGATGAGGTTTGCGTTGATACTTATGTTCGTCCGGTCTTTCCCCCTCTTGGTTCCGAGAAACCACCAACACCTTTTCCCGAGGCGCTAAAGGCTAGAAGGGTCGTCGACGACAATGATCTTTTCGAGACATTTTGCAACTGTGAAGTGAACATCCCTCTTCTTAAGCTTCTTAAAGCGATCCCTTGATATGCTAAGTTTTTGAAGGAGCTATGCACCGTTAAGAGGACACAAAAGCTGAAGGTCCAGAAAAAGGTTCCGGTTGGTGAACATGCCTTTGCAGTATTTCAAAGGCGTATGCCTGAGAAGTGCAAGGATCCAGGTACATTTACTATTCCTATTGCTATAGGTGAGCATCGATTTGAGAAGGCATTGTTAGACTTGGGTGCCTCTATTAATGTTTTGCCTCACTCATTGATTGAAGCTTTAGGAGTAGGACCTTTGCATGATACTAATATTATGATTCAACTTGCTGATGGTTCTTGTGTGCCCCCTAAGGGTATTGTGGAGGATATTCTTGTTAAGATAGGTCCCTTAATTTTCCCTGCTGATTTCTTCGTAATGGATATGGACTATGATGAGCAGGTTGCCCCTGTTATGTTAGGTTGACCTTTTATGAAAACATCCATGACGAAGATTGATGTGGATAGTGGAACTTTGACTATGGAGTTCGATGGAGTAATTTTTTAGCATAATATTCATAAGGTCAACTCCATTGAATTGCCCTCCCTTTGCTGCATTAGTGATATTGATAATCCTATTCAGGAAAATGTTAAGACTAGTGTAGTAGATACCATAGTTGAATACTCTGCTATTGCTGATCCTATTGATTTGCATGAGCATGATGTCTTACTTGATGACATAGGAGAGTCTATCCCCTCTATTTTGGGCACTTGCCCCCTGCACTAACCATACAAGGCAGTAAACCTTCATCTAGTGTCGTGCAACATGATCAGGTTGAGCCCTATCGGCCCCCACATCGCTCTAAGTATGGGGGAGATGCTCCAAAGGAAGCAATTATGGAGTCCTTGGCCAAGAGGGAGCATGGTCTAAGGTTCAAGCCTTTCCATGGAAGGTTCCAGCAGGAGGAGACAAGTAAAAGGATTCCGAAGGGATCCTGTTCTAGGTGGTAATTGATTCGAAGTGCGTCGAGCCAACGACGTTAACTAATGCGCTGTCCGGGAGGCAACCCGAGGTAGTTTTCCTTAATTTTTCTTTCTCTTCGATTAATTTCGTAGTTTCTTTTGCTTTGTTTCGTTCGCCTGTCACTAACATTTCAGGTATGAAAGTAAATGGAGAGGAGACGGTTTTCCCAGTTTGTTCACCACATCCCGGTGACAAATTCGCCGCCCCGCGGTGGAGACCACCGCCCCGCGGTGAATTTCTGGTATACTTTTCTCGACTCCGGAAAAAAAAAATTCCTTGAGTGGTAACTAAGGATTTGACGGATTGGGCTCCTTTTGGCCCATTTTCTTTATTGGGCCATGTACATAACCGGCTCCATCACCCTTTTTCCTATTCCCCTTCCCTAACCTAGCCTCCACTCTCACAAACACTCCATAACCAACCCCCTCCCAAGCTTTTCCAAGCCATTTCACCATTTTCCTACCAAATCCTCATGCTCTAAGTCCGAATTTAGCCTCCAATTTCATTAACTTTGAGATTCTTTGCCCCAATTTGGAGTCTAGCCTCACAAAAGAGCCAAACACAAAACCCCAACGCCTCGCGTCGCCCACCACCGCGTCGCGCAAACCCAATCCTAGTTCTTAGGGTGTTTCCCGCCTTGCCTTGAGTCCTAAACCCGGACTGGAAAGAGGAGTTGGGATTCTTTTCGTCTTCGCCTCGCGTCGCCAGCCACCGCCCCGCGGCGACCCCCACCGCGACCCGGCGTGAAGTCCCAGTTATCTCACCGCGACCCGGCGACACATCCACCGCCCCGCGGCGAGATCACCGGGCAGTGTGTTTCGCTCGTTTTGTAAGTCCTCTTTGGTCGCCTTTTGTTTTGAGCATCACAATTCATTACTTATGGCACCTAGAGGTAGGAAGGACGCTACGAGGAAGGAGAATGAGGTGTATAACATTGTGAAGGAGAGGAAGGTGTTGGCTACTAAGTTCTTTGACAAGCCGACGTTGCTTGAGTTTGGTATGTTGGAGTGTGTATCTCTTTGTTTAGCAGAGTGTGGCCTGGGGACCTTCCTGAATAAGTCCGTTGATGCTTACCCGGAGCTGTGCTACCAGTTCATTGCCTCTTGTAAGAGGTATTCTGATGGTTCCTCCAACAAGAGGTTGACGAAGATCACTTTCAACTATAGTGGTCGTGAGTATACTTTGTCTGCTGGTGAGATTCGTGATGCCCTAGGCATTATAAAGGAGCCATCCGATGGGTGGTCTGGCTGAGGAGGATATGATTTCTTTTTGGCAGGAGGCCACGAATAGACAGTTCAAGAAGGGTCAGGAGGTGAATTCGAGGTTGGTGAACCCTTGCTTAAGGTTGATCCATAAGGTGTTGATGAGAGATTTATTTGGCCATGCTGATGATGGTAAGGTCCCTCTGAAGGATTTCCGTTGGTTTATGAGCATCTTGTCTTGTGTTACGTACACCCCGTGTTGGGCTAGTCTTTTTCTGAGTTCCTTGAAGATGATTCGAGATGGTGAGCCACATGATATTTGTGGGGGTGGTCTGATCACCCTTCTTTGTGCTGAGATTATTGCTACGGATCATCTTCCTCGACCTGTCGCTCATGCAGTGTATGACAAGGCGCACATGAGAGTGTGATCGATGCTGAAGCCATTGGGCAGGGGTGGTGCTTTAGTTTGGTCTTCATATGATGGTCATTTTCTGCATCTTCCTCGGGCTTTTACTTATTCCTCTTCATTTGAGGGATGGTGGATTCCCAGTAATAGAAGAAATGAGACTGTTGTTACCCCTGTTGCTGCTCCTTCTGGTCCGTTTGGAGAGGGCCCTAGTGCTGGTGCTGCTGATTCTGTGGGTCAGGATACTCCTTTGCCTACCCAGTTTGATGTTCCTTCGTCTTCTTATGGTCCTGTAACACCTTGGCAAGAGTTGTACGCAAGGTTTGATACATTCTCGGTGCAACAGACTCATTGGAACACCCGAGTAGAGACCGGTCTGCAGACTTGGCAGACCCAGTTCCGTGCTGATGTAGATGAGCGTCTGGACACTATGGACACTCATATGAGGGACTACTTTGGGAGGTTCCCACCACAACCACCATCCGGCCTACAGTGAGTTTATTTCTCCTTCCCCTATTTCATTTGCTGTTCTCTTTTCTACATTGAGGACAATGTTCAGTTTAAGTATGGGGGAGGGATTTAGACTGTGCTATCTATCTAGCTAGTGTACATAGCTTTGTTTTATGTAATTTCCATTCCAGTATTCTTTTTCTAAAAAAAAATAAAAAAAATAAAAAATCGAAAAAGCCAAAAATATGTGAAAAAGGCAATCAAAATCCTGGGATGAGCTGAAAACCCGAAAGGGCGATTTAGGTAAAAATCAGGTAGTCCGACTGGTATAGACCGGTGCAAAAATGTACTGGAGTGATGCGAGTATATGTGAGATATCTAGCAAAATGAAATGAGTGGCTAGGTAAAAACCCGAGAGGGCGCCTGGGCAAAATGAGCGTAAAGAAAAAGAGTGATTTTTAGGATCATTCTGGAGATTGGCGTCATAAGAAGAGGTGTTATAAGGAGTTCGGGGAGGTCACTCTGGAGCAATAAGGAGCTAGATTGGAGGTAGGATTAGAATAATCTTTGCATCACTTGTTTTGGTTGTCTAGAGCTGATTGTTGAGATGTTGTAGTTGCTGGTGTCATATTTTCTTGTACTTCCTGAGACCTTGGTGTTTGATTGAGGGAGTAGGTTTATCATTAGCTTACTCGGGACGAGTAAAGGTCTAAGTATGGAGGAATTTGATAGGTGTCATTTCATGCATCTTAACTAGCAATTATTAGCATTATTTAGAGGAGTTTATGACTAGATTTAAGGTTAAGCCTGTAATCCAGAAGATGTGGAGAGAATTGAAGATATCCAGGGATTTACAGTTTAATGAAGGATGGAGAAGATGAAGATGGATGAGGATCCGCTTGAAGACTAATTGGAGAAGGCTACCAACACTTGGTAGTATGGAAGAGCGGAAGAAAAGAAGTGAAGAGCTGAAGAAAGGAGAGGACGGAACAGCTGACGCCCCGCGCCAGAAGCCACCGCGACCCGACGGTGAATCTCAGAGAAGAAGCTGGTCGTGCCAGAAGATAGCCGCCGCCCCGCGGTGGAACCCGCCGCCCCGCGGTGGACTTGTTAACGCCTCGGGGCCAGCAAGATATTATTTCCTATTTTCCGTTTTTGGACTTCCTATTTTCATTATCTTATTTCCTTTAGTATTATTTCTAGGTTTAGCTTACTTTCCCTAGCCTATTTAAGATCTCTTTCCAGGTCTTGAGTAGAGACACTTTTATTATCATCGTAGTTTTCTTTTCTCAATTAGGGTTTCATTCGCAAGTCAGTGGAGCACTAATTTTCCCTTGTTCTACTAGACATTTGAAGCAATACGGTTGATTCATTTGTGAGATTTCTATTCCTTGTTCTTATTCTTATATGTGTTGGTTTAATTCTCTTGGTTATATTGAGTATTGATTTATCGTTATTCTTCATAGCCTGATCAACTAGGTTGGATAATATTTATCAAATTGCTAGGATTTTGCATATAGCGGAATGCGAGTGCGGATCTAGTAGCAAACACAATTGTTACATATAGTGGAATACGAGTGTGCAATTGTGAGTGAGAATTATTTGCATGTTGAGTAGTAAGGTTTTCTTCTATTTGCATGTATCCTATACCCTTGCATGAATGCTATTGCTTTATTAGTGGTAAGGTTTTCTTCCATTGATATTGTAGTAAGTACTATCAACAACTGTCTGAATTGGTAGTTAATCACGATCAGGGTGGGAACAACCATAAAAATAGTTAAAGAACTTGGATTTATAAGATTTCAGTGATCAAATTATATCTTTGTATTGTGGATCTCGTTCTAGTGGAACTACTTCCCCAATCGTATTCTCAAGTCAACTAAACCTGTTTACTTTGCTCTGTTTGATAACCAAAACCCCCCTTCATTGTTACTTGTTGATCATAATTGCATACTTCATCAGATCTTCCCTGCGAGTTCGACCCTTACTTGCTTGCTATACATCTGTTTAGTAGGTTTGTTAGGGCTTTTACTTTGATTAGGCTATTCAACGATATTTGCATTGCATATTTCGGCCACGTCAAATTTGGCGCCGTTGCCGGGGAGTCAATTTTACTATTCTAATTGTGTGTTTGTTTACCAATTGTTGTGTGGACCTATCTTACGGTCCACACCTGTGTTACTAATTGTTTTCATTGAGATCTCAATCCAGACAGATGGCAGCATTTGATTTTTACTATCAGCAGCAAGGCTGGCCTCAGTATTTTCCTGAGCCTCAAGAGAAGAGCCAAAGTTCATACACGTCAATGGAAGAGAGCATCAAGTCACTTGTGCAGAGCATGATGACTATTCATCAAGAGACAAACTCCAACATCCAACTTCTAACAACTCAAGTTGGAAGTTTGGCAACTCAGCTTGGAAGGTTGACTCAAGTTGTGGCAAATATGAAGGAGGATTTTGAAAGGCCACCACCCCAACTGACCCCAGTGGCTAATGTGAGGGGCATATCACAACTGAAAGGAGAAAAGACGGAGGAGCCCTTTTGCTCAGGAACCGTGACCACGGATGAGCGAGAACGGAAAGACGAGAACCAGCATCCGCAGGTTTAGACAAAATTCTGCGGATCAGTTCTTGGTGTATACCCTTTGGAAGCGATTCCTGTTGATTACACTCCTCCACCTTGTGATCCTAAGAAGCCACCTTCTCACCTTCCTAAGAGGCTAAAAGTGAAGAAGAAGCTGGAGCTCAATATGGAGCCGCGCAACTCCATAGGTGAGCATGAGGTAAATCTCCCTTTACTTGATATGATGCATGCTGTGCCTAAATTTGCTAAATACATGAAATGCTTATGCTGGCCTAGGAAGAGGAAGAAATTGACAGGAGAAATTAATTTGAATGAACATGTGTCTGCTGCATTCGGAAGACATTTGCCTGAAAAGTGTAGTGACCCTGACATGTTTAGTATTCCTTGTGATATAGGTTACTCCAGGTTTGATCATTGCATGATAGAATTGGGCTCATCTATTAATGTGTTACCCTACTCTGTGTATAAATTGCTAGATCTTGGACCTTTGCTTGAATCTGATTTAGTTATTCAATTTGCGAATGGATCCAAAGTTTTTCCGAAAGGAATAGTTGAGGATGTTCTTGTAAAGGTTAATAAGATGATTTTTCCTGTGGATTTTGTGGTGTTAGACATTGGTTATGATATGCATGTGCCCCCCATACTGTTAGGTAGGCCTTTTCTTAAGACTGCTAACATCCAAATCATTATGAGTAGAGGTATTGTGTCTGTGAAGTATGGGGGTGATAGGGTGACATTTAAGATATTTGATCATAAGAAACACCCTCCTGATAGTAAGTCTGTGCTGTGTTCTGGATTGAGTGATATTACATGATCATAGTAGCACAATGTCAAGCCATGACAATAACTAAGGCGCTATCCGGGAGGCAACCCGAGGTATGCTTTTCTTTTCTTGTTTTTCTTTCCTTGTTTTTGCATTTGTTTTGGTGTGTTTTGTTTTGTTTTTGTTCTTGTTTTTGTTTCTGACTAACCTGCAGGGAGGAGACCCCATGCCTATTGAAGAAGGTGTTTACCACCATTGTAAGTCTCTCTTTCCCTGCACTAATAACTCCCCGAAAAAACCTTAAACGGGGAGGAAAAAAAAATCGAAAAAAAAAGAGTTCATCTCAGGCCAGCTGTCCAGAGTTTCCCATGGAGATGGTGCGCATCATGTTATCACGGGGAATACACTGCCCTACACTTTATTTGACAACGATGATGGCCCTACAATTGGCAGCTGAGGAGGAGGACCACTAGAGGCCCACACCACGATCATATCTGGGCCATTTTTTGTGGGTTTTGAAGGCCGTGCAACCCCGACGTATTTGCTATACCACTACTCACCAAGTGGTTCCCTTTGGTTGCACGGTAATGAAGACAATGGAGTTGATGAAGACACCCACCCAACACTGGAGACCTGTGCATACATTGTGTATACCGCCAGCAACAACGGAAGTGTCCAAGCAGCTTGGCGACGTTTGTGAGTTATTTTTTTTGCTTTTCCCTGTGCTTCTATTCTTTTGTCTTTCATTACATTGAGGACAATGCAATGTTTAAGCATGAGGGAGAGTTTTATAATGGCTATGTCGCTGAGGAGATGAATAAAAAGAAAAGAGCCAAATATTGAAAAAAGGCATACATAAGAAATCCTGGGATAGGTCGAAAACCCGAAAGGGCGGCCTAGGTAATAAGCAGGTGGCTTGGACCAGCATTAGGCTGGGGTAATATGAGGTCAAGAGTGATGTGAGTATATTGTGAGCCCATCTATTGAAAAATGAAATGAGTGGCTTGGTGAAAATCCGAAAAGGCGCCTTGGCAAAATGAGTGAAAAGAAGAAGAGTGATTTTTAGGAATCCTCATTTTACTTGGCGTGGTGACATAAGAAGAGGTGATATAAGGAGGATTCAGATAGGTCACTCTGGGAGGTATAAGAAGATAGATGGGAGACTAGGACTAGAATTCATTCACTCTATGGTGTTTGGGATAAGCTTGGGGGAAGTACTCTGCTTTCCTTTTTGCTTGATTGTGTGTTGTAGTCTTTTGTGTTGGGTTTATTGTATGGTTTCCTGGAGCTTATTGTTAGGTGTGATTCTTGGAGATTGATTTTTCTATGCTTCCTGAGACCTTGGGGATTGATTGGAGGAGTAGGTTGACTTTAGCTTACTCGAGGACGAGCAAGGTTTAAGCATGGGGGATTTGATCGGTACTATTTTGTAGTGCATTTCTAGGGGTTGTTACCAGGTTTGAGGTGCCATTTGGTTGGATTTAGAGAACAATTGGAGATTATGGAGTTAGAGCGGAGAAGTGTGGTTTTGGTGGTCTGGAGGAGCTAATTGGAGACATCCAGAGAAAGAGGAGTTGACCACCCGAGGAGATGGCTAAATTCCCGAGAAAAATGACGGAGAAAAGCGAAGGCCGCGACCGCGGTTAATTCGGGAAATTAATTAGGCCACTTCGAGAGCAAACCGCGACCGCGGCCATCTGCTGGGAGGCGAACCAGCTTAATTAAGCAAGCCCATGTGAAGCTAGAATTTGAGGAAATTCGGCCCGTGAAGAGGAAAGGCCCAAACAAATGAAGAAAGGCCCACCGTGAAGATACCCGCGTGAAGTGATCCGGGATTTGAAGCTGGAAAGAGACGGAGCACGACGTCAGCCATGACGTCAGCGCGTTGGTGCTGTTGCTGGAGTGGGCCGCGCGAGATAGTTGCTTGGAGTGTGCCGCGCGAGAGGAGATTAGGCCGGGAATGATGCATGTGGAAGCCGAGATTTAATTCGTTGGACTGGGATTAATTTCCCCGGGATTCATTGTTTATTTTTATTATTATTTTATTATTGTTATTTTATTATTTTACACACTTTTAGAATTAGGTTAAAACACTTTTTGTTTACCAGTTGCCGAGATCAAATAGTGAGACCTAGTTTATTTTTCATCGTTGTTTTTCCCTTTTGCTCAGGCAGACAATTGAAGCCTTTGGATTGATTGGATTGTGAGTTTATTCCTTTACTCTTTCTATGATTGTTTTAATTCTCTCTCGTGCTTAATTTCATTGATCATATATCGATTCCCCTTGATTTGTTGATTAGGAAATCAAATAGATTGTTAATAGTAGTTCCCTCTAGCTTGACAACCTAGAGAAATTAGTATTATGCTATTGATTCCCCTTTTCCATACAACCTGTTGAGATTGTTATTGATCATACTACTGGGGATTGGAGGATACTGGTTGAGAATCTAAATCCCTTAGTTTGTGTAGAGAATTAATTGCATGCAATTGTATGACTGGTTGCTACACTTGCATGTACCTATCTATTCCTGAACTTCCTGCTGCTATTGAATTAAATCGTGAAGGTTAGTAGGGATTTGTTTAATAGTTAGGGTTATCAGGACTGGTTGGACTGGTAACTAATTCAGAACAGGGATTAGGACTTTCATGAGTATTGAGAACTAGGAATAATCAATGATCGATCTATCAATCTGAAGTGTGGATATTTGTTTGGCTGAGTTATTTCCCTAATTTGATTTCAAGTCTTTGTTTTTATTTATTTTGTTTTTTTAAATCAGAAACCCCCTGGTTACTTGTTGGTATACAATTACATCATTGGAATAGTATTTGATTCTCTGTGGGATTCGACCCTTACTTACCAGACTACATTAGTTGGGTTTGTTTAGGATTATTTTGTTTAGGTGTTACGACAACGCCTTATCAAGCATGTCTTTTGGCGGCCGAGTATGTGTTTCCACACACGTCTGACCCTCCTGAAGTGGTGTTAACAATTTTAGTAGGAACCAGAGAGGGTGGTTTGTCGGATGTTACTTGATCCCTTCGATCGAGGGTCGATTTGGCCCTATCTGAGATGACGTCGCGTAATAGCCCCTGTGCGAGGAGCCTTGCGACTTCCTTACGAAGGGCTATGCATTCGTTCGTCGAGTGTCCATGGTCCCTATGGAACTCGCACCACCGGTTCATGTCCTTCTTGGCGTCTGGTTTGTCGCTCTTCTGAGGCCACCTTACTTCCTTCCCATATTTGTCGAAACTCTTTACGAGCTCCGATACAGAGATATTGAAGTTGTAAGAGTGAAGCTTCAGAGGGAGAGCGGGGTTGTTTTGCCAATCCTGGTTCCTATCATAAGATTTGTTTACCTGACTGGGGTCGCTTCGCCCCTTAGGATACGGTTGGGGTCGTCGATCACATCGATAATCCGAGGATGCCTTCCGGTCGACTCGATCGGGACTCTTGTTTTCTTTGGAGGGTTCTTCGTCTTCTTCGAGTCTGACTTGCGCCATGGTTTTGGCTTATACGTCCTCAAAGCTTCGACATGGGTATTTGGTCAATTCGCGATAGAGTTCACTACCTTTGACCAAGTCCCAGTGAAACGCTTCGATCGATGTTGGGACATCGTAGTATGGTAGCTAATTGGAGACTGGAGGGGTCTGAAACATACTAGAAGGTAGGGAGGCATTAGTCGCCGTCGCAGGAGTTGCGTCTATCCCGTCCAAGTTGAGTCAAGTAGACAGTCCTTCTGTGTTGACTATACGTCTTGGACCTCCGGGGACCGAGGCGGCTGAGTGTATCTGCGATTTCAACAATTCATTCTCACGGGTTAGTCGAGCAATTTCGGATTCAGATTGGGTACTTAGCGTTTCCGTTCTGGCACGTTGATGGGCCAGTTCCTCTTGGAGGACACTCATGGCTTCTGCGAGTTCTTGTATTTGTGAGTTTGCGATTGGCTGGCTACTGACGTCCTCTGTCTAGTTTGTGACTCGAACATCGCCTTGAGCTTGGTCTTCGACGAGGATTGCAGGGTTTCCAATCTCGGCCATGATGGGGTGAGTGTCGATTTGATGATTGGATCGTTGATTGGCTAGATGCCCCACGGTGGGCGCCAAATTGTTTTGGGCGAAAAGATCGAACCGACCTGGATCGCCTTAAGAAAGGCAACTAGACAACTACATAATTGATTATATCTGAATAATCCAAATCAAGCAAGGAACTAAGTGAAATAAGATTAAACAGATGCAAAAATAAACTTATCTCCTTTGAATAAGAGATCGGTCGAATCGAATGACCTAAGCGTCGGTCACTTCAAGATTGAAATAAGGGATCGAACTTAGAGAGAAATTGTAACAGAGCGAGAGAATTGCAAATGGTAACTGGTATTCGTGATAATAATCGTGTTTTTACAAGAAGAAGATTAACTCTTTTTATACGTAATTTACAAGATTTAACTAATCTATCCGTTGTCGTCCGACTTTTCAGGGATTCGTCGAGTGGTTGCTCTAGCCGTCCGATATTCGCTCAATTGTCTCAACGTTCTTCTTTCTCCAGATCGTGGCCCAACTTGTTTACCTATCTAGGCCGGCTTGATGGACATCCAACAATTTCTGAGCCCAACACAACTCATCCGGGAGTAACGACGAGCGTCCCGCATGGGAAAAGAAGAAGTCCTGGGGTGATCAGGACAAGGGAAAACGCAAAGAGAGGTAGCGCTTGAACTGCTACCTATGCGATGGTGATCACCTGATACATGGTTGTCCATCAAGAAACAAGCTAGTTGCTATCAACCTATCACGAGAAAAGGAGCCCGAACGCGAGATACTGAAGCTCAGGGCAATAACATCAATACCCATCAAAAAGAGCGATGACGAGAAGTCGACAGGGATGATGGACCAGTCTATCCAAGGTCATGACGAAGTCAATGGCGCCAACAACACGTCGTCACAAGAAGAGGGAACAGAACGTGAGACGCTTAGGCTCGGTACCATACGACTATCAACAAGACCGAGGGAAACAAAGACTCCATCGGATGGGTTTAAGGTGTTAAATGCAAGCATGGGCTCTTACAGTAAAGAGGTCGATAAGGGAAAAGCACTGAAGTCCAGCGCAATGAGGGCGTTGCGTGATTCGGTGGGGGAGGATGACACGAATGGCGGATCGAGTCCAAGAAATCAACAATGGTGCAGTCCGAGGCTTTCCCAAAGCCATCCGGAACCATTCAGAGTAGTATAGAGAAAGATAGAGAATGACGGAGTCCTCTAGAAAGACCTGGAATTGTCCGGAGCATCCTGGAGAGGGTCTAGAAAGAACGGGAGTAGGTTGGAGTGATCTAGAAGAGCGCGGAAGCATCCAGAGGCGTGCGGAAGCATCCGGAGGCGTACGGAAGCATCCGGAAGCGCGTGGAACGCTCTAGAGCGGAGCGGAGCATTCCGGAGTCACATACTCCAGAATCTTCCGAAGTGAACCCAGAGTCGGCTGGAGCGGGAAAGATTACTCCGGAGTGAGCTTGGAGCCTTCCTTTCTAGGCTTGTCTAGAATCCTTTCCATAGGAATATTCTAGATTTACTTGTAAAAGAGGCAAGCATGGCTATAAATAGCCCCCATCCCTCATTTTGCCAAGGCATCTCCATCCAAGCTTTGTAAAAGCCTTCTAACATTGTAAAGCTCTCTTTCCATAATACAATAGCTCTTTTTCCCACAAATCTCTTTTAGTGTCCTTTCTAGCCGTCATCTTAGACGCTTCCGCCACGACATTCATCGGGTAAGGCTTGACTTAGCTTCTCGAAAGGGTCAAGTCACCTAAGAGCCGCACGGTTTCGAGTTTGAGGTTCTCTGTCCGTGACAAGTGGTATCAGAGTGAGTTGTTCCAAGGGAGTATTGATGGCTAGCAACGAACCAGGGGTATCCGAGGTGGTCGAGCCGGGCCATGGCAAGGGGAAGGGTACAAGAGCGGGGAAGACACGGAAGAGCTCGAGGGACGTGGTGTCCAACTTTGACGGCCGTTTGGAGAGGGTCCATATCACCATCGGGGACGTACGCGACTCGGTAAAGGATGTCAAATGCGACCTAGGTGGGGTATCTAGTCGGGTTGACGCCCTTGAGACATTTGTGGAGGAACTCAAGGGAGAACTTGGTGTTGTGGAAGACATCAAGGAGGGGTTGCACGCCGCCCTAAACAAGTCATACTCGGAGCTCGTCGCCAAGAATAAGCAGTTTGAGGCTCTGGTGGTAGCCATGCGAGAGGAGATGGAGCTGCTCAAGAAGAAACTTGAGGCATGCCAAGCCGCCATAGGGCGGGCCTGCTCGCGACTACACCAAAAACCAAGGTGGATGTACCCAAGCCAAAGGAGTTCGAAGGCAGCGGGACGGCCAAGGATGTGGAGAACTTCTTGTGGGGCATGGAGCAATATTTTGACTCGGTGGAGATCAAGGATGATCAACGCAAGGTATGTATCACTTCTAGATTTCTCATTGACAATGCCTTGATATGGTGGCGTCGTAGGACGTGTGAAAGGACCGGAGGGTCCCCGATCACGACATGGGCTGAGTTTCAGGCAAAATTCAGGAAATAATTCTTCCCGACATATGCCAATGATGAAGCTCGATCCAAGCTTCTTAAGCTCACGCAGCGCACCACGGTGCGTGAGTATGTGAAGGAGTTCTCGGAACTCACCCTCCAAATCGACGACTTAGCCGAGAAAGAGGGGTTGTTCTTGATCATAAACGGCTTAGGCCATGGGCAAAACAAGAACTCCAACGTCGGGATGTGAAGACCTTACGTGACGCCATGAGAACAACAAATGCGTTGATTGAGTTCACTACTCGGGAGCATAGTGGCTCTCCCCGCTACATGGGTAAAGGTGGAGGAGAAGAGGACGATGGCAAGTCATCTGGGAGTGATGACGAGCGTCCCGCCGGGGAAAAGAAGAAGTCATGGGGTGATCGGGACAAGGGAAAGCGCAAAGAGAGAAAGCGCTTGAACTGCTACCTATGCGGTGGTGAGCACCTGATGCAGGATTGTCCATCAAGAAACAAGCTAGTTGCTATCAACCTAGCACAAGAAAAGGAGCCCGAACGCGAGATATTGAAGCTCGGGGCGATAACATCAATACCCATAAAAAAGAGCGACGAGGAGAAGTCGACAGGGATGATGGACCAGTTTATCCAAGGTCATGACGAAGTCAATGGCGCCAACAACACGTCGTCACAAGAAGAGGGAACAGAACGTGAGACGCTTAGGCTCGGTACCATACGACTATCAACAAGACCGAGGGAAACAAAGACTCCATCAGATGGGTTTAAGGTGTTAAATGCAAGCATGTGCTCTTACAGTAAAGAGGTCGATAAGGGAAAAGCACTGAAGTCCAGCGCAACGAGGGCGTTGCATGATTCGGTGGGGGAGGATGACACGAATGGCGGATCCGAGTCCAAGAGATTAACAATGATGCCGTCCAAGGCTTTCCCAAAGCCATCCGGAACCATTCGGAGTAGTATAGAGAAAGATAAAGAATGGCGGAGTCCTCTAGAAAGACCCGGAATAGTCCGGAGTGAGCCAGAGCATCCTGGAACGGGTCTAGAATGGACGATAGTAGGTTAGAGTGATCTATAAGAGCGCGGAAGCATCCAGAGTCGTGCAGAAGCATCCGGAGGCATGCAGAAGCATTCAGAGGCGTACGAAAGCATCCGGAAGCGCGTGTAATGCTACGGAGCGGGATGGAGCAGAGCATTCCGGAGTCACATACTCCGGAATCTTCCGGAGTGAACCCAGAGTCGGCTGGAGCAGGCAAGATTACTCCGGAGTGAGCTTGGAGCCTTCCTCCCTAAGCTTGTCTAGAATCCTCTCTTTAGAAGTATTCTAGATTTACTTGTAAAAGAGGCAATAATGACTATAAATGGCCCTCCACCCCTCATTTTGCCAAGGCATCTCCATCCAAGCTTTGTAAAAGCCTTCTAACATTGTAAAGTTGTCTTTCCATAATACAATAGCTCTTTCCCACAAATCTTATTTGGTGTCCTTTCTAACCATCATCTTAGACGCTTCTGCCACAACATTCATCGGATAAGGCTTGACTTAGCTTCTCGAAAGGGTCGAGTCACCTAAGAGCCGCACAGTTTCGAGTTTGAGGTTCTCGGTCCATGACACTAGCACCTTTCTTTTTCATGCCTTCCACCTATTTGTCGTAAATGTGTCAACAATCTAGCACCTCTCTGTTGCATGCCTTCCACCTATGTTCTTATGTGGCAACATGCTTGAAAGCCACCATTTTTTAGACACACACTTGTCAAGTATAGGTGTGTACACATGGCTACCACCGTAACTAAACCTAGATTGTATACATACATATATATATATATATGTATATAGAACTTGGATCTGGTGAAACGGCTTCTTAGGGTAAAACGGAAGTACAATCAAGGGCCATTGGATTAGGAAAGATGGAACGGCCTAGATTGAAACAAAATGGGTGCAAATTGATACGGTGACATCATGCATAGCTGTATCATTTCTGGAAACATGATTTCAGGGATTTTTTACCCGATTTCCGGAGATGATTCACATTCCTTTTTTACATGCACACGATCTCTCACGGTTACTCTCTCTCTCTCTTTCTCATTCCAGTCCAAGACGTCTTCAACCTCCGACGTCGTCTCCCATGGTGTCCTGTTCGTGTGAAGCTTGTCTCCTTCATCGTCTCGCCGTCGACAGTATTCAACCCAGTCGTAATCTCCGTCCTCTTCAGTGTCTTCGCCATCGTCGTACCAACTTATTCCGCTGACAACAACATGTAAGCATCGAACTCCATTTCACTCCTCACCTTCTCCTCTCATCTCCATCCCCCTCCTCTGCCTGACCACCGAATCACACCCACCTACTCACCACGCCACTATTGGACCCACCACCACGAATCACCACACCGCCACCCCTGTTTCTGTTCTCCACCGAGCCTAGTCCCGTCGCTACACCGCGCAGCCACACTGCTGCCCAGATCCGAGAGACCCCAACCTCCGGCGCACCCAGCCGAACTCACCAGCGACCCACACCACAACCTTGCCGTCTCTCTCTCCTCTTACCCAAACCACCGGCGGCCACACCAATGCCCAGATCCGAGCCCGCCCCACCGACCTCACCACTCTAATCCCACTGGCGACCACCAAAACCAACACCACCCCCGCCACAGATTGGATCCATACACCGCCGCGAGTCCCCTGCCGCTCCTTCCTCGTGCCCAGATCCGCCGCCAAACTCTATGGCCGCCACTGCTGCCCACAACTCTCGGTCGTGCCCCCACGAACCACCACCGGCTACCCGCTCGCGGCCCTGTACACCGCCCAGACCCGCTGTTAATAAATTCAACTCTATTGGTTTGAATTTGTCTTCTTCTGGTACGATCTTAATCCATTCACAACCCCTAATTTTTCATTTTGTACAAGGAAGTGTGTTTGTGATTAAATTTATGATCATGTGAAATTGTAATTTCGTGTTGATTGCTTGGTGATTTGATCGGTTGTATGTTTGATTTTTTTTTATCATAGGGGTTTGTTGTTGTTTTTGTAGGTGCGGTGCAAGTGAAGATTTGTGGGTGGATTCAGTGGTTGTGTGTGCAGGAGGTTTCAGACGAAGAACGAGGCGGTGGCGAGTGGCTCTGGTGACCGCCATTAGAGATCCCTAATTTAAAAAACCCTAATTTTTTTTGGTTTTTACTTTAATGTTGATGTTCATATTTATACTCGTGAGTTGAAGTTCCAAAAATCAAGTTCGTTTTAAGAGTAACAACTATTGAAGGAGTAAAATACTTTTTATATGAACAAGTGTATTATTGGAAAAGAATAACTAAGTATGAGTGAATAATTGGTTGGTCAAACAATAACAATTATTGAAGGAGTAAAATAATTTTAATATGAACAAGTGTATTATTAGAAAAGAACAACTAACATATAAAAATGAACATCTAAGTTTGAATGAACAAGTAATTGGTCAACTAAGTATGAATGAACATCTAGTTGTTCAAACAACAACTATCAAAGGAGGAATTAATTCTAATATGAGCAATTGTATTTTTAGAAAAGAACAACTAACTATATAAGAATGAACAACTAAGTAGGAATGAACAATTAGTTGGTCAAACAATAGCCACTACATTTGAAAGGAGTAAAATAATTCTAATAAGAACAAGTGTATTATAAGAAAATAACAACTATGTAGTGAAGTATGAACAAGTATTTACATAAAGAATTATGACGTAAATAATAGGTGATATGACAGAGAAACAAGTGTATTATAAAGCGCACTACAAATCTCGTAGTCTAGACTTTTCTTTCTCGTTACATTATAAATTGATAGGTCTAGGTTTCTCCTCACTATTTACCGTCCAATCCTAAATATAGATCTCCAATGATTGGAGATTTTATAGTGAATATATATTTATTGTAATTATGTTTTCCTTCAACCGAAAGCCGGTTCCATCGAAATACATTTCAACCGCAATTCAATTTTTCCGAAATGCGGTTCTTTTGAAATCGTACTCAACCGAAATCTGATTCATTCGAACTCATATTTACCTAAAACCCGACTCAGTTGGAATATGATTTACCTAAAATCTAGTTCAGTCATAATCCGAATAACCCATCGAAAATGACCCAAATACCCAACTTTGCCCGATTAAATGAATATTTGACCCGACCTCACCCGAGTTGGATCGAGTTGTCAAAATACATGTCATTAGCCCGGATCTTGATTAATATATAACCAAAATGACCTGAACCGAAACCAATCCGATTCGCCCGACTTGACCCTGAATTTGACCCAAAACCCCGATCACCCGATAAGTGAATACCCGATCCGATCCGCCCGTACTTGATCCAACTTGTTATAATATCAGACATGTGCTTGAATCCGAACTAGTCCAAAACCGAAATGACCCGATCTGAAACCGATCTGACATGCTCGATTGACACCCCTAGTAATGATGTGCGCATCGAGGACACAATACCTCTGTCTATTCCAGAGGTGAGATTCAAGGAGATGACCGAAAGATTTGAAAGAGGTGAATTGAGAAAAGACCAGGTATACCAAATCACGGAGCTGTACAATGACATGAAGAATCGGCATGAATCTTCATTAAAGAAGCCGTCAGACATCGTTCCAAGAGGGAAGGCAAAGGGCTCCATCAAGTACTCCACCAAGAGGGAGCCGAGCTTATTTGAGCACATGAGGGCTGAGTTAGAAGATAATGAGAAGAAGAAGGTGAATGAGATCCCTCTGCAATCATCATGTGGTTCTAGAAGGTGGGGCCACAACAACAAGGGACGAAGTGAAGACTTCATCGGGATTGGGAGCCATAATGAAGTGGTTGTAGCACAACTCCCGACTCAGCCCATGACTTATATGTGGGTGAAACTAGGAGTTCTAAATGTTGATTACTTCTTGTTTTCGTACCTTCAGGAGGCTAGAGATGTACATGTAGACAAGCACTGTGAATATCGGTCCCTAGTTGTACTGCTGGGGTTGGAAGAGAATGAATACCATACGGTTCAAATACAGCTGGCAGGAGAGTTGTCGGACAACAGAGATGTATACATGGTTGTAAATTATCCTGTGTGCCATTTGACGAGCTGATCTTTAGGGTGAGCTTTGTCACGAGTCATTGCTCCAAAGAATATTGGCTCGACTTGCCTATGATTGGTTTATTAATTGCCAATCTATATCAGGTTGGTCTTATTTTGTTGTCTTGGGATGGCCCGTGCTTGTGCCTACCACTGACGGCATCCCATGGAAGCTTTGACCCTTCAACCAAGATATCCACGATAGCCGTAGTCGGTGCCCAAAACCACTTTATTCCTTTGATATTTGGGCACAATGGAGAAGGGTAATAACCAAAATATTGTGTTTGTATGTAGGTGTGACTCAAAGATAATTTTCCACTACCGCCCCTTCCCCGTGCTTGGCGTGAATTCAAACACCAAAGTGTTGATGGGTGGGACGCTAAGTTTGAGTCGAGGATTGAACTATTTCGACAATATCATACGAGATATAACTGTCCACCAAATCTTCTAGTGTAGTGATGACTATGATTGCATTGTTTAGGGATTCACTTTTTCAATATTAGATGTAATTCACTCATTAATCACTTGCATTGTAATATTCTATTATTGTATTGTATATTATATTATTGTATTATTCGATGAGCCTTTGTACTACTAATTTTTTCTTGTTTAAGAAGAAAATCCTGGAAATGGCACATGCCCTTGCTTAGGCATTTTCCAAAACTTGTAGAAGAAGCAAGGTAATTACTCCATTCATTATTTCCAAGGATTAATTTGATATTAAGTGGTCGTGTCAATGTCTAATTCATTTTATTGGAGATTAAAATACCCGTAAATAACACTAGAAAATTGAATTCATTAAGTTTTTTTGAGTCATTTGACCAAACTAGAGATTTTACTCCAAAATCTCATGGTAAATAAAAAAATATTAAACCCTATACCCTAAAACCATACTATAATCACCCAAATCCTAAACCTAGAAACCTCAGGATATAGTGTGCCAAAAGAATGCATACGCTAGAATCTGGTGCACTAAACCCTGGGGTTTCTAACACTAGAGCCTAGAAACCACAAGGTTAAAACCCACAGGGTTTGGTGTGCCAAAAAAAAGTATACGTCAGTCTCTGACGCATAAAAACCCTGTGTTTCTAGGGTCTAGGATTTCTAGGTTTAGGGTTTTGGGTATTGGTCTTAATATTTCATTGTAGTACTTCAGAGATTAATTTTTTTGTTGTTTACCCTAAAGTTTAGGGTTTAGGTTTTAGGGGTAAAAACCTGGTGGTTTCTTACACAAGTTTCCTTAACTTTTTCATATACCTCATGCCCTATAAACTCAAAACCTCATACCATTTAATTCAAAAACCTTGAACGATCCCCATATACCTTAAACAATTACATCCCAAACCATTCAATCCCTAAATTTTCCATACATCTCATACCCTTTATTACCTAAACTTCTTCATACACCTCCTTGCCTTTACACACTATACCTCATACCATTCAATACCTAAGCCTTTAACAAGTACATCTCATATCATAATTCCTAGACCCTAAACCTTAAAAAAATACACCACATATCGTTCAATCCCTAACTTCTTCATACACCTCTTACCCTTTAAACACTTTACCTTAACCTTATTCTAACTCTTTAGCACCCTACATCTTATTCTAACTAACTAATTCCTAAATCCTAAATGCTTCACCTAAAATGAATAATCATAACTTAATACCCTAAACCCTCTAACCTAAACCCCAGACCCTAGAAATCCTAGGGTTTGGTGTGCCAGGAAAGGGCATACGCCATTTCCTAGCATACCAAACCCTAGGGTTTCTAGGGTCTAGAGTTTCTAATCTCATACCCAAAAACCCCAGATCTTAGAAACCCTAGGGTTTGATGCAGCATGATATTGCATACACCCTTACCTAGCACACAAAAGCTTGGGGTTTATAGGGTCTAGGGTTTAGGTTATGTGGTTTAGGATTTAACGTTTTGATGGTTCAAGGTTTAAGTGGTTTAGGGTTATTATATGCATGATTTCATGGAGTTAAGATGTTATGATTGATGATAATTTAACGATTTGGGTTTCATATGAAATCCAAAAAACACAATCCATAAAAAACGTAGCCTAAAAGTCTATAACCCAAATCCATAAAACACAAACCAATAAAACTTCATACATCCAGAAAAAAAAAGGTTTATGTACAAAAATAGACTGCCCCAAACCCCTAATAGCTATTCCTCATCGGGGCAACTCCCGCTGCCCTATCCCTCCTCGTACTTTGAATCACGAAATCCCTACGAGGCACACGGTAAAGGACAACCATAGGCGGTGCGTCACCTTCCAAATGCTTGATCCAACAGATGATCGCCTCTGTAACATTGGTAGGAAATCCCTCTCTGCGAGGGCATCTCACCAATGACAATCTGACTCAGTTGTATTAATAATAGTACTACATTAGATCCTAAACAAAAAAAGTACAAATAACGTGCAAAAAAATACATACCACGAGAGTGGCAAAGAGAAGAGTTTGAGGGACAGACTGAGGTGGACGGTCCTGCCTAGGGGACCTGAAATCTAGGTACAGATGAGACACCCGATCCAACCAATCGAGGTATGCATCGTTTGTGTCCCACACCAAGGTGGTCACTTTCAGATCATGCAGCTCGATCACAGGTCTCTGTTAGACATCCCACAAACAAAGCTCGTTGCCAAACTCCACAATTTACAAACACAAGTCGATGTTGCGGGTCACTCTCGTCGGTACCGGTGGCGCCTCAGGAACCCCCTACTTTTAGCTAAACTGACAGAGGATTTGGTTGAACATGTACGACTCCCGCACATTGAGACACTTAACAATGCCTCGGTACATCGAAGAAGCGTGATAAGGAGACTGGAAGTCTAATCTATCCCAAGGTAGTGTTCTAAAAATCCTCTCCTAGGACCTCTTGGGTGCTAGGCGATCATCCCCGTCCTGATTTTTTCCTGAGCCGACTAGCTAGGCCGAGCAAGAGAACGTGAAAGGCGGACGAGCATGGTAGAGCGAGTGAAGGGTCAGAGGTGAGGTCGAATCTAGTGGTTGAAGCAATAACATCTTAGGAGATAGATGTTGTGAGGGAGAGAGATGACGGATGATGTGAGGGAGAGAGAGGATGCGTGTTGTGAGAAAGAGTGAAACCTAGCCAAATTTTGTTCTCTTTTAATTTTGGTAGTAGAGAGAGAAATTAGGGCAAGTTTTGGACTGAGCTTTGTAAATTAAGGCCCATAATAAATATTAAACCTCACCCGAACATAGTTTTATAAACATGTTGGATTTGGGGGAACTTAGTCAAATAATCACATGCATCATGTATTAATTCTTAATCCGCCTAGGCACCGCCTAGCCGCCTAGGCGCTAGGCCTCACCTAGCCACCAAGCTTCCACCTTGTGTCTATTAGAACACTGCTCCAAGGTGCCCACAGAACTTGTAAACCTAATAATAACGAAATAAAATTAAGGTTCTCAATATTATTAAATGTATATACCAAAATAAACACAATAAAGTAGTAAAATAAATCTAACATCAAATGAAACGCCAGAAATTACCTCATAAAACCTTAGGGTATCTATAATGCGACGAATATAGATCAATTGTTCCGTATCGTTTCCCTGAGGTGCCTTCCCTCCCATTCTCCTGAGCATACGCCATGGCGTCCAGGTCAAGTACGGTGTGACTCCGAAACACATGAAAGTTCAACCATATCCAAGCATGCAAATAACTAAAATTCGGCGCGAGGCCCTGTGATGTGATCATGCTTGTGCCATATCAAGATCTTGTCCAAGAGGGCGCACCACCAAGGGACATGCCATATGACACTCTAAGAGAGCCAGGCCACAACCCCAAGGCTAAGCCAAGGCAAGAGGCGCCGAGTGCTACACCACATGGCTCGCCAAGTGCCGCGCATGAACTTGATCAAGACAAATGGCATGACACACCTGACCCAAATGAGGATCTTTTTGACCCACATGACCAGAGGGTCCCTTTGGAGCCAAGACCACCACTAGAATCGCCGCCAAAGTCGGGTCCGCTCCCTCTCTAGGGCTCCCTCCACCCTCAATGGCGCTGACCCCCTTTGAGGCACAATCACTCAAGCCAAATCTCGTCTATTGTACTCAAACCTCCAAAGAAGCCTACTAAGCCCAAGTTTGCCGAGACATTGGTGGTTTTTGATACAAGCTCAAATGTGACCGCCACTGCTGCCACCAGCCTACACCCCGATACTTCCCAAAGGCGCATTTTCAAACCCATGCGTTTTCCTTCAAATTTAATGTAGAGACATATCAATTCCTCCTCTTTAATGTGTCCAGACCATTCGTCATAATTCAAACTGGTCCCTTGGGCCTCAATATCAGAATAATGAACAAATACCTTGTTATTTACTTAGGCTAGCTCAAGGGTTGTTTCCTTACATTTTACGTGGCTATATAAGATAGCCTTTTTGCTCTTATTTCATCAACATGTTTATGATCAAAACCCTGAAATATTATGATCAAAACCCTGAAATATAAATCAAGTTCATCTTGGAGAGAGTCTAGAAAAAAGTCTTTCTACTTCGTGAGTTTATCGAAGTTCTAGTCTCTTTGATTGCGGTGTGTTTATCCTCAACCAAAAGTGACTAATTTCTCAAGTGAAAGGGGTGCGTTTAACCTCTTGAACTTGTTCACTTTTCCCTATATTAAAAGCCAAAAAAAAGCCCCATAAACTACAGCCATCGAACCCTCAAATAACACCAAAAATCTTCCATAGAAGAAGGTCCATTTCAAGTTCGATTCAAGCGCAATTTTGGAGGCGATTTCCCTTGATACTGAGCATCATTCGAGGTTGGGCTTACACCAAGTGGTATCAGAGCTTCTTTTCAGGTTAAGTACTCAAAACCTTCGACTTGTTGTTGTGTCAAAACTTCAAGAATAGTTGTGCTCAAAATCCTTGCCAAACTTTGCATGCTTGCTGAAGTTTCTGGACTGAACTTGTCTTCATTGTTTGAGTGTAATCTTGCTCGACTTTCCTGAGGTTGAATACAACCTTTTGCCTACATGAAACTGCAGATAAATCCCACAAAAAAAATTCCAAGAAATTCCAAGAGTTATAGCCGAAAACACTTCAATTCAACCGACCCTTCTTTGCTTGATTTTTGTTGCACATTGGCTATATTTATGTTATGATAATCTATGATCAATATATAAAGAAATTAGGGTGAACTTATGACGGAAAAAATTGGAAAATTGCTTGTCAAAATCAATATGTAGAATTGTTTGTACTTGCTAGAGTTTGTGAAACTTGATCTCTCTTGTCTTTCTTGGGCCATAAAAAAAAAAAATTACTCGGAAAGAAAAAGAAGTTGGACTTAGAAAAATTTGGACTCGACGAAATTTATAGAAAAATAAGTCGAGCAAAGAAGAATATGGATCCAACAAGGAAAATAAGTTGAGCTGCGGCCTTTCTTGTGTTGTCTTGTTCGAAACTGAATTCTTGCTTCCTTATCACGAATTTGTGACCTTTGTTTGGCTAGATATTGAACTTAGATTAAATATTTAGATTAGCCTTGGTGTGACCTATCTATTTTTAATCCAAAGCTTGTCCAAGTAGAGCACTTCAATTCTGAATTTTTTAAACAAGTAACTTGTCGTTGGTCTTGCTTTGTTTGGAAGTGAAGTTACCCTTGTATGACCTAATCTCGTGTTGTGTGAAGTTCTTGGTTGAAGTTAGCTACGTGTACACCTTGTTTTCTCAGAATTTTGTGAGTGATTTCTTGCATCTAAGGTGGTACTTCTATCCTAGAATTGTGTCCATTTCTTTGTTTATATCTTACCTCACGTAGTTCTTTGTCTTTGTGAGTTTCCTTGCTTGCTTTCTTTCTTGATTGTTTTCCTTATTTCTTTTAAGTTAAGAATTATACAAGACGATAGAGGGAAGGATCTGGTTCCTATCCCTAACAATGATGATAGGCCATCCATATCGGTGGAAGTACAACAATTGTTTCGCCAAATCCAAGAAAAAAGGGAGAGCAACCTTGCAAGCACCATGGACACCATGGAGCGGGTCCGCCTTAACCTTCTAAGAACCTTGGATGAAAGGATCGATCAACGTCCTGGAGAAGGCCGGAGCCACAACACTTATGTTGATCCCCTTTGAGTCCTACCAAGATGCCGACCCCTCCAATGTCCTAAGAGAAGGCTCGTGGTCAGAAAACCAAAATCGAGTCTCTCCTCAATTCCAAGGTGATCAATAGGTTGCATATGCACCCGAGGCTTCCACAAGGATGTCCCCTCGAAAACAAGGACCAATGTCTCACAATCTCTTTGAGCGAGCACTCCGCCGTCCTTACCAAGCTCCACTTGGCCCTTTGATGATGCCACGCCGAGTGCCCTTGGCTCCTCAAGATCCACGTGAACAACTGTATAGAGGCGAGCCTCAACATGCTCCACACTATGAAAACCGAGGCTCCTAATTCGAAGAGCAAGAGAGGCCTCAAGGAAGGGAGCACCACCACAACATCAAACTCACTATCCAAACTTTTTTCGGGTACTTTTGATGTCAAAGCTTACTTGGATTGGGAGTCTAAAACTGAATCCATCTTCGACCACAATGGTCATCATGATGCTCAACGTGTGGCCATAGCTTCCATTCATTTTGCCAATTTTTCATACGCTTGGTTGAAGGAAGAAAAGGAAGAACGTATCCACCATGGCTATCCCGCCATCACCACTTAGAAAGAGCTCAAGGAAGCCCTTAGATTCAGATTCATGCCGAAAGATTATAGAGATCGAGTCCAACTCAAGTTGGAATGCATCAAACATGGCAAAAGAAGCCCTGAAGAGTTTTTCAAATAACTTGGCAATTGGTTTTTCGTTCGGGCATTCATTTCCCCAACCGTTATGTAATTTCTAAATTCATTAGCGGTTTTATTACTGATATTGCTTATCATGTTGAGATGCAAAGGTTTGGCCCATGTACACAAGTTGAAGAAGTCCCATTATGCCATTCAATTGCATCAAAACCTTCCAAGGAGGAAGGATTCAAATACCACTCAGCCATGGGGTTCCAACAACACCTCCAAGTCCTCCTCACAGTATCTAAAGTGAACCACCTAATTTCCCCTCCAAAGTTGGAGCTCCCACACCACTCCACGCTCCCAAGAAAGACAACTAGTGTTGCACTAGAGATGTCAAGTGCTACAAGTGCATGGGAAGGGGGCATTATGCTCGTGATTTTCCCACCAAAAAAAAAGTACTTCTCAATGAGAAAGGAGAGTGCGAATCAGAAGATGGGAACCTTGAAGAAGAGCGAGAAGAAGGAGAAGAAGAGGTCGATGTCACGACGGTCACCAGTGAGTGTTTTGTGGTCAAAAGGAAACTTATTGCCAATGACGCGCCTTCTTTACCCTCCCAATGTGAGACAATTTTCCACACAATGTGCCTCATCCAAGGCAAAGTTTATAACATGATCATTGATGATGGTTCTTGCTGCAACATCATCGATCGAGAGGTGGTGTCTCAGTTCAACCTCAAGACTACACCTCACCACCAACAATACACCTTGAGTTGGTTGAATGCCAACACTCCGCTTAAGGTGAATGAGCAAGCATTGGTGCACTATTCCATTGGAGGATATGAGGACGAAGTTTGTTGTGACGTCCTCCCTATGATGGCTCGTCACCTCCTTTTGGAAAGATTGTGGCAATACAACCGAGGAGTGATCCATCAAGGAGTTAGCAATCAGTACTCCTTCTATTTGCACAATAAAAGTTATACTCTCCACCCTCTTGCCCCTCATGAGATCATGGCCGATCATGTGGCGAGTGAACAAAGGAGAAACCAAAGGGAGAGTGAACAGAAAGGCAATAAGATGTCCATAGGCACAAACTTGACAGCCTCCAATCATATTCTCTTGGTCAAAGCCAAATATGTTGGTCAATCTATCCAGGGAAGTAGAGTTTGTTTCCTCTTACTTTTTAAAGATAACTTGCTTACTTCCCAAGAATTGAATGACCTACTGATGTGTCCTTGTCTCCTGTGACAAGTCGAATTGCCAAAGGTGATGACTTTTGGATCTAGTCTTGGTTGAGAAGTCACTCGTCTCCAGTATTCTGCTATGGAACGTGGTGATAATGATCACGAACGGAAGAATGCGATGAATCGGTGGCGATGGAAGCGATTGATGAAAGGATGGAAGGATGGAAGCGGTGGCGAAAGCGATTGAATGGAGGGATAGACGACTTGAAGAGACAAGTCGTTTAGTGTCGTAGCGTCGACTGCGGAGGGGATAAACTCGATGGAGATCGAGTGGTTGCCGTAGCATCGACGGCGGAGTGAATGGGGATGAGAGGGATAAGGGTGACGTCCGATCAAAGGAAGGAGGAATTATCACTCGACTTAAAACCTTGAACTTTACTTTGAACGTGCGAAATAACATTAACAAAGGAGGCTTTAAATAGCCAAGGGGTCTCGACCAAGACCTAATGGGCTTGGGTCGAAACGAGCCTAAGGGCTAGCCCATGCAAACAAGCAAAAGGCACAAACCCTAAAAGATAGAATGACTGAAAGGAAACTATCTAAAAATGCTGTAAATAAGGAAACTATCTAAAGCAAGCTGGAAATACCAAATATAGATAATGTCTTAAAAAGAACGCATGAAACTCATTAATGCGGTGAAGGCTTTGAAGAGATCATCGCGCGAGACGACGAAGTGTCAAAGTCTTTAGAAGAACGCGTTCTTTCACTTCCGATGGTGGCGAGGACGACGAGCCTTGGATTGGTCTCTGGGCTTCCTTGGCTGGCGACGGCGCGTGCGATAAGTGACGCGACGGCGGCGGCGATGGCCTTGGACCTAGACCTTGTCACTGGGCCTGTGAGCGTAGGCTCATGGCTTCTTCCTCGTCTTGGGCCGTCATGGGAGGCAGGGTCACATCACCTACCTTTCCATTATTTCTTCCTTTCTTTAGGAATTTGATAATATTGTTTCAAGAGGAGATCGCTAATGTACTTCCTCCATTTAGGGGCATTGAGCACAAAATAGACTCCATCCTTGGAGTATCCTTGCTAAACCAAGCTGCCTATAGAACCAACCCCGCTGAGACAAAGGAACATCAAAGGCAAGTTGAAGAGTTGATGGAGAATGGGTATGTGAGAGAAAGATTGAGCCCTTGTTCTGTCTCGGTGAATGTGTGTGGACTGCGGAGCAATAAACACCACCACAATCAAGTATAGGCATCCAATACCTCACCTTGATGACATGTTGGATGAACTTCATGGTTCTAAGGTTTTCTATAAAGTTGACTTGAAGAGTGGCTATCACCAAATTTGAAAAAAAAATAGTGATGAATGAAAAACGACCTTCAAGACGAAATATAGTTTGTATGAATGGTTGGTCATGCCTTTCAGATTGACCAACGCCCCTAGTACTTTTATGCACATTATGAATCGTGTCTTGTATGCTTTTCTTGGTAAATTTATGGTTGTATATTTTAATGATATCTTCATTTGTAGCCAGAATTTGCAAGACCATGCTAGACAACTTAGGCTAGTGCTAGAAGTTCTTAGAGTGCAACAACTTTTTGCTAACATTAAGAAATTCCACATTTGCTCAGATCATGTTGTTTTACTTGGCTTTGTGGTGTGTATTCAGGTTTGAAGGTGGATGAAGAGAAGGTCAAGGCAATTCTTGAGTAGCCCACACCAACCTCCATGACGCAATTAAGGAGCTTCCTAGGCCTTGTCGGATTTTATCGTTGGTTTGTCAAATACTTTAGCAGCTTGGCCTCACCTCTCATAGAGTTGACAAAGAAGAATGTTCCCTTCCGATGAATTATACCACAAGAAGAAGCTTTCAGAGTTCTAAAAGAGAAGCTCACCAACTCTCCTTTGCTAGTCTTGCCCGACTTTTCTAAGACCATTAAGATAGAATGTGATGCCTCTGGCATTGGGCTTGGTGGTGTCTTGATGCAGGAAGGATGACCAATAGCTTTCTTTAATGAGAAGTTGAGTAGGCTGAACTCAAATACCCCATATATGACAAGGAATTGTTTGTCCTTGTCTGAGTGCTACACACCTGGCAACATTACCTCTTGCCAAAAGAGTTCATCATACATTCAGATCATGAAGCCCTCAAGTTTCTTTGAGGTCAAAGCAAACTCAACAAATGTCATGCTCGGTGGGTTGAGTTTATTTAAGATTTTCCCCATGTCATCAAACACAAGAAAGTGAAAGACAACATTGTGGCTGCTGCATTGTCATGAATGTATATTCTCCTTACTACTCTTGATGCGAAAAAGCTAGGGTTTTCATTCATAAGAGATTTGTATGCTCAAAATATTGATTTTTCCAGTGTGTATCTTGCTTGCATGCCTAAGGGTAGTATGGACCAGTTTTTCCTTCATGATGGTTATCTTTTCAAAGGTAACAAACTATTTGTGCCTAGAGGGTATATTAGAAGGTTGTTTGTGCATGAGGCACACGAGGATGGACTAATAGGGCACTTTGGTATTTCAAAGACTTTGACCATCCTTTCAAGAGCATTTCTTTTGGCCATGTATGCGTGCTAAGTCGAAATTGCATCCTCACGGTTTGTAATCCCTATCCCTAACGCACCTTGGGAACATGTTTCCATGGATTTTGTTTTTGGACTTCCTAGGTCCAAAGGGGTAGAGATTCTTTTTGTTTTTGTTGTTGTTGTGGATCGGTTTTCAAAAATGGAATTTCATTGCATGCCATAAGACCGACAATAGTTCTCATGTGGTGGATTTGTTCTTTAATGAAGTTGTAAGGCTTCATGGTGTGCCTAACTCAATTGTGTTTGACCGAGATGTCAAGTTCCGTAGCTACTTTTGGAAGACCCTATGGTCTAAATTGGGCACCAAAATGGTCTTTTCCACCACATGCCATCCACAAAATGATTGGAAAACCGAGGTAGTAAACCGAACCCTTGATACTTTGCTTCGTTCTTTGTTACGTACTAACTTGCGCATGTAAGAAGAGTGCCTTGCTTTCATAGAGTTTGTCTGCAATAGGACGGTCCATTCAACCACCAAGACATCTCCTTTCGAAGTGGTTTATGGTCGCAATCCCATCACTCCCCTTGACATGGTTCCATACACCATCAAGGACAAGGAAAGCAAGAAAGGTGTTGATCATGCTAAGTACATCAAACACCTCCACAAGTGCACTAGGCTTCAGATTGAGAAGCGCACGACCCAATACGTCAAGCAAGCCAACAATGGCATCGTGAAGTCATTTTTGAGCCTGGTGATCTTGTGTGCATTCATCTATGGAAGGAGAGCTTTCCAACCTTAGGTGAGTCCAAGCTCAAGCCAAGAGGTGATGGTCCCTTTCAAGTCCTTGAACAGATCAACAACAACGCCTATAAAATCGATTTGCCAAGTGAGTATGGTATGCACGATGCATGTAACGTGGTTGACTTAGCTCCTTTATTTTCATATTATAACGAGTCAGTCGCCGAAGAAGATTCTAGGACGAATCATTTTCAAGGGAGGGAGGATGATGTGATCACACTCGTGTCACATCAAAACGTTGACCAGAAGGGCTCACCACCAAGGGACATGCCATATGACACTCCAAGAGACCCAATCCACAACCCAAAGGCCAAGCCAATGCAAGAGGTGCCAAGTGCTACACCACATGGCTCGCATGGTGCCGCACATGAACTAGGGAAAGACAAATGGCTCGGCATACCTGACCCAAATTAAGAGCCACTTGAATCACATGAGAAGAGGGTCCCTTTGGAGCCAAGACATCCGCTATAATTTCCGAAAAATCCGTCCCCCGCCGTCATGATTAGTCGGGCGCTCGCCCTTGCTAGGGCTCCCTTAACCCTTAACGACGTTAACCCCCTTCCAGGCACAATCACTCGAGCAAAAGCTCAATTATTGTCCTCAAACCTCCAAAAAAGCCTACTGAGCCCAAGTGTGCCGAGGCATTTTGAAGTTGTCTTGGTGGTTTTGATCCAAGCTCAAATATGGCCGCCACTGCCGCCGCCAGCCTACACCCCGACACTTCCGAAAGGCGCATTTTCAAACCCCTCGTGCATTTTCCCTGAAATTTAATGGAGAGACGACTCACTTCCTTCTCTTCAATCTGTTTAGACCATTTGTCATAATTTGAAATGGCTCCTTGTGCCTCAATCTCAAACTGAAGTTTGGAATAGAGAGTTCCAAACCACTTGACACTCCAATCTCTCCCAACACTCACTAGTACAGATTGTGCTTGGCATAGCGATTTTTTTCTTATACGGATAGCGCTTTTCAAACGCTATCTAAGCATATGTGTTAATATTTAATTATAGCGCTATTTGGTGAGCGCTATAAAATATACATGTATAGCGCTTTTCTGGAAAAAAAGCGCTATAATTTTCATTTTTAAAAAATCTAGAAAACGCATAACGCTTTTTAAAAAAAAGCGCTATAAATGCGATTTTACCTTACAACGCTTTATTGTCTAAAGCGCTATGAAGATTATGAAAATTATTTGTTTTATTTTGTAATTATTAAAGCACTTTATTGTAAAAAGCGTTGTAATTGTCTTTCTTATATTTCACGCATTCATTAGCCTCTACAGCCGACCATTTACAATTAGCTAGCAACTTCAAAAGAAGAAAAACTCCATCAAATCCAACCCATACAATTCAATAAGAAAGTGACTCTAGATATCAAATACTCCAAAATAGTACAAAACCTTACAAAATAAAATATACAAAAAACCTACATCATGTCAAATACTTGGCCTATACTCTCTCTAACAAAAGGAAGCATTGTATCTACAAAACCAGTCCAAGTACTGTCAACATATTCATGATTAACAATCATGTACTAGCCTAAGCCACTCTTTTGTTACCTCATGAATTTGTTCTTGTGTGTACGACTTTGTTGAACCCAACAAGTAGTGTATTTATTGGAGGAAAAGGCCATGAATGTAGGTTGTTTCTTGTGATGAATATTTCTTAGTTCATCGCCTGCAATATTAAAAATAGCCAACCATGAAGGTACATAGAGAAATTAATATAGAATATAAGAGTGGAAACATACTTGTTGTAAGCAAGGCTCTCACCCATGTTCAACTTTTAATTTCTCATGGAAATCCTGGACATAGACAAAAAAAGGGTCTTAGACATATATGCATCTTGCAAAACTCACTTAAGTGAACAACCTTCACCCAACATAGAGAACTTCACATGTGCTATGTCATCTGGCCATGCTAATATGGTTTACAAGTTCAGAATAATGCATGAAACAAATATTAATGCCAATGCTAGGATTTTAAGTATCAATATGTATAAGTCAAAGATAAATACATTTTACTTTCTAACCAAGTCACAAAAGGCCCTGAGCTCCCTTACACTATGCTGGGTAGGCTTTGTTTTCTTGCCCTGCAGTTAAACTAAATAATTACTCATAATCTAAACTTACAAAGAGGCTAAACGAAGAGAAGAATATAGCATTTTATCATACCAACTGAATTTAGACAAACAAGCTCAGAACAACAACTCATGTGAGCCTTATACATGTTCTTGGTGTTGTAAAGAGAAAACTAGTTAAACTGAATTTAGATAAACGCTGAATTTAGACAACTGAATTTAGATATTGAATTTAGACAAACAAGTTAAACTTAATATAGATAAACAAGTTAAACCAAATTTAGACAAACAAGTTAAACAACAACAAAGCCAAAACTTAGACAAAGAAAAATAAACGGAAATTAGAGAAACACTTGCCAGAAGTAGAAGAAAACTAGGCTAGACAACAATTAAGAAATTAGACAAACAAGTTCAGAACAATACAAACCGGTGAAATTTTACAAAATCATTAATATAGAAAATTGCTTTTGCAAAGACCTGGAAATGTTTGCACATATTTAGATTAAGTAGTCATGACACACGAATTTCAATGGTATATAACCATTACTAAAAGATAGTGTTAGGAATCCAGCTGATTGTACCTTATTCAGATTCTTGTCAACAATATGTATGTTCAATGTCAAGGTCTCAGAATTGTTGGCACAGAAAGATGGTAGAAGACAATGACGTGAAGTCACTCATTCTGAGACCTGTAGTCACAAAAACTTTTGCACTATAGTACTTGGCTATCTGGATAGCAAATGTCCCAATTCCACTAGACCTACCATGAATCTGAAAAGTTGTAGAGGCAAACTTGTATTATAAACCAAATTAAAGAGATAGAACAAATGCAATGAATCAAGTCGGAAAATATTACCAAGAAAGTTTCTCATGCTTTCAGTTTATGAAGCATGATAACTCTTGACCAAACAGTGCACGCCACTTTAGGGAAGCTAGCGGTGTCTTTAAGAGAGATGCCAGGTGGGATTGGGAGAACTTGTCCTACAGGCACGGCTACTTTTTCAAGATATCCTCCTCCAGCAAGAAGAGCACAAACCTATGATATGTCACAGAAGATTACAATGTCATCTAATTTCGTGTCAAGGTCAATAACTTCGCCTTTCAATTTGGTCATATCTATTATACAGCTAACTATTTCAGGTGTTTGGCTAAGAAATTACATAAAATTAGAAAACAAACAAATAAATTATCAAAAAGAGTTGTTAAACACTAAGAAAAATAGAAGTAGACACAGATTCATATCCATGTATTGTACTCCATTAATTCATATTCTTCACATGGCATGAACCGATTTGATGACACAGAATTGTGCTGAAGCAACAGAATTTATGTAAAAAGTAGCGCAGACTATGATTATTAAACATTATGAACATTGACAGCAAATCAGAATCCTACTATCTATCTCCATGAACTGAGACCACTGACGATTACTAGTTCTGCCCAAATTTTAGATGCACAAATAAAGAGAAGTAGTTCTCAATTCAATTCACAAAGGTGATCAACCAAGTTGAAAAGAAGTAGAGAAGCGAAATCCAGATTAGGGAAACCCTAAAAGTAAGGGAATTTAGTAGCTAGGAAGGAAAAAAAAAGATAGCAATATATAATAACAAAAAACATAATTTACCTGATTGAATTCGATAACATCGGATTTAAACCTCAACATCTCGCCCTTATCACACCGAATATCCTCCGAAACGCCGCATATAACAACCCCTCCGGCGCCGCAGCAGGAAGGCACAACCACATCTCTCTCGCGCGAATCATCCAACACCACCAGCCTCTCTCTGGCGCCGTCGTTAGCGCATTCCTTCATGAACCTCAACCGGAAATCGAAGGTCAAATCGAATCCCGATCCCAACGCCTCCACCGCCCTAACCTCAATCGGTTTCTCCACTTCCATCGAAGCCGAAAGTCACACGAAATTCGAAAGAGATGATGATGTCGCAGGAGACTACGATTGAGAAGGGAAAGAGATGATGTCGGGAGAGAGCAATCCAAAGAGAGGCGGCCAGACAGAGGAGAAGTGGCTAGGGCACGCTGATAGCTACACGTAAAAGAGAAGGCATTAATAGGGGTTTCATATTTTACAGCGCTTTTCTGTAAAAAAGCGTTAGGAGTGTTTTTTTATATTTTATAGCATTTTTTTAAAAACAAACGCTAAGAGTTTTCTTTATATAAATTATATCTCTTTTTAAAAAAAAACACTAAGAATTTTTTACATGTTATTTCGTAAAAAAAGATTTATATAACTTATAGCGTTTTTTTTTTAAAAAACGCTAAGAGTTTCTTACATGTTATTTCACAAAAGAAGATTTATATAAATTATAGCGCTTTTAAAAAAAAAACGCTAAGAGTTTCTTACATGTTATTTCACAAAAGAAGATTTATATAAATTATAGCGCTTTTTTTAAAAAGGCGCTAAGAGTTTCTTACATGTTATTTCGAAAAAAACAAAATTATATAAATTATAGCGCTTTTAAAAAAAAAAGTGCTAAGAGTTTCTTACATGTTATTTCGCAAAAAAAAAAAGATTTATATAAATTGTAGCGCTTTTTAAAAAAAAAGCGCTAAGAGTTTCTTACATGTTATTTCGCAAAAAAAAGATTTATATAAATTATAACGCTTTTGTTAAAAAAAGCGCTAAGAGTTTCTTACATGTTATTTCGCAAAAAAAAATTATATAAATTATAGCGCTTTTTTTATAAAAAAGCGCTAAGAGTTTTTTAATAATTATAATCCGTGATAAGTTATAAGGAACTTATTTTTCTTAGCGGTTTTTTTAATAAACCGCTAAACATTTCTTATAATAATTGCGCTTTTTAATAGCGCCTTAATTATACTGTTATGTATGGGAAAATCTGTACTAGTGACTTCACTAGGAAAAGATGAGAATGAGAAACGAGTGGATCGGACCATGTATTAAGGAATTAAAGGTTCGCTACTCTATCTCACTGCTTGTAGGCCTGACATTATGTATATTGTATGCTTGAGTGCTTGGTCAGGAAGATCCTAGGGAGACACACTTGAAGGTAGTGAAGCGAATCCTATGTTACCTAAATGAGTCCCGTACTCTCAGTCCTCAGTACCTAACAGGTTGTGATGTGAATTTGGTGGGATACACCGATGTTGACTTTGCTGGGAACAAGGTAGACCGGAAGAGAACGTCAGACATGGCTCAGTTCTTGGGCCCGTGTCTCGTGTCTTGGGGTTCAAAGAAGCAAAGTTCAGTGGCGTTATCAACCGTTGAGGCAGAGTACAAGCCGTTGTAGCTTTTTGTACACAACTCTTATGGCTCAAACAACAACTCAATGACTATGGGATACTCTATGGTAAGGTTCATTTACTTTGTGACAGCACGAGTGCTATAAATATTTCTAAAAATCTAGTATAGCACTCTCGCACTAAGAACATTGAGATAAGACAACATTTCTTACGAGCTTGTTTGGAGAAAGGTCTTGTGTCTATGGAGTTTTGTATGACCAATAATCAAATTGCAGATATCTTCACCAAGCCTCTCAATAGGAAACCCTTTGAAAAGTTATGCATGAAGCTTGGTATGATCTCCCTTTACACCTAGTCATCTCAACTATGTTACCCTCAATGATTGGTTGAAATTTGACATTTGTCCTAGAGGAACATTAGAAGTACGTATAGAACTTAAGCCATAATTAGTTGTTATTAAATTTTGAACATGTTAGACCTGTTTATGTGCTTATACTTTCTCTATATGATTATATGAGAAACATTTTCTTGTAGTAGTGAAGGTCTTGTTATGTTAAACCTTGTCTTTTTTAGCTCAAATGGATCAACTTGATGTATAGAACCCTCAATATAAACTCAAATGATGGTTGATCCTATAGTCACCCTTGACTATCATGTGTGAATGCCCCTATGAGCCCATCTATGTCACTCACAATTGGGGATTATTCGACATGATTGAAAAATAAAAGTTTACATGCATTAAAAATGTATTTAGTACTTGGTTTCTTCTTGAGGCCTTCTTCTTTAATTCTTCATCAGCTTTATACTCAACTAGATCATTTGTCAACTTAGAATTTGCCAACTGTAGCATAAGATTTTCAGATCCTAAAGACGTGAAATATCTTTATAGTGAGTTATTCTTCCTTTTTAACTCTTGACAAGATTCCCAATTACTTGAGAAAGAAGATGCTACGTTCTCCAACTTGGTGACTTTCTCAGCCAAAACCTTATTGTCACCAAGCATGTTAAAATTTGTGTCATCCTTTTCCTCAAGTTGTTCTTTAGGTTCATTATTTGCTTCACCAAGTTTCTTAATGAGAGAGATCAAATGATCTTCAGACTTTTTTTTCAACTTAGCAAAGATATACAAATCATTCACCTCAAGTTCTGAAGAAACACCTTGTTCCATGAGACAGATGCTTTTGGATTTGGGTTCACATTCTCCATCTGATCCACGTGATTCATCCTTGCCCCAAGTGGCAACCATAGCTTGCTTTCCTTCTCGACTTGGTGGTTCCCTAACCTTTTTCTTAAAACATTTTTTTGCAAAGTGACCTTTACTCTCACAAATATAGAACATAATGCCTTTTAGGTCTTTGTTCCCATCAGAGGAGCAATTTGTCCCTTTGTTCTTAGACCGGATCCTTTTCATTGCCCTTGTAATAAGAGCAACATCTTCATCCTCATATTTTGCATCATCATCATCTTGGTCAAGATCAAATGTTTTTTCAACCTTCCACTTAATGTTGTATACCTTCTCATTATCCCTTTGACACATCTTGTGTTATTGAACGCCAACATTACTTTTAAGACGATCCACAAGTTCTTCCAAAGTCATGGACTTCGTATCAGTTTGAGCTCGAAAAGCCAAGGAAATAACGTCCCATTTTGAGTTTAAGTGTTGCATGAAATGATGGGTCACCTTCCACTCAACAAGCTTTTATCCAATGAATTCAAGCTGGCTAACCAATCCCTGAAACCAAGAGTAAAAGTCTTTGAGACATTCATTTTTTTACATGAGATACCATCTCATAGTCTTTCAGATGAACAAGAATTCCATTCCTCTTGACATCTTCATTTCCTTCTTTCATGTGCTTAAGAGCATCATGGGTTTCTTTAACACTTTTATAGTATAGAACTTTCTAATGATTGACAGGTTAAAGTGACATGTGCAAGATCTACTTGGACCTGCTAATCTTTTCCAGCTTTTTATAGTCAACATCATTATAAGCAACACGATTCTTAGGCTTGATTGCATCCTTTTCATCAAGGATCGGTTCGAGACCTTTCTCGGTGATCTTCCATATTTGACCATCAAGGGAACAAACATGAGAATCCTTCTGTTCCACTCACCAGACATATTCTTTATGCTTCAAAACAGGTGGTTTCTAGAACGAGTCATTGATTTCCATGTTTGAAGACATCTTTCCTGCAACTTAATGCACACAATCTAAAGAATATGATCTGATACAAATTGATCATTAGTGTTACATCTGAGGGAACAAATGCTTTGTTCTCACATAATATGCAGCAAATTAAACACAAGAAAGATAAACTTTAGAACACGAGACTTAGAGTGGAAAACTCCAAACAACCAACTAGTTACTTAGAGAAAAACCACTAGCTTCTAGCTTTTACTAGAGAGGATTTAGAAGAGGTCTACTTATCTTATTGATTTCTTGTTTGCTTACAAGTGTAGATCAAACTCAACCCTAGACTTCCCACCTAGTCTTGAATCACTCTACCACTTCAACTCATAAACTTAATTGCAAAGACTCGAAGGCTTCTTCTCACAACTGCACCGGTGCTTTTCGTACGACTTCGTTAACTGTCAATATGGAATTTCCATCCACTTAAATATAGTTTTCTGAAAAAACCTAGATACGAAATGATATGTTTTCTTGCTTTACCAACAAGCAAAACATATCCTAACCAAATCTATCTTAACCAAAGATTACATAGAATAAACAATATCCTAAAATTTAATCTAAAGATAAGAAGGATCTTTTCTCTTTCCTTTCTTCTTCAAAACCACAAAGGAACGTGATCTTCTTCTTTTTCAAGTCTTCTGATCGTGATCTCATCCAATCTTAACGTGATCTTATCCAAATAAGTAACTACCTTTTTATCAACGCCCCCATCATAAATCAGTGTCCTTGTTCCTTTTGCGGTAACGTTCCGTCTAGTAGACTTTGTGTTCCCTGTCAATCCATAAGGTGCCATTGTCTCAGGGAACTGTGACATACTTATGGTCCCTGAAACACTCAATACACACATCAATTGAATGTTTTACAATCAAAACCCAATGAATTCAACAAAAGCCATGGACATGTAAATATATCACAACTTAAGATGATAAGATAAACAACTAAAATGATGGCATACTAGAATTGATTAAACACGCACCTATTCATCTTTTATGTGATGTAGATAACAACGACATAATGGAATAGCTTCAACAGGTGCAATGACTTTTGGTGAACAAAGAATAGGATATCCACTTCATTGGTGTCCATATATGCATGCCCAATGAAACTAGTTGGAAGGACATTGTTGTGGTGTTTGGTAATGACAGTAAGCTCCTCCCATATTTTTGTCTTTGTTTAAGTAGCTTTACTCAAACGGACCCCAACCAACTGAAATGGGAAATTGTGCTTCTTTGTGTTGGTTCTTATCCCCTCGATGTTTCTAGGTCTATGTTCACCTTTATAGGAGTTGAGGTTTGAATGATTATAACCATCATCATATCTAGGACCTTTTGTTTAGCCCAATTAATCATTTCTTCTCGACTATCTCACACCAAGTCTACGGAAAAGTCATTTGAGTAATCTCTCGTGCGTACCTATTTACAATATATCATTCGTTAATACATCATTTCTTAGATAGACTATGCATCTTAATTTAATTTCTTTTGCAACATTTCCGTACATAACAAACAAATTGGTTTAATTACATAATAATGCAAAATGAAATTTACTACATATATCATTCATCAAATAAACTATAACACATCGTTTAATTTATAATCGTCACACTCAGTCTAGAATTTTTTTCAACATTTTCTAACCTAACATACATATCCGTTTGATTAAATAACTATTCAAAACGAAATGTACTACATATATCCTTCATCAAATAAACATTATCATGTCATTTAATTTATAATAGCCACATTAAGTCTAGACTTTCTTAATTATGTATAAAAGCATATATTCTTCATACTACCATAAATAAACTTAAGCATTTTGTAACGAACTATAATTTCAAGTAATACATACCTATCGAGGTTCAACATGTTGAACACCTTTTTCATTTTACCGACTATCAATCAATATTTGAATTTTTTTACCAATTTGTGTTTTTGGAGAAGATTAATATGTGTGGAAATGTGAGAGTGAAGGTATTTATAGGCACCTAAATTGGACCGTTTGAAATGTTTGGCACACAACCCAAACACATTGCCTCCAGCGGCCCAAAAGGGAGCGTTAGAGACATTTTCGCATGGGTACGCATCCTGTACGTGTTCCCTAGTCACACTCTCTCCAATGGTCGTTTTTTGGGCTGATTGCACGGGCTCACCAATGTTTACCGTATGTGTGCGTTGTAGGCACGAGTACAAAAAGCGCGGGTGTTGCAAGGGGCACGAATACGCTTTTCATATGCGTCCCCTATGGGCACGCGTACGAGATGCATACCCATTCTTGTTTATATATAAAGAGAAAAAAGGCGGTGTGTACCTATATACAATATATCATTCCTTAATATATAATTTCTTAGATAAACTATACATCTTAATTTAAATTCTTTTGCAACATTTTCATACGTAACAGATAAATCGCTTTAATTACATATCTAATTAAAATGAAATGTACTACATATAGCATTCCTAAATAAACAATATCACATCATTTAAATTATAATAGCGACACTAAATCTAAAATTTCTTTTTCAAGATTTCCATACGTAACGTACAAATAGGATTAATTAAATAACTATTTAAAACAAAAAGTACTACCTATATCCTTCATCAAATAAACAATATCACATCATTTTATTTATAATATCCACACTATGTCTAGACTTTCTTAATTTTGTATAAAAGCATATGTTCTTCATACTACTCTAAATAAACTTAAGCATTTCATAATGAATTATAATTTCAAGTAATACATATCTCCTGATGTTCAACATAATTAACACTTTTTCCTTGTACTGAATCTCCATCAATATTTGACATTTTTTTACCAAGATGCATTTTTGAGAGGATTTAGATGTGTGAAAATGTGATAGTGAAGGTATTTATTGGCACCCAAATTGGACCATTGGAAATGTTTGGCACGCATCCCAAACGCATTGCCTCCAAGGTACAATTCCAAAGTCCCAAAAAAGGACAGTTGGAGACTTTTGGCACAGGCACTAACCCGTACACATATCCTTGCCACACTGTCTCCAACGGTGTTGTTTTGAGCCGATGGCATGGGCCCTCCCACATTTTCCGTATACGTGCCCTTTAGGCACGAGTACCCGCAAGTATTGCAAGGGGTACATACACACTTTTCATATCCGTGCCCTATGGGGATGCGTAATGGATGTGTGCCCATGCCTGTTTAGATGTGTGTACCTATATACAAAAACACATTTTTTATATGCGTGCCCTATGGGTACGCGCATGGGATGCGTGCCCATGCATGTTTTAATGAAGAGAAAAAAAGGGTGTGTGTACCTTTTACAACATATCATTCTTAAATACATCATGTCTTAGATAACATATACATCTTAATTTATTTATTTTTTGCAACATTTTCATACGTAACGGACAAATCGGTTTAATTACATATCTATTCAGAATGAAATATACTACATATATCATTCATCAAAAGATTATATCACATCATTTAATTTATAATAGCCACACTAAATCTAGAATTTATTTTTCAACATTTTCATACGTAACATAAAAATCGGTTTAAATAAACTATCAGAACGAAATGTACTACATTATCCTTCATCAAGTAAACTATGTCACATCATTTAATTTATAATATCCACACTAAGTTTAGACTTTCTGAATTAAGTATAAAATCATATATTCTACATACTACCCTGAATAAACCTAAGCATTTCATAATGAACTATAATTTCAAGTAATACATCCTTCTTGAGGTTCAACATGTTGAACACCTTTTCCTCGTACCGACTATCCAAAATTTGACATTTTTTTACCAACATTCACTTTTTTGAGAAGATTTAGATGTGTGAAAATATGAGAGTAAAGGTATTTATAGGCACCCAAATTGGACTGTTGGAAATGTTTGGCACACCTCCCAGACGTATTGCCTCCAACGGTACAATTCCAATGGCCCAAAAAGGAACCGTTGGAGACATTTTGGCACGAGCATGCATCTCATATGTGTGCCAATTCCACACTATCTCCAACGGTCCTTTTTTTTGGGCCGATGTCACAGGCCCATCAATGTTTACCATATGCATTCCCTTTACGCACGAATACGAAAAGTGTAGGCGCGGATCATTAGATACTCGCTGGTATTCCAAGGGGCCGGACACACTTTCCATATGCATGTTTTATGAGCACGCGTACAGAATGTGTACTCATGCATGTTTATATATAAAGAACAAAAAAAGTGGTTTGTATCCAGCTCTCACGAAAAGAAAACGTGAAACAAGATGTATTTGCAATATACTATAGTAAGTTAGAAATGCTAACTAATCATATGCTCTAAACAAGATGAAGGGACATTCTGGTTAGTATCGTATATTTAATGTTATTTTGAGTAGTGTCTCACAATTTTTTTTTTCCGTTGGTGTTGTGTACTTCTTAAGAAGCTCAATCGATACCCAAACATCTTAGAAATTATAGAACTCTTGTTATCAGCGACCTCTACCCATCCCGAACATTTTTTTGTTTTCGACGGTAATAAATATCCATGTGCCGGCCAATACTCCTCATCCACCCTAATATAATATAAAGGAGATATCATCTTTTTTGTAAAAAAACTGTGCCACATGGCATTATCTCTATTAGTCACATGTCCCACTACATGTTCTTTTTATATATTTTTTCTAGTTTAATGTTAATAGGAATAGAAAACTAATTTGACAAAATATATTTCCATGTTTGCCCTCTATATTTGTGACTAATATAATTTTCAAATCAAATTTTTATACAAGTTTTTTTTGTTTATTATTATATATAAATATCAATATGATCTTATTAAAAACATCGCGTGAATGTCACGGGAGTTACACTAGTTTCGTACTATTTCATATGGAGAGAAACCAAGTCGCATCGCTCTTCTACGTGTATGCTTCTTGTTTTTTTCTAAAAAAATTATTTCTTTTTTTAGCATGAATGTAGAAATATTATTTTACTTTTTTGGCTTCAAGTGAAAAAGTAACGGATGGTTTGATTATTTTGATTTTCGGGTACGAAATGAACTTGTCAAAAGTATACTAGTACTTACGGGGGAAAAACCATGGGACAATGGTTATTAACCGGATTTTCCCCTAAATTAATTCTTACATCTTCTTTCTATGTGTCCTTAGTAATATGCTTTCTCACTTGTGATTTCCTTGAATTACTTGTTTATCAAAAAAAATATAAACTATCACAATACATATATATCAATTTTTTCTAATTTATATCTCAAGAATATAGGTCAAGAACCTTATTTTGAACTTTTTTTTGTTTAGATCAATAGCATGATGAACCAAAAAGTCTCCAGATTTATTGTTAAGAATAGTTTTTTTTTTAAATATATTTATAAGTTTTATATATTTTTTTTAGGGTAATAGTGTTCCTGAAAACTAATTCTTAACTATGCCAAATAACAAATTTATAAACCAACTTAATTTACAAACCTAGTTTAGAAAGATCATTATAGAGTTACAAACCCGATGAGTTAAGTAAATAATCATTTGACAAACCTTTTTTTAAACTAATGGACCCTTAGTAAAAATGGACCCCTCTCCCTAAACCCTACTCCCTACCCCCTAAACCCTACCCCTTAAACCCTAAATCCCAAAAAACAATATTTTAGAGAGAGAAAAAACAAAGAAGAGGGAGGGAAAAAGTAATAAAATAAGCTAGTAGGGATAAAAAAAATACATAAAAACTAATAGGGGTCTATTTTATTAATTGAAAACTCTTAAAGGGCCAATGAGCCCAAAACCCTCGTTACAAACCAGTCATCTGGTGTATATGTTGGGCCCAATGTCTGGATTAGGCCCATCAACCACTTCAGAAGAGTTGTCGCGCGATAGATATGGAATTCTGGCAAACAAGGCGACACGACGTCTCCAAAACGATTTGATCCTTGAAAGGTCAAAAGAAGCAACATCTCCATCAGTTGAGAAAATCACAGAGGTGGTTTGAGCCGGTATCTTCAACAACATTCACAAAGAGCCTTTTATGGGATTACAGTTTAATCATTCTTGTAAATTATAAAAACCCAATCACAAACTCATCTAAAAATCATTGTGATCTTCATTCATAATTCTTGCTCCAACTAGCTCTCGAGAATACTTATTGTTGCAAGCCCATTCCAAGTGAAAAATTAATCTTCATTCAATCAAGTAGAGATAAGCATTGTTTTTCATTTGCTAAATCTATTTCTACATTATTCAATTGTGATTTTCTATTGTCCCATCTTGATCGGATCATTGTACCCTAATTGATTACCCCTCAGTTAGCGAATTAGAGTCGTAGATCTTTTTCGTCCAAAACAATTTGGTGCCGATGGTTGGGTAATTAGTTGCTTAGTAAGCCATCCCACTCCATTTCTTTTCCTACTACCATGGCTGACACCGTCGACTATCAACTCACCCTTACAAGAACCCAAATTGGTAACCAAGACTAGGCTAACCTTGGAGCCCAAGTTGTGTGGCAGATCCAAACCGATACTGCACCAACTGGCCAAATCCTCCCTACGAACCAAGTCCAAGAGTTTATGGGAATGATGTGAACCCTAAGGGAGGAGATTGACCAATAGTGTGCCTACGAAAATGAGCTATTGAAAATGCGGGTTCAATCGGTCACTTCAAAACCAGGGAGCGTCAGGAGACCACTCAACACGGAAGACATCCATGTTCGCCTTAATTTGGACGGAGAGACAATGTCACCACTAGTACCTCCTATACAATGCGGAGGTGTCGCCGCGAAGAATAGTATCTTTCAAACACCTCAAATGAATTCCTTTCCCACAAACATTGTCGCTCCATCGCAAGTTTCTGCTACCAGGTCGATTCTGACTCGGGCAACACCAATGCAAGTCAATCTGCTCACATCGGGTTCCTGAAGCAAGGATGCTCTCATTGAGAGCAAGATCCAGGAGCAGTTGAAGGCTCTAGATGAGCTGATCGCCAAAATTCTTGGCGTTCCCCAGCTAATCGAGAATGAACTTGTCGATGGATATGAAGAATCGGCTTTCGTAGAGGCGATTGCAAGACCAGAACAAAGCATTTTCCAAGGATTACTCCCACTACCACATCAATGCAATGGTTGACCCTACAACTGGGCACGAGATGCTCACCTTCATGGACACGTCATCGAATACCACCAGATTCAGATTAACCCATAAGACCAAGAGAAAACCTCCTTCATCACCAATAAGAGAATTTACTATGACAACGTGATTTGCTTTGGCCGAAAGAACTCTAGGGCGACTTACCAACGCCTCGTCAACAAGATGATCGAGAAACAGATCGGTGACACCATGGAGGTATACATTGATGACATGTTGGTGAAGTCAAAGGAAGAAAAGGAAGCAAAGGATGATATATGACACTCGGAGACAACTTTCAAGATCCTTAAGAAATACGACATGAAGCTCAACCCCAACAGATGCTCCTTTAGAGTATGATCCAGTGAATTCCTCTAATACATGGTGACGCAAAGAGGGATCAAGGCGAGTCTAGATGAGATTAAAGCCATCTTGAACTTACAATCTTGTAGATGCGTCAAAGACGTTCAGAAGCTAACACTAACATGGAGAGTAACCTCCTTGAAAAAATTCATATCTAAGACATTAGTTAAGAATAGGTTATTCTACGACATCTTGAAAAAGAATAAGTTGTTCGAATATACTGACAAACACGAGGAAGCCTTCCAAGATCTCAATAGATACCTAATCTGCATGTTGGTGCTATCTAATCTCAAACAATGAGAAGCATTATATAGATACATAGAGGTGACATAGGCGACAATCAACACTGTTTTAGTTCGAGAAGAAGGTGGGGCATAACTTTCAGTGTACTATGTGAGCAAGGCGCTTCTCGATGCAGAAACCATGTATCCCCCATGTAATACTAGCCCTAATTATTGCATCAATAAAGTTACATCCTTAGAGTCACACCATTTGGGTCCACACGAACTACCCGATTAAGAACCAAGTTAACAATCCATTTAAGTGGATATGACATATAATATGAGACGTTTACTAAAATTATGCCGATGTGATTTGACATATGGAGAACATGTTACTGGAGACTTGCTGCAAGTTGACAAGAACCCAACAACGAAGTGGGTGTTGTACACGGATGGTGCCTCAAACCATAACGGCGTATGACTACAGGTTGTCCCATAACCGCCACAAGGGGGCAAGATATACCATGATGCGCGTTGTACATTCAACACAACAAACAATAAAGCCAATGGCGGACCCAGGGGGCTTGAGTGGGCGGCTGCCCCCGCTTAGCCCCCGGGATCCGCCAATATTACCTAGCTAAGTAGAGAACCCCCTTTTCCAGCCCCTACCATTGAAGGTCGAATATGTTTTCTCTGTGTTAATGGAGGTTGTGGAAGACGACTCCGTCCCTTTTTTAAAACAGTTGCAAAACGACGTCGTTTAGCAAAAAAATTTAAACCCATGCTATTATTTTGATGCGCAATGACCAGCCCGACGACCACGCGACAGCGCGACCATGGAAACCACGACCTTGGCGTCCCCCTTGGCGTGTTCTTATCTTTCCCATTTTAGCATTTCTATATTTAGACATTCTTATTTTAGTACTTTCCATTTTTGGCATGTTGCAACTATCGATCATTTACTATATTTAGTATGGTTTTTGTTTAGCACTTTCCATTTAGAGTAATTTCTATAAGTGTCGTACGTGTCTCCTATGCTTAGGAGTGCCGACCCATTAGGTCTAGTCTCGGCCCATGGCCGAAATGGCTCAGTTATATAAGTCTTGCCTTGTGTTCTTTATCATTTACATTGAAATTAATATCGAAGTCTTGTCGTTGAGTTTGTCTATGCCCCTTTGTTCTCGACGTCACCATTGTTACTCCGATCAATCCACGTTAAGGATCAACCCAAACACAACCCAAATTATAACTTGTTGTCGTTGAATGCACTCGTCATCCTTAGAGCCATCTTCGAGCGTTCGAGTGCCAGTGAGTTCCCTTCAAACGGAGTTCGTCATTTATTCGGTTACACACGAAGAGAAGGAACATCGAGACTCATCTTCGACCACGATCCGACACTAGAAGTGAGTCTAGCGATCGATTATGCATCATATTTTAAAATTAAATTTTTAAAAAAATTAAAAAACAAACCAGTATTGTCGGATTATGTGAACCTCTGCATAATTAAGAGGCGAGAAATTGGAAGAAACCATCCCCTCCTTGCCGGATTCCACCGTTGGAGATCGTGCCCCGCTCGTTACCCCGACCAAAGACCACTCCTTTATTGGATTTTGTGAGTCTCTTTTATATTTGTTGAGAACTTACTTTGTAGGGTTTTCTTTGATTTTGGTTGAATTGAGTAATTTTTGTTTGAATGGAACTGATTTTTTTCAAGATTATTGGTGGAATTGAACTGAATTGATCATTGGTTGAAAAGTGGAATTGATTTTGATTGCATTAAGAATTGGTTGCATTGGTTTTGGTTGTATTTATTTATTTTTCCTTACAATTATATACAAATTTGTTATTTCGAGTAAAAATTGATTTGTGTTAATTCCTTATACCGAACTCAAATAATATATGTTATGTGACGCAGACGCTGTGAGTTTAGTTTTATGAACTAAAATTTGCCCCCTTTCTACTATTTCTGTGTCCGCCACTGAATGAAGCGGAATATGAAGCATTAATTGTGGGGCTCACGATTGCTAGAGACACATGCGTGGATGAAACCGAAGTGATTTGCCTCTCGATGTTGATCGTTAACCAGATAACGAGACCTACAGGACTCTAGATTCCAAGATGACAACTTACCTGAAAGTGGCTTGCGACATCATCAAAAGCTTCAAGGTGTTTCAGATCAGACAAGTCCCTAGAGACGCAAATGAACAAGATGAAGCGCCTGCCAATCTTGGTTTCGCTCTAAACCCACGAGAATATTAAAAAATTCCCTTCTTGCACATCCTAGTTCTAGCAATCGACAAGACTGTGAACTGGCTCAAGCATGACATACTACCAGGGGAAATAAAAGAAGCACTTAGATTTCGAGCAAGGGCACCCACGTTTGTCTTTAGAGACAATATTTTTCTCAAATGATCTATAATACCCACGATTATAGCTTCATGTGAGGAGCACCCTTAGGGTGAAACGTGAGGAGCATTCTAGGCCATTCATTTTAATATTATCATACATCCTATCACACTCAATCCCGGTCAATGGTCAACGTTGACCAGTCAACGATCAACGTTGATCGGTCAACGACCATATTTTTTATTTTTTTATTTTTTTTTTTAAAAAGATTTTTTTATTTTTTTTATACACTTTTTCATTATAAAATTTGTATGAAAAGAATTGAACAATTAGTTCTTAAAGTTGAACAATTGTATGCTTAAAGTTGCACAATTAAAATTCGAACAATATTAAAGTTGAACTATTGTATCTTAAAGTTGAACAATTTTATTTTTATAGTTCGACAACTGTGTTCGCTATGTATATAAATTTGAACAATTGTCTCTTAATGTTGAACAATTTCATTTTTTAAATATTTTTTTAGTTGTGCATGACTATTTTTGCCGTTTTTCTATTTTTATTTTCCTACACATTTAGGATTTAGGGTCTATGTTTTGAACATTTTTTAGTTGTATTATGTTTATATTACATTATAAACAAAACTTCAAGTTTATTTGACAATTGTTAAAATTTTAATGAAGTATTGTCCAATCTATCTTTTGTTATAAGTTTGAATTTTCATGCAATTTAAATTGTTCAACTTTTCTGGTTCAGTTGTTCAACTTTATATATTGTTAAAAAAGTTATTCAACTTGTATGATACAATTGTTCAATTTAACAAAGAATTTTTCAATTTTTTAGAAACAATTTTATGAGGAAAGCGTGTAAGGAAACAAAAAAAAAATTAAAAATGTTTTATCCTTAAAAAAAATTGGCCAAAAAAACAGAACTAACCATTGCTTAGTCAAAACAGATGTGTAATTATAAAAATAAAATTATTCAACTTTAAGATACAATTGTTCAACTTTTTTGGTATAATTGTTAAACTTTATATATTGTTCAGAAAATATTGTTCAACTTTTAACATACAATTGTTCAAATTTAATAGGGAATTGTTCAACTTTTTTAATTATAATTTTATGATAAAAACAAGAAAAAAAGAAGAAAAAAATTTGCCCCAAAAAAAAACTAAAATTTGCTTAGTGAAACAGTCTAACCATAAAAATGAAATTGTTCAACTTTAAGATACAATTGTTCAACTTTGTTCGTACAATTGTTTAACTTTATATATTGTTCAAAAAACATTGTTCAACTTTTAACATACAATTGTCCAAATTTAATAAGGAATTGTTCAACTTTTTTAATTATAATTTTATGATAAAAACGTGTAGAAAAACAAGGAAAAAAAAGGAAGAAAAAAATTTGCCCAAAAAAAATAAAAATAAAATTTGCTTACTGAAACAATCGTATAACCATAAAAATGAAATTGTTCAACTTTAAGATACAATTGTTCAAATTTTTTGGTATAACTGTTAAACTTTATATATTGTTCAAAAAATATTGTTCAACTTTTAACATACAATTGTTCAAATTTAATAAGGAATTGTTCAACTTTTTTAATTACAATTTTATGATAAAAACTTGTAGAAAAACAAAAAAAAAGGAAGAAAAAAACTTGCCCAAAAAAATAAAAAATAAAATTTGCTTAGTGAAACAGTCGTCTAACCATAAAAATGAAATTGTTCAACTTTAAGATACAATTGTTCAACTTTGTTCGTACAATTGTTCAACTTTATATATTGTTTAAAAAAAATTGTTCAACTTTTAATATACAATTGTTCAAATTTAATAGGAAATTGTTCATTTTTTTAGAAACAATTTTATGATGAAAATGCGTATAAAAACAAGAATAAAAAATATATTTTTTTAATTTTTTTAATTTTTTTTTTAAAATAAAAAAAAATCTGGACAAAAGTTAATTTGACCGGTCAACATTGACCATTGACCGTTGACCGATCAATGGTCAGATGTTGACCATGGGATGTGATTGTGTGTAAGAGGGTGTATGTTTGCTATGATGGATGTTCCATCATAGCCTTCCATTATTCCAAAATGGTTGACTTTCATTCCTTCTCACGTTTCACCGTAAGTATTCGTTTCACCGGAACCTGACTCTATATATATATATCAAATTTAATCTTTTTTAAATTACAATTTTACCTATTTATATTCTAATTTTCTACCCAAAAACAACCCCATTAAAGTTGCACTCTCTCTCTACCTTTTCCCCGACTTTATTCCTCTCTCCTTCCCCTTTCTCCTCTCTCCTTCAATATCCCCAGCTGCAATGCAGCCCCGATGCACCCCATAAAACACAACTTCAATGTTCATCTCTTGCTCAACCATACTCTTGACCGCCGGAGGAGCCGCCGCCGCTCGGCGGAGAAACTTCCCCTCACGTCCACTGCGCAGCCTGCGCGCTCAGCCACTCCCCCACGCCCAGCTGCGGGTCCGCCCCTTCCGACAGCCACCGGTGCTCGTCCACCACCTCCCACTCCGGTGAAGCCACTTGCATCCTTGTTGAACCTATTACAACTCCCATTTCCCCCAATTTGTGTTGGTAAAATTTTTCCCCAATTGCTTAAACCTTAGCTTAGTAGATTTTGATGTTTTGTTCAATTGGGGAACTTAGATACAATTAGTTCTCAATTAGAGATTAATTAATGCTTTGAAAAGCTTAGGTTGATCGATTTAGAGTTTGGAGGTGGATCAATGGAGATTCAGGGACATTTGATACGCATTCTGAAATTCTGGGCACTTTTCGTAAATTCTGGAAAGTTCGGGTACAGTTCATTAGGTGAGGAACCTTCTCACGAGTATAGAGAATTTTATGGATCTCGATTTGGACATGTATGTGACAAGTTACGTGCATTTGTGCGTTTTTGTGAAGGTTTGAGACAAACGGGCTGTTTTGGTAATTTCGGAAAAAATGGGTGGAACGTTTGATTACTGAAGAAGGGTGTGCTTGGAATTGATCTTTTTGAGGCAAGTTATTTGTGAGCATTTACGTGTTATAGTATAAGTTTAGGGGTGTTGATGTCATATGAATATTGAATGGTTTCATCGTGTTTCAAGCACGTGTTTATCTACATTCAATTACTCGTATTTACTATATAGTCATGACTCATGATGTGTTGTTAAATAAATGATGAATGTTTGCGCCTATTATAGTTTGCTATAAATGAGTGACGATATGTGTGAATCTTGTTAGATGTTGTGGACTTACATGTGTAGTTTAAGGTTAGAGTCATGAACTATGCATAAGTATTATATCTTGGCTTATGCATGAGTATTAAATATAAAAATTATGTATGAATATATAACCTTGATTGTGCACATTTATCGAATCTTAGATCATGCTTAAGTATTGAGCTTCGAATTATGAATGAATGATGCGATAGTTGGTCGTGTTCTAAACATGTACATTATACGCGTACTGAGTAATACATTGTCTTTATATGGTGTGACGTGTCAATAATGATGTTGATTGTGTTAACATGAGTTGTTGATGAGGATATGATTATCATATGGATGAACATTGTTGTACGATTGATTTGAAGTAAAATGATAAGTCAATTGAAAGGTGGTATGATATACATGTAGGTAAGGATGGTTTCGATCCCAAATGGTTCTAAACTGTTATTTTTTTACTGACACGCTCCTCGACAGAGGGCTCCATCCGGGTGGAGCGGTTCAGGAGAGTGCTCTACCATTTTAGGGGAGGTCGGGTCACCTAGCTAGTGACGCCGTTTCCGATCCGTTGGTAGAGGTGATAATACCCGTTATACGAGTTCAGAAGGTACCTTCGTGTCCAAGACAAGCTTGGACATGTTTTCCAAATGTTTTCTTACTTGGATTTGCAAATGAGTTTTCTTTAAAAGAAAAATATACTCGAGTATATAGGTTTTGAATGATTTCTTAAAAGTTTGGAACTTGTGGTTTGATTAGAAATTGAGTGAAGTTCTTGTGATCTAGTGGTGTATTCTCTGTGAGTATGATATGTATGCTTGAAAGTTCTGGTATCGCGACTATTCTAGCTGTAACTTTTTCTGCATATCTGTGTATATGTGAAGTAACACTCTCTTGTATGTCATGATTGTTTGTAACTTTCTTGTCATGTGTTTACTGTCATCAATCTCGCATATCTGCAAATCTGTAGAGAATACTTTATCACTGTATCATGTCTAGCTGTAATATTTCTTGCATGTTTGTATGTGTGTGTATATAATACATTCTTGTTGTAACATTTACATATGTGCCTTTACATGTGTATTTGTGATCTCTTGCTTGCATTATTGCACCTATTAAGTTGCTTATATAACTTTCTAGTCTGGTTGGAGAGTAACCCCCATTAACGTGGGGGCTGGCTATGTCTTATACATGGTCAGGTACTCTTCCATTCAAGATCAGTGTGGACGTAAAGCAGGATGGACATGATACTAGGGCTAACTATGTGGGTGATCTGGGGTCAACTCTATTTCAAACGTTTTAGAATTATCTGATTATATAATTTCCGTTGCGATAAATGTCGTCTTTGTTAAACTGTTTTATATTCGAGATTCGAGTTATCAATTTTATTGTCCTAACCACTATAAAGTTTTATTCTTATAAAGTTGTATTCATATGACCAAAACTTGGTTTATGATGGATTTAGAAATTGTGTTTTATGCATGACCATCACATTTATGTTTTATATATCTGATATACCTTCTATTGGATATTGTTTTGATATTTTATTCCCTAATGCCTTAAGGATCCTTCGGTAATCACGATACTGTAACACCTCAATTTGGGGCTGTTACATGATCCACTTCAGGTTATTACCCAAGATGTCTAAGAGAAGATGAGGTTCAAGAGGTGTTACAAGATCTACACGAAGGTGAAAGTGGAAACCATTCTGGAGGTCGCAACTTAGCCATAATATCCAACACGGCTTGATACTACTTGCCAAAAGAGCCCATCGAATACGCTAAGAAGTGTGACGCGTGCCAAAGACACAATGCAATTTTCCACCAACCACCGAAGATGTGCACCAAATATCGTCCCCTTGGACCTTCATGAAGTGGGGAATGTATATAGTCAGAATGCTATCCCGACTTCTATGCAACACAATTATATGTTTGACATGACAAATTATTTCTCCAAGTGGATCGAGGCAAGAGGATTTACAAAAATCAAGGACACGCACATTATTTCCTTATTAAGAGGAATAATCTATGCAGATTTGGAGTTCCAACAACCATCATGTGATAACGGCTCATAATCAGTAACAAGATGCGAACTTTCTATCAAGACTTGAACATTCAGTTGGTGATGTCGATGCCCCAATATCCATAAGCCAATTGCGAAACTAAGTCAAGCAATAAAGTAATCATGAACAATCTAAAGAAAAGTCTCAAAGAAGCTATGGGAAAATGGGCCGATGAGTTGCCCCTCAACTTATGGTCGGATCATACCACTCCCAAAACCGCTTCCAGATGGAAACCTTTCTCCTTAGTCTTCCCCTCAACTTATGGTCGGATCATACCACTCCCAAAACCGCTTCCAGATGGAAACCTTTCTCCTTAGTCTTTGGGAGCGAAGCGATGATTCTTACAAAAGTGAGAATTCCCACGACACATTATGGTCTCCTCACCGAGGAAAGAGACACACTGCTTATGACTTTTCCTGGACACCATTGACGAGTTACGAGACGCTGTAATAAGAATGATGGCATACCAACAAGGGAATGCCCGGAGTAACAACAAGAATGTGCAAATCAAGGGGTTTCAAGTAGGGGATTAGGTCCTCATGAAAGTATTTAAGAAAACCCAAGAGGTAAACGCTTGCAAACTGTCGGCGACATGGGAAGGACACTATCAAGTTACTTAAGTCGTCGGGCAAGACGCTTACAAATTGATCTCACATCATTGTGCATCAATGATTCGGAGATGTAACGCGACACACTTAAAAAAGTACTATTTTAATTCCTCCTTTCGCAGTTACCTAACTATTTTATGTAGTTTGTAATTTTTATAAGCATCTTTCACAATAATGCCAGGATTCCTTTCTACTATCTTCAACTACTCTTGCACTTTCAAGAAAGGGTCCCAGGCTTATCTCCAACATGTTGCTTCGGGAGAAAGGGCTCTTGTTCTATCTCCGATAAGTAATGTCAGTAAGATCCTTGATCACTCCTAACACGTTGCATGTGGCGAAAAGTCAACACCAACCCGCTATTACAAGGAAAGGCGATCCATTCGCTCAAAATGACCGGTCTATTTACATGAGGAATCCGAACTTTACACCTATACGAGCTACATTGTATCATATAAAACACGATTATGCCCAAGCAAGCTAGTCGTAATACTATGCGCGTAACTAAAAGGGGAACTTTTTATAACACGATTCATAGACATGAATAAAAGGGTTGCTTTTTTCATCAATATCTTAAAGATTCCTCGTTACATACAATGTTGCAACATGATCACTACTACATATACTACTACACCTATGCTTAAGCTATTACTGCTACACAACGTCCAAGTAGACTTGATCTTTTCTTCACCTTTAGAGGCACTTGCAAAACAAACAAACACATACATATATGCAAACAATGCAGAGAACACATAGAGTTCATGGATAAGTACCCACTTATGCCCACTCCTGAAAGTGGGGCCATAAAAGAAAGTTTAACACCACGAAGGGTGTGGCAAACTATCCAACCACCAAAACAATAGTGGAAGACCATCTAATCATCCAACCACTACCACAACAAGGTTCGTTAAATTGCTCAGCAAAAACAAATGTAAAGCATGAGGGGTCAACCCTTCATCTTTCCGTGAGCAGTAGAGGTAGAGTTGTTATCAGTAGGAGGCTCAATGCCCTTGATCCTCTATGAAGTAATTCTAGGAAAATGGGAGGGATTGAGTAAACTGCATTGAACGAGGCCCTCTCAGACACGACATCCCACTTCACGTAGTTGCCCGCAATATACTCCTCCATAGCTTCAACACGTGCCAACCATGAATAATAAGTTTCCGCTTTATCGAGTTTAGTAGTGTGACTTTCTCCTTTTCATCCTTCAGTTTTGATACTTCCTCCTCCAAGATTCCGATCCTCTACAATTGTGTCTTGACACTCTGTCTGAGTTCAAAGTTCGTTTTGAGAAAGATACTACATCCTCCCTTTGTCTGATTCCACCTTGCACTCCAGATCGTCAATCTATAAGGAGATCTTCCTTACAAACTCTCAAGTATACAGAGTAGATTGGAGACCATGTAGTTAAGAAATAAGCAAAGTAGTAAAAAACGTTTTGAAGGATAAGACAAACACAATGAGTTCTTTTATATACATGTCACTGCATAGCCAAAGACTTGACAAACATATCTAATGTGTTGGCTCCTGCATAATGCTTTTTCACTTGGGAAGGCTACATAGTAAGAACATCATTAAGAGCATCCTCTGGGGTCATGGTTGTAGAAGCATGGTTTCGAGGCAAATCATGTAAAGTCATTGATGATGACAGTTTTGAAGTAGGGGTACCAGCACGGCTATCCGAAGTTGGTAATGCCTTCAGCGCCTTTGGAAGTTCCTTCAGAATGGGCAGTAGTGTTCTCCAATGAAGGTTCACCCAAAGCCTTTTTTTCTTGACAACAATATCGTCAACGGTCGGAATAGAAGAAGATGAGCATCCAAATGGAGTAGCTAGAGAAGAATCAGGAAACGCGCTATAACCCAAAAAATCAAGAAAGCGTTACAAGAGGAAATGATTGATAAAATAGGGGGAAAATGCTTACACATTTCAAAAACGACCGGTTGTTTAATGAATTTGATAGATGAGTGTCCAGAAGATACATCAACAAAGGTCCTTTAGCATGCATGAATAGCTAGAACCCTCTTCGTAATCTCCTCTATTTCCCTCTCAGGCTTGATTGTGTCTCGATTTACTAGCAATATGATATAGTGAGATACAAGTTAGGATGAGTTGGATAAATGACCTATGTGCAACGTTTTTATTAAAAAACTAACCCCTTAGGAAACTAACCCCTCCCCCTAAACCCTAAACCCTAAACCCTACACCCTAAATCCTAAACCCCAAAAAACAATATTTTAGAGAGAGAAAAAACAAAGAAGAGGGAGGGAAAAAAAATAAAATAAGCTAGTAGAGGGTAGGAAAAATACATATAAACTAGTAGGGGGTAGTTTTGTTAATTAAAAATTCTTAAAGGGCCAATGGGCATAAAACCCTCTACAAGTTATAGCATCAAAATATAGTTAAAACAAATTGATTCCTTAGTTTTGCCAAGATGGGATGAGAAATTCACACTAAAACCCTAAAGAATGTTTTATTCACAAAAAACCCTATCAGACCACCTTCTAACATGCTTGGTATCGTCAACGACTAAACACGGTTTGTCGATCATAGATTTCAATATGACTCTCCCTTGGTCTCGTGTCGAGAGTTTTTAGGAGAAAAGTAGATCTTCAGTAGAGAATGGGATGTTATGGGTTAAACTAAAGCGATTGAGGTGAGCAACAATCGCCATGTTTAAGGGAGCACTTGGCCAACAAAAATTTCTATGAGGGACAAGAATTGGCGAACTAAAGGCGAGAATGGGAGACGATGGCTAATCTTAAAAGTAACTTTCTCCTTTTCATTCTTCACTTTTAACACTCTCTCTCCAAGATCCCGATCCTCTACAATCGTGTCTTGACGCTATGTCTAAGTTCATAGTTCTTTGAGAAAGGTACTCCATCATCCCTTTGACTAATTCCACCTTGCACTCTAGATAGTCCATTTGTAAGGAGATCTTCCTTACAAACATTGAAGTATAAAGAGTAGATTGGAGACCAAGTAGTGAAGAAATATGCAAAGCAGTAAAAAATGATTTGAAGGATAAGACAAACACGATTAGTTCTTTTAAGTACCTGCCATTGCATAGCTAGAGATTTGCCACACATATCTAACGTGTTTGCTCCAGCATAATGCTTCTTCACTTGGGAAGACCACAAAGTAAGAACCTCCTTTAGGGTCACAATTATAGACACATGGTTCCTAGGCAAATCAGATAAAGTCATTGATGATGACGATTTTGAAGTAGGGGTACCAACGTGATATGAATCCCACATCAAGGTTTCAAGGACAAGCCAAATCCAAGGGACAAGCCATCACTTAAAGCCCGGAGCCATTGCTCGTGGTCATGCCATTGCCGACACCGGCGGCACCCTTTCAGGGCATGGAGGCACCCCAGGCCAACCTCAACCAAACCAAGGTCCACTTCAAGCCCTTGAGGAATATGAGTAAAGGGACCATATGTTCCCAAGAGCGCCAAGAAAGGGTATCCAGCTCCCACCCCGCCGCTCACTCGCTCTGGTGCCCGAGCGCTAGCGCGCATCAACAAAGAAGACCACGACGTTCTCCAGGCCAAAGACGTGATCAAAGGGCTCAAGTTATGCAACTACTTAAGAACCTCAACAGAGGCCTTTTGGCTCATGAAGAGCCAAGCCAAGTGACCAATGGCTTGGTGATGGATCTTGTGCAAGAAAGTTCCCCGACGCCGAGCGTTGAGCCAAAAAGAGGTCCTCGTAACTCTCTATAACAAGTTGATCCAAACGAACTCAAATTCCTACCACAAGTCTCTCTTGTACAAACAAGCCATATGAGCCTTAGGGTGCCGAGCAAAGTGTTAAATGACTTGGAGATGGCTCATGCCCTAGAGGAATCCCCGACGCTGCTGTGGCCGCCAACTTGAACCCCGACAATCTTTAAAATGACTCGTTCCTTTGGGCCCATTTTGGGTGGTGGCGTGGCATATGGGGCCCATTCAAACATATCCAAAATAAATCCAATTGGAGTTTCAGAGCTTGTAGATCACCAAGCGACTTCATTTAATACATTTCCATTAACATCCTAGAACAAATGCTTCTTTAAATAGTTTTTTTTTTCCATTGTTTGGTACGTTTAATCAACATAACTTATAGCATTCCATTGTAAAAGCGTTGAATTTCTCCTAGGTTTGACGTCTTGTGTTGGTGTGATTATCCAAACAATTGTAGTCGAGAGAGTGGTGTGTTTATCCACGATTAATACTATGTTTCTTCTGCATATTTTTGGTGCGTTCATCCTTATTTATCCAATTTCCTATCCCTTTAAAGTTTCAACTCAAACGAACAAAAACGCCCAATCAAAACTCAACCACAAAAATCAACAGCGACGATGGCCCTGAGGAGGACACCGCGGGCTTGGGTGGCAAACTTTCCTTGACACGATTGAGACCCTTCACCAAGGGTCATCATTTGGTATCAGATCCATCTTAAAGGATAGTGTAAATCCAACCCTTGCTCTTGAAAGTTTCAAGGAGAATAATCTTGCGTAATTCACCAAGTTGCTTACCTTTGATCTAGCCTTGTTGTTTTGTTGTCGTGTTGAATTGTTTGATCTGCAAAAACTTGTAGCTTTTCACACCACTTTTGAGAGGTTGAAGACAACCTTTCACGTACCACAAACTGGAAAATCAAAGGCCAAAATACTCTTAATTAACCGACTTCATTAATTTAAGCTACATTAACCCGACTTCATTAAAAGAAACTCATGAGCTTGCCGAACCATTAAGTGCTTTTTGTGGATGCATTATGTCATCTCTTACTTATGCTTTTTATGTATATTGCATGATATAAAAAGGAGCATAAGATACAGGAAAAGAATTTGGTTTCACCAAGTAAAATTAATGATCAAAGTGGAAGTTGTCTCGGTTGTGACGCAAGTGAATCAAAGAAAATTCTAAAGTTGTAATAAAGTTCAAAGCTTTGTATTTTCTTTTTTAAAAAAATTCAAGCTCGAGAAAGAGTGGTTGGTACTAGAAATACCCGGTTCAAAACAAAAGGGAAGACTATAGAAAAATTAGTCTAACCAAGAAAAAGAAACGAGCAGAGGCAAGTGAAGTGTTGAATTTTTTAAATGTTTTATGAAGTGATCTTTGTAAGAACCAAGTGCATAGTAGCTTCTTGTGTGACTTGTTTATATCATGCATCAACTTAAGTGCATAAGTACGTGTGGAAGTAGTGCAATCTATGACCAAACACAACACCTAACAATACCCTTGCGCTTGGTGAGCATTGCATTATTTTGTCTTGTTGTTTGAAGTGCTTGTTTAAGACCACTTGTGGAGGGCCGGATACTAGAGGTGTGAGCTCTAGTGATGACCTTGAGGAGTCTTGGATAAAATCCACTTGAGCACCATTTCTGTGTTTAGAGAAGTAGAAGGAAAGGTTTGAAGAAACTTGAGGTAATCATCAACTTGAGCTTTGTTAATTGTTTAGACTGAATTTGTGTGTGCTTTGTGTTTGTCTCTTGTCTTAGAACTAATGCAAGATACTAGGTAAAAAACCAAATGGAGAGCCCAAGGAAAGAGAGGCCACTCACCCTCGAAGATATTCAAGCTTTGATTGAAAGGACACGCCTTGATCTCCTCCAAGCTATTGACGACAAGTTGGAGCAAAGGCTTCGAAGCCCTAGAGGAAGGAGTGACTCGGAGGAACACAATAACTCCCCATGTGATAGAGACTTGCAAGAGAGTCTAAGAAAGGCTGAGCCTTCCAGCCAACCCAGGGAAAGCACCAACATTCTGAGGACCTCCAGGGGCCCTAACCCTCTCCTTGATGAGATGGAAAACTCTTTCTCCCCGGAGGCTATCAACCAAAGGCCATCACGACCTCACACCACCACCACCACTCAACCTTTGCTTGAGAGGATGATGAGGCACCATTATCACCAACCTACTAGCCCTATCATGATGCCTATGTGTGTACCATATGAGCCACATGATCATAGTAGAAATAGTTAGAGCCAGAGAAGCACCACTAAGGGTGCAAGTGCCAACGAACCGGGCCTATGGCTATGGTGATGAAGAGAGGGCACAAGGGAGATAGCACCATCATGGAATCAAATTGACTATACAACCATTTCCAGGCACTTCTGAGGCTAAAATCTATCTTGATTAGGAGGCCAAGACAGAGGCTCTTTGATTACACGGATGTGTAAAAGGTGTCCATTGCCACAATCCACTTCACTGAGTTTGCTTATTCTTTGTGGCTTGAGGAAAAAGAAGAGAGGGCCTACAACAACTACCCTCCAATCTCTACTTGGGAAGAGCTCAAGGAGGTCATGACCTTTCTCTTTGTGCCTCAAGACTACAAAGATAGAGTCCAAGTCAAGCTAGAGAAAGTGAGGCATAGGAGCCGCACCCCTAAGGAGTTCTACAAAGAGCTCAAGCACCTAATTTTCCATTTTGGAGTTCACTTCTCGGATAGGTATGTTGTGACTAAGTTTATGAGTAGTTTGAATTCTGACATTGGGCAAATTGTTGAGATGCAAGGGTTTGGACCAAATGTCCAAATAGAGGAAGTCTTGCACTATGAAACACAAGTCCATAAAAACTTGCAAAGAAGGAAAAGCACCATAAGCTCTCGGCCTTGGGGTTCCACCTCCAGCTCTTGCTCCTCTACACCCATAACTAGGCGCCAAGAAGTCAAGCATGATCAAGCCAAGCCTCCACCAAGGCGTGAAGGCCCTCAACGTGGTCAAGAAAACAAGAAGGAAGACATGTCTCACACTAGAGAAGTAAAGTGTTACAAGTGCCCAGAGAGGGGGCATTATGCAAGACATTGATCTACTAGGAAGAAAGTACTTCTGAATGAACATGGAGACTACATTTCTGAGGAGGAAGTGGAGGAAGAAGTTCAAAATGAGGGGGAAGAGATATGAGCTATGGCTGCCATAAGAGATTGCTTTATAGTGAAGAGAACTCTTGTGGCTTTATAGTGAAGAGAACTCTTGTGGCTAGTGACATGCCTCCTTTGCCCTCTCAAAGGGAGACCATCTTCCACACTAGATGCCACATCCAAGGCAAGGTGTGTAGCGTGATCATTGATGGAGGATCTTGTTGCAACATCATAGACAAGGAAGTCATGCAAAGATTCAATATCAAAACTACACCTCACCATCAACCATACACTCTAAATTGGCTCAACTCCTCAACTCCACTCAAAGTGCAAGAACAAGCCTTGATTCAGTTTTCCATATGTGCATACAAGGATGAGGTTTTGTGTAATGTGCTTCCTATGTCAACCTGCCATCTATTGCTTGGTCGACCATGGCAGTTTGATAGAGGACTAATCCACCAAGGGGTCACCAATGAATATTCTTTCCACATGGCCGACAAGAAGATCATCCTATATCCTATGGCTCCTCATGAGATTATGGTCGACTATGTTGCTAGTGAGTAAAGAAGAAGCCAAAGAAACCAAGAGAAAGGAGCCAACAAGAAGCTAGCCATTGGCACTAGCACGGGTGCAAGCAACCACATGTTGTTGGCTAAAGAAAATGAAGTAGATCAAGCCATTTAGGGAAGTCAAGTTTGATTTCTCATGATTCCTATCACTAACTTGTTTCTTCTCAAGAATTTAGTGACCTACCTCCTCCTATTGTTTCTCTTTTGCAGGATTATGAGGACTTGTTCCAACAAGAAGTTCCTAGTGGCTTGCCTCCAATCCAGGGAATTGAACATCAAATTGACTTTGTGCACGAAGCTACTTTGCCAAATAGGGCAGCCTATGGAACCAATCCAGAGGAGACAATAGAGTTGCAAAAACAAGTCCGAGAATTGCTTGACAAGGGCTATGTGAGGGAGAGCCTAATCCCTTGTGTCGTGCCAGTTATACTAGTGCCGAAAAAGGATGGAAGTTGGCGAATGTGTGTGGATTGTAGAGCCTTTAACAACATCACCATCAAGTATAGGCATCATATCCCTCGCTTGGATGACATGCTTAATGAACTTCATGGCTCTCAAGTCTTTTCAAATATTGATATCAAAAGCGGATATCACCAAATTCGGATGAAGGAAGATGATGAATGGAAGACCGCCTTCAAGACCAAGTATGGCCTTTATGAGTGGATGGTAATGCCCTTTGGCCTAACTAATGCACCACGCACTTTTATGAGATTAATGAATCATGTGCTTAGACCTTTTTCTAGGGAAATTTGTGGTTGTTTACTTTGATGACATACTAATTTATAGTCAAAACTTGCAAGAGCATGATCATCACATTAAACAAGTACTACATGTCCGTAGGAAGGAAAATCTATATGCCAATATTAAAAAGTGCCACTTTTGTTCGGATCATGTGGTGTTTCTTGGTTTTGTTGTGAGTGAGGAAGGTCTGAAGGTGGATGAAGAGAAGGTCAAAGCCATAAGGGAATGGCCCACACCTAAGACCATGACACAAGTGAGAAGCTTTCTAGGCTTGGCCGACTTCTATAGGAGATTTGTGAGAGACTTTAGCACTATAACCACTCCCTTGATTGAGCTCACCAAGAAGAGTGTGGTGCTTCATTGGGATGAGGCTCAAGAAATTGCATTCCAAGTGCTCAAAGACAAATTCACAAATGCTCTCTTGCTAGTGCTCCTAAACTTCACTCAAACCTTTGAGAATGAGTGTGATGCTTCTGGTATTGGACTTGGGGGAGTATTGATGCAAGGAGGCCGCCCCATAGCCTACTTTAGTGAGAAGATGAGTGGCGTTGATCTAAATTATCCCACCAATGACAAGGAGTTGTTTGCCTTAGTCCGAGTGCTCAAGACTTGGCAACGCTATCTCATGCCAAATGAGTTTGGCATACATTCTAATCATGAAGCCCTTAAGTACCTCAAGGGCCAAAGAAAACTAAATCGAAAGCATGCTAAATGGGTTGAGTTTATTGAGGCATTTCCATATGTCATCAAGCACAAGAAAGGTAAGGACAACATTGTTGTCGATGCCTTGTCAAGGAGGTACACTCTTCTCACTTCCGTAGATGCTAGGGTCTTAGGATTTGTTTGCATGAAATCGCTATACTCTAGTGACCATGACTTTTATGATATCTATCATGCTTGTATGAGTAAGGGCGGTCCAAGCATGTTCTACTTGCATGATGGGTACTTGTTTAGAGGCGACAAATTATGTGTGCCTAGTGGTTCTCTTCGTAGGTTGTTCATTCATGAAGATCATGGGAGAGGACTTATGGGGCACTTTGGGGTAGCTAAGAACTTAGGCATTGAAGGATCACTTCTTTTGGCCTCAGATGACTAAGGATGTTGAGAGGTTTTGTGCTTCTTGTGCTACATGTGTGCGAGCTAAGTGTAAGCTTAACCCTCATGATTTGTACACTCATCTCCCTATTCTTAGCGCTCCTTGGGAGGACATATCCATGCACTTTGTGTTAGGATTGCCTAGGACTAAGAGAGGGAGATAATCTATTTTTGTGGTGGTTGATCTGTTCTATAAAATGACTCACTTCATTACATGTAATATAACCGACAACGCATCACATATGGTTGACTTGTTCTTTTATGAAATTGTTAGATTGCATGGTGTTCCGAAGACAAATGTTTATGATAGAGGTGCTAAGTTCCTTAGCTATTTTTGGAAGACACTATGGTCTAGGATAGGAGCCAAATTGCTCTTCTCTACTTCAAGTCATCCACAAACGGATGGACAAACCGAGGTTGTTAAGGACTTTTGGAGTTTTATTGCGTGCTTTGTTGATTACTAACCTACGCAGGTGGGAAGAGTGCTTTGCTTTCATAGAGTTTGCTTACAACCAGACTATCCATTCAACTACTAAGAAGTCTCCCGTTGAGGTTGTGTATGGGCGAAATGATGCGTTCTTGCCTTCGTATGCCGGATCGGCGCGGTAGGTGCGACAGTGGGCTCACTTAGGCACGGACTCGCGACAATGGGCAAGCCAGTGGGCGCGCTGAAAGTCGGCGGCGTCGCGGCAGTGGGCACGTTCGTGGGCATGCTGAAGATCGGCGACGTCACGGCAGTGGGCACGCCAGCGGGTTGCGGTGTGACTGGGGTCGTGGGTGCCTCCGTGGGTCCGGACCTACGTGGAGCGGCCACGCTGCGTGGAGTGTGCGCGCTACGCGTCGGTTTGGGTGCGCGGAGGTGTGATGGAGGGGACTCGTACCCGAAGTCATCGGCGTGGGTGCGGTAGCGGCCGTAGTCGACGTCGGCGTGGTCGAAGTTGCGGTGGAAGTCATGGGCGCCGTACTGGGTGCTGGTGTAGGCGTAGGTGTGGCGCCGGGGCGGTGGGATCTAGTCTGGGTCGTAGCCGCAGGCGCTGTAGTGGGTGTGGCATCGTGGCTGTGACACGTGGGTGCGTTCTTGGGCACGGTAGTGGGTGTGGTAGTAGGTGCATGGTGGCGGAATCCAGCCTAGGTCCACCTCGTGACGGACGTCTTCGTTGTACTCGAGCCACTCGTCGTAGTCTTCGAAGTAGTGGTCGGAGTAGGACCAGGTGGGGGACCTATAGGCCATGGAGTGGGTTCGAGTATGGGTTCACCTATGGCACAGGCATGGGTTCGGGTGTGGGCTAAGTTGTGGGTTCGGTTAAGGCAAGGATAAGAGATCCCTAAAATCAAGGGGGTGGTTAAGGATAGGATAAGAAGAGATCTTTGAATATAAGATCAAATCTTCGGATTTGGTAAGATTGGATTTGGAAAGATATGGTGGGAAAAAAAAATTGGAAAGCCGAGATATTGGGGAAGGATATGGCAAGTTCGGATTTTGGGGGATTTGGGATAGAAAGGCAGTGGATTTGTGGGTTAGGGTGTGGGTGAGGCCGCGGCAGAGGCAATGGGCGCGTCTGTGGGTGCGGCGGCGCCAGAGCAGGTGGGCACGTCGGTGGGTGCGGCGGGCCACATGAGCGGGTACGGGTGGCAGGCGCAACAACGACGCTGAAGCTGCGGAGGAATGAAAGACTCGCGGCGGGGGCCGCGACCGCGGGACAAGTTTCGGTCGGGGCCGCGATTGCGGGGTGGTCGCGGGTCCGGTTGCGGGTGGTGCAAATCTGCGGGTTCGTCGGCGTAGTGGTGGCGATGTCGTCGGAGAAGGAGGCGCGTTGTGTGCCCCTGGCTGCTCTGATACCAGTTGATGCGTTCCTGCCTTCGGATGCCGGATCGAGGTCTTGGTGGTGAGTCGCTCGTCTCGTATCCAAGTGTGGATTGATGGAACGCGGTGTTTGTCACTTCGCGCGAGCAAGCGAGCGCGGTGACGGTGGCGATGCGAGGATGTGAATGGGACTCGCGACCTCAGGACTAGGCGCGATGGGGAGGATAGTTGGCTCGATTGATCGAGCGGGGCCGTAGCATCGACGGCGGAGTGAAGGGGATGCGAAGATAGACTAGGGTTTTGACATCAGATCAAAGGGAGGAGGCAAATGGCACTCAATACTCAAGCTTTGATTAAATTGAACATATAGAACAATGAGTACATCGAAGGCTATTTAAAGCCATAAGGCTCGGCCAAGAACCCTAATGGGCTTGGGCCGAAAACACACTAATGGGCTAGCCTTCTCTAGCAAGAGAAAGGCACACGCCCGAAATAGAAAGTACGGAAATGGAAATGCTAAAAAGGGAAACATGCTAAAACAGGAAATAACATAAAATAGGCTAAACTAGACTAAGTCTTGAACCAAGGAGGACACCAAGGTCTTGGGCGCCTCGGGCTCATCGGAGCCCGACTTGAGTCGGGGCTGGAACGCATCACGAAACCCCATTACTCCTCTTGACAAGGTTCTGTATGCTTTGAAGGATCAAGAAGATAATAAGGGTGTGGACCGTGAAGAGATTGTCAAGGACCTCCACAAGACCACTTGCCAAAGGCTTGAGGAGCACATAACACAATATGTCAAGCATGCCAACAAGGGTAGAATAGAGGTGATATTTGAACCAGGTGACTTGGTATGGATCCATCTAAGAAAGGATAAATTTCTTACACTTTAGAATTCTAAACTTAAGCCACGCGGCGATAGACCCTTCCAAGTTCTCAAGAGGATTAATAACATTGCATATCAATTGACTTGCTTGATGATTATGAAGTGCATGATGTTTTCAATGTTGTCGATCTAACCGCTTTTGTAATTGATCAAGAGGAGGGTGAGGAGGAGTTGGAGATTCGAGGTCGAACCCTTTTCAAGAGAGGGAGGATGATGTGAATCCAGCTGCTCCACATCAAGTTTTCAAGGACAAGATAATGCCAAGGGACAAGCCATCACTTGAATCACCAAAGCCATTGCCCATGACCATGCCATAGCCAACGCCAGCGACACCTTTGCTAGGGAAAGGAGGCACACTAGGCCAACCTCAACCAAACCAAGGCCCACATAAGGTCCTTGAGGAATATGACCAAAGGGACCATATGGTCCAAAGAGCACTAGAGAAAGTGTATCCATCTCTCACCACGCCGCTTACTCGCTCTGGTGCTAGGGTGCTAGCGCGCATCAACAAAGAGCACCACGATGCTCTCTAGGCCAAAGGCGTGATCACAAGGTCGCAAGTCAGGCAACTACTTAAGGACCTTAAAAGAGGCATTTTAGCTCATGAAGCGCCAGACCAAGTTTGAAGATTAACTTATTTTCAATTTGCATGTGACACATTATAATATTTTTTATAAACTTCAAAAGTATTTACGTTATACATATTCATCAATGAATATGTCACATAATTTTCCTCTACAATTAATGTCGAATTCTTAGTTTTTTTTTTTTGAGAGGAATGTCGAATTCTTTTATTTTTTTTGAGAAAAGGAAGGATATTATATTAATACAAAGGGTTCATTACATTTGCCAAATAGATTGGCAATTGAGATACATGGTGATACAGAGCAAAGAAAGAAAGGGGAAATGAGAGACCGAATTGAGCAGCAGCATGAGCTTGAAGGTTCTGACTCCCGTGTAAGAAGCTGAAGAAGCAGGAATTGAAGGAAACTGCAAGATTCAAAATGAGCTTGACAAGGAGACCGGCTTTGTTCCTAGGGATGATCCGTGAAGTGCAAGTCTTGATAACTCCCAAACAGTCAGACTTTACCATAAGAGAGGAAACACCAAACTGAAGAGAGCAGATCAGGCCCTAGTGAATGGCCTCGGCCTCCAATGCATCAATGGATGTACTTGGTTTTAAATGTTTACTCCCAAGAACATTCATAGATCCATCAGAGTCATACAAAATAAACCCAATGGCAGCAGAGCCATCCGTGGCAAGATAAGCATCACAACAGAGAAGGAAAGAAGGAGGAGACAGACCTCTATGTTCAACAGACCTCTGAGCAGGAGAAAAGTCTGGAAAACAAGGCAGATGAGAGGAGCTACGCTGAGCAGAAGAAGAGTGCAGTTCAACAAAATGGCATAACTGATCTACCTCTTTAACATGTTCATCAAAAAGTCGAGAATTCCTATTAGCCCACAGTCCCCAGATTGCGATACACCAAAGTTCAAGATGACTCTGCGAGAGAATTGTGTTCACTAAGCACCACCAATCCCAAAGAGACTCTGGCTGTAGGGACATGATTTCCTGTAAGTCTGGGAATTGTCTTCAAAAGAGTTTTGCTGCTGAACAATATCTAAAGACATGAATTTCAGATTCAACCTTACCAGAACAAAGTGGGCAGATAGAACTGTATATAATTCTTCTTTTGATCAGGTTTGAAAGACAAGGTAAAAAGCTTTTTAGAGAGCGCCAGAGAAGATTTTTTGCTCGAGGAATGATCTTCAATTTCCAAACCTTATTCCAGTTGTAGTTTGAGGTTGTCGAAGAAGATAAGTTTGAAGTTCCAGCATTGTTATGAGCAGAGATGATGACCTTGTAAGCTGATTTCACAGTGAAGACCCCATCTGCAGTGAAGTACCATCTTAGAGTATCTGCAGAGTCAAGTGAAACTGGGCGAATTTTGTTGAGTAGTGCAAGATCACAAGGAAACAGAATGTTCTGCAATTCATGCCAGTTCCAATCAAAAGAGTCCCAGTCAAAAATATCACTCACAAGACAGTGTTGTGAACCCGGGGGAGTAGAAGTAATATATTTGAATGTGTCAAGTCTCGGAAGCCAAGGATCACTCCAGAACTTGATGTTACCACCATTTCCTAATTCCCAATAAAGGCCTTTCTTGAGGACCCAAATAGATTGGTGAAGGCTTCTCCATATGAAACTCGGCCGAGTGCCAATAGATGATTGTAGAACATCAGTGTTGGGAAAGTACCTAGCCTTCAGAAGTTTTGAAGCTGTAGATTCAGGAAGAGTGATTAACCTCCAGACTTGTTTTGCGAGTAATGCATCATTAAAAGCCTGCAGATTCCGAAACCCCATACCACCATCAGCTTTTGGAGAGCAAATGAGAGACCGTTTAGACCAATGGATCTTCTTTTGCTCAATAGATCCCCACCAGAACCTTGCAATGATTCTTTCAAGCTCCAAGCAAACAGATGCATGCAACTTATAGCAGCTCATTATGTAGGAGGCAATAGCTTGGAGTACAGATTTGATAAGAATTTCTTTACCAGCTTAGGAGTGGCTTGATCTCTTCCAACCTTTAGTTTTCTTTCGTACTCGATCAACTACCTGAGCAAAGAGCAACTTTTTTGATCTGCCAATGACAGTTGGGAGCCCCAAATATTTGTCTTGGTTATCTGATTCACGGAAGCCAAGTAAGGATAGAAGAGCATCTCTATCCTGTCTTTCCATATTGCTACTGAAAGTGATCTAGGACTTACCAAAATTCACAAGTTGTCTTGTGCCTTCACCAAAGATGCTTAGCAGCCTACTAATTTTTTGACATTCAGGAATATTTGCACGAGCAAAAAGAATGCAATCATCCGCAAATAGGAGATGAGATACATGAGGAGCTGTAGGTGCAATTTTTATACCATGTATCAGTCCTCGTGTTTGGTAAACAGATAATAAGCTTGAAAGACCTTCCATAACAAGTAGAAAGAGGAAGGATGAGATAGGATCACCCTGTCTAAGGGCTCGGTGAGGGAGAAAAGTAGGAGAAGGAATCCCATTAACCAGAGCAGAATAGGAGACAGTGGTAATGCATAGCATTATTAGAGAGATCCATCTCTGATGAAAGCCCATGTGAATCATAATTTGCTCTTGATAAACCCATTCAACTTGATCAAAAGCTTTTGCCATATCAACTTTAATGGCCATAAATCCTCTTCTTCCAGTTTTCTTACATTTTAAGTAGTGAAACAACTCGCCTACAGCTATTGCATTGTCAGAAATAGACCTCCCAAAGAGAAATGCACTCTGATAATTACTGATAGATTTCTGAAGAAGAGGTTTGAGTCTAGTGGCAATACAGTTGGAGGCGATCTTATAAACAACATTGCAGAGACTAATTGGCCTGATTTCATTCATAAAGGAGGGATTTGATACCTTGGGAACCAAGGTGATGTAAGTGTGATTGAGACCTGGCGCCAAAATTCTGTTATTTAGAAACTACAGTACAGAGTGAACCACGTCATTTCCAATACTCCCCCAGTGGTTTCTATAGAACAAAACAGGGAAGCCATCTGGCCCAGGTGATTTTGAAGGATGCATAAATTTGAGCATTGTGTGGATCTCTACACTAGAGAAATGCTTCAAAAGGGATGCATTATCTTCTATAGTAATGCTGACCGGAATCCCAGACAGAAGATCAGCAGGGACCTGTGATAATTGAGAAGAGAATATATCACTGAAGTAAGAAGTAACAACCTCCTCTAGATGCAGATGTTCAGTGGCCACATATCCACCAGGTCGGTATAGCTATTTTATAAGATTCATTCGCTTTCTCCCAGATGCTTTGGCATGAAAATAAGTTGAATTTCTGTCACCCATAGTGATCTCATTAGCCCTTGAGCGTTGAAACCACATTGCTTCATGTTGAGTAATAAGGTTATTTTCAATGATTCTTAAACCTTGCAACATATTGGACTCTTCCTCCGTTAAATGATGTGTCAGAAGCACTAAAATCTGATTCTGGATAGCTTTCAACTTCACAGATACATTACCAAAATCAGTTCTATTCCACCGACAAATAGCATACTAATTTTTTAATAGCCGTTCAGTAGTAGGAGTAGTTGATAGAGAAGAGTGTCAAACAGATTCAATTAATTCAGAATAACCTGGCGCTCCATACCACATGGCTTCATATCGAAAAGGCTTCTTACTCAGAGGAGGAGCTGAGGTAGAGTGATGGAGCTCCACTGAAATAGGTGAGTGATCAGACTTCTAGTAGCCAAGGTTGGATACCACTGCAAGAGGGAATCTATTATGCCAACATGGAGAGGCAAACGCTCTATCAAGTCTCTCCTGGATGCAGTGATGACCCGCTCTGCCATTTGTCCAAGTGAAGCAACCACCCTGCGAGCTGATCTCACTCAGATTGCAGATGTCAAGCATATTTCTGAAAGCAGAGATGGAAGCATCAAATACTGGAGAGCCCCCATGCTTATCGGGAGTACAAAATTTGATTAAAGTCCCATATACAGAGCCAATCAGTGTACCCAGAAAAGAAGCTGTCAGAGGAGAGATGTTGAAGGAGCTCTCAAGACAAATACTTATTCTGCATTTCTGGCCAGCCATAGAAGAAGGTGCACCTCCAATCTAGGGAGCCATTAGATAACATAAAGCTCACATCAAAATGGTGGGAAGTGTAAGATTGGATAGTAATACTTATAGAGGAGTCCCAGAGAAGAGCAAGACCACCAGATCGCCCCATGGAATTGATAGCAAAACTGCTCTGGAAACCCAAGAGAGAAGACAAATAATGTACATAACTAGCAGTACATTTAGTTTTCATTAAGTACAATACATTGGGACGCTCTTTATGAACAAGATTCTGCAAATTTATCACTGCCCGGGCACTTCCCAACCCGCGACAGTTGAAACTTAAGAGTTTCATCGCGTCCGGACAGAAGGAGAAGAATCTCCTTCCGCCGATATCAGTGTGTGTGGGTTAGCAATTAAGCTAGTAACATTGACTGCATGAGGACGAGGCTTCTTATTGGAACCCCTCAAGGAGAAGGATTGAGGGAGAGCTCGCTTGCATTTGTGTGAAGGTGAATCCCCCATAGTAGTGTCTGGAGGGTCCCCATATCTTTGTTAAATCTTTTCCATTTTCTACTTGCACTAGTAGTAGGCATTGGATCTGAGGGAGGTATGGGTCCCATAGCAGAAACCTTTGTTTGCTTGCTCTTATCAGATTCAGAAGTAGCCATATGCAATATAGTATTCTCTGAATTGATGTCAATAGCTGCAGGGGTATTTATAAGTCTTGTGACTGTGCTACCAGGATAAGGAAAAGAGGTGTCTACCTCTAAGGTGTTAATATGCCCAATAATACTACAGATCTCAGGATTGGGAGCTGATGTTTGTGGACCCACTGTGTCATTGTCCTCATTATCAGTACCCACAGTCCCTCTCAGAATAGAGTCAAGCAACTGACGAGATCCCTTCTTAATAGCCTTATGGCTAGATGCTGGTAAATCAGTCTGAGAAATAATAGATGATTCTTCACGTGTCAACGGAGGAGCTCTGAGCCATCCACCATATTGACTCTCAAATTGCCTTGCTTCTGTATCATCACATTCAATCTCGACATGTCCCAGTAGTCCACAGATGTAGCAGAAATTCGGCAGTCTTTCATATTGGAAGCTCACCCATACTTTGCTGTTGTGACCTAAATTAAGCAGAGCACCACGACGGAGGGGCTTAGTGATGTCAACTTCCAGGCGAAGTCGCATGAACCTAGGAAAGTTTGTTATGCCAGATAGAGAAGCTGGGTCGAAATTAGAGAAGAGACTTGAAAGCAGCGACGGTGTCAACTGTGTAAGCATTGAGAGGAAGATCAATTATGCGAATCCAGAACCATGCAGAGCTGAATTTAAGTTTTGACGGTTGCTAGGATCCAGGATCCTTTAGAATCATGAGGTGCCTATCAAAAGACTAATGGCCATCTTGAAGTACCCTATTTTTATCTTCTATGCAACCAAACTGGAAAGTGAAGAGATTAGGTTGAATCTCTCTAGCAGTGAAGTTTTTCGTGAGTTTCCATGCCAATTTCATTGTATTTTTCAAGGCATGGAAATTGAACGATTTATCTATGTGTAATTATCCTAGAAGGTTCAACGAACTTGGATTAACTCCCAGGTTATCAGTGATCAATCCGCCTTGAATTGGGTTGCCTTCTGCATGAGTGAGATAGAGTTCGTTGATGGGTGGTGGTGTAGAAGTATCAGTGGTGGAAGATGATGCCATGGACAGAGGTTAAAGAGAACTAGCACAAGTCTAGAAGAAGCCCTCACCGCTTAAAAGTGGAAGGGAAGGGAAGATTACCTTACAGAGAAAGAAAGCACCCTGACTAACTGAATGTCGAATTCTTAGTAACGTGTTATATTAGTTTCGATACTTCACAAACAAAATTGTAGGATGCAATTGGCATTATAATTATTGATTGGCGTATAATAGGAACCATGGCCCATCTAACGAGAATCTTATTCATTTATTATTTTTTCATCACCACAATCTTTTATATTTTCAAATTTCGGTAATTTGTACAAAACCACACCTTTTATCAAAGTTTTATCAAATCACCTCTTATTTTAAAATTTAGTATAAATCACATCTTTAAACCCAAATCTAAATAATGATATTCTTGTCCGAAAGTTGACCTGTACAAGTCGTGAAGTCCGTCCGGCCCAGACCGCCCGCCCAGTTTAAAAACCGGGCTTAGACAACAATATTGGCTCGGTCGGGACGAGGTGACCTGGTACAGAAACGGGCCAATCATGGACACACCTCTAGGTCTGACCTAGTACCCTGTTAAAATTTTGAAAATATAAATCTATTTTGTAATGTGAAATATAAGGATTAGCTTACCAATTGATAATATGAAATCGGTTTAATAGAATATTATGAGTTATGTTAAGTTAATGGTGTTAAAATATTTATATTATGTATGTTGTAAATCACTACAAGTATATGTACAATTCCGGACCGGCCCGGCCCGTCGGGCTACTCGGCCCGAACTTCAAGACGGACTTGGACAACATTTTAAACCCGTCTAGACCGGGCAGATAAATATAGAAAATTCGACCCGAATCCGACCCAAGCCTAGATTTATACATGTCTATCCCAAAGGTAGTTTATACTAATTTTATCCCACTTCATGTGTGGATAAAACCATCCCTTTCATCTAAGTTATAACCAAATCACCTCTTACTTTAAATTTTAGGTCAAATCACATCTTTAAACCAAATTCTAAATAATGATACTCGTGTCCCAAAGATAGTTTATACTAAATTTTATTCCAATTCACGTGTGTATAGGTGTCAGTTTTTTTTACATTTATGGTTAGGAGGTAGTTTTTTCGAAATTTGTATAAGTGAACATTTTTGAAAACAAGAACAATGGTTTATTTGGATCATGCATTATGATGTATTTTCTTACATTATAATAACGGATGTAATGCAAAATGACATTAAATCATGCATTATTATACAAGAAAATGTATAATAATGCGCAATCCAAATAGACCATAAATAGAAGGTTGTTTTTTTGCTATTTGATTCTTGAAAACGTACTTTTATGTGCTATTTATAGGCGTGAATCATAAGCAATATGTCGGATTTGATCAAGGTAAGAAAATAAATGTTGTTTCAAACTATCCGAACTTGAAAGCTACAACATTAAATTCAAAAAGATAAATTTTAGAAAAAAAACTAAAACTATCTTAAATCAATAAAAAAGTATTTTAAAAAATGCCTTGTTATTAGAAATTAAAAAAAAATGTAAACTAATTATTAAAAATAACCCATGAATCCGATAAACTTATCGTGTTTTCCGAAATCCGAAAATTGTAAATGATATATCTTTTATTTGACCTCATTAATTTTAATTCGTATGTGTCTTGTATATTTTTAATGGTTTTTCCGATTTACGTTTTTCCGAATATAGTGTATGATTTTTTTTGAAACTATCATTCTAAAAGTAAATGTCGATTTTTTTTTAAAAATAAAAAACTAAAAGAAATAATATATAACAAAATATTTTCAAAACAACAATTTTAATGTATGCACTAAGGATATATATTAAAAAAGTCATATTTTCAATACCCCATGTGGATTATTCTTGGCTATTTTACACGAACTGCACTTGCTCGAACAAAGCCTTGACAACAAAATCTAAGATAACATCTCAATGATTTTGAGCATATAGATCATAAACCCACTCTGCTTGAACTTGTGCCATTGTCCTCATGCATTTCACGCTTTAATTGGACCCATATCCCACATTATATGTATAACTTGTATATAATATGAAAAATGACTAAAATATGGATTAAATAAGAGAGGAGGACCCACATATATGGCTGGGTGCCCTTTCTACAGCAAAGTTGCGCATCTGAAAACAGTAATACATAATCCAAGAGTAATAGATCGAAAAGCTAGGTCACCTGAATTTCAACTTATGCCGGCCATTTTAATCAGCGTTTGATCGACACATATATATGATTGATCACACGTACAACATACGTCAGTATTTCATGTTACTAAGGTATATAATACGCTTAATTGAGGGATAATCAATCGGCGTACGACGATACCGATCGAGATAGCACAATAAAAATCACAATTGAATAATAGATTTTGCAAATGAAAAAAATGCGTATCTCCACTTGATTAAATGAAGATTAATGTTTCACTTGGAATCGGCTTGCAACAATAAGTAAGCTCGAGAGCTAGATGGAAAAAGAATTATGAGCGATGATCACGATGATTTTTACATTTGAGTTTGTGATTGGGTATTTATAATTTACAAGAATGACTAAACTATAATTCCACAAAAGGCTATTTTTTAATTTTTTGGTAAAAGATAGTTTTGGTGGGTTCGGTTCCGGTCACTACCACGGGTCAAGGCACGCCTCAGGGACCAAAGGCCACTTAAAGAGGTTCTTACAGATCACCCACCAACACATCCGTCACATCGGCAACGGGAATCGAACACACAACCTTTTGAGGGGAAGTGGCCCGTCCTTACCAACTGAACCAACATGTGTTGGCTCCACAAAAGGCTATTTGTGAACGTTGTGGAGGATATCCGCTCCAACCATCTCCGATATTTCCTCAACTGATGGAAACGTTGCTACTTTCAACCGTTCAAGGATCAAGTCATTTTAGAGATGTCGAATCGCCTAGCTTGTTTGTCAGAATTCCATCTATGTCGCGCGATAACTCTTCTGAAGTGGTTGATGGGCCTAATCCAGACTTTGAGCCCAACGATTGCCCAAAAAAAGAAGTGTTGCATTGTGTCAAATTGGGACTTCTCTTTTCCAAGAATTCCGCTCAAGTACTTTTGTCCATCTGAAAATGATTATGCGACGTGGAACTCATTCGATGATCGAGTTGATTTGTCAAATCAACTTCTCTTCCCAATGGTTGAATCTTAGATTTTCACCATAAATAACCCTGATTCTCTTCTTCCTTAGCAATTGGTTTCTTCTGTAATTTCTCACCTTAGGTAACTTCTCCCAACTTCCCAAATTGTTTCTCCTTAATTCCAATCTTTCGTTTTTTTCCTAAAAATGCCAAGAATTAAGAGTGTGAGTGTCATAGACAACAATCCTGTTTATACGAGCAAGGAGTTTGTACCATTGAGGATCTTGCGCTCCAATGAATCAAGAGAAGGAACCCTAACCCAATCGACACTAAACCGAATTCTAGAACTCATGAAGTTTCCGACTAAGACCATGACACGTATTTCTTATCCCAATGAGCGTGCCAACTGGAGAATAGAGGGTTGTATTTGCTTCTTTGAATATCCCTTCAGAATCGGCTACACTTTCCGTTTTTCCTTATTGGTCCGCAATCTTCTTGGTGCTTTTCAACTAGCACCTTGTCAAGTCATGCCCCAGGCATGGCGTCTCTTTAGGGTTATAGATTAGCTGGTTGAGAAATTAAGTGTCAAGTTTGATGTAGAAGATCTGTGGTACACTTACTATCCGGGTACTCGAGGGCAATGGCGATTTCTTTTGTGCAAGCATTTCAATTGGACACCCATCGTGGAGGAAGTTGATGTGAACGAATGAGGTTGGGTTCACGATTCTTTTTTGTGGAGCGCAAGTCCTTAGCAGACGACTTCGACTGTTCGTTCCTCGATCAGTGATGACTGGCGTATGACTAGCAAAGTGTTATTCTGAACTTTTTTCCATATTTTCTTCTCATTAACCTTTGCTCACATGTCTTTCATTACAGTTTCGTCCTTGGATTGTCTTGAAGTCGGCTCATCTGCTAGTGAAATCACGACGTTCTTGCTTGGAGCTTCTATTGGGGGAGGTCATTTTAAAATATCAACCACCTTTTGGAAGGGAATTTTTCCCTTGTCATCATGAAGACTCCGTCGACTTCCATGACACAAGGCACTGTTCATTCTTCTGAGGTATGTACCTGGTCGTCTATGATTCTTTTTTTCTCTTACTGTTATGTTGCTAGTTTTCCAATCAGGACGATCTAGTGCTCGGATTAATACCAAGGATTTGATTGACCAAAAGGTTTTGGCGATCATGTTTAAGTGGTTGAGTCCTGCCAAGATGCTTCTGCCTGAATCCCCTGCATCACAATCATGTAGTATGTAGTGGAAGACAATCTATATTGACCAACATGTGTTTGAGGAGAATGTCTAGAAATTATATCCCGATCTTGATTGTGTGCACATCCCTTCTCTCAAAAGAAAGCTGGAGAAGACTCTGAATGTTGAGTTAATCAATCAAAGTGGTGTGCTTGCATGGAAGGACATCAAATTATTTTTCACTTTGTTGTTGTTGCTCCTAAGGAGTCTGAATTTCCCTTTGTCTTTTTAGTCGCTTCAATATGTTGGTTGTGGAGGATGCCGAACAATCTTAGCATACCAAGGACACAGAGCGCCTCACAGGTCAAGTGTGCGAAATGACTGAGAGGTTCAAGCTGACGGAAGACAAACTTGACAAAGCTCAGCGTTGTGTTGCCAAACTGGAAAAAGCTGAGGGTCGCATTGCCGATTTGGAGGGGAAAGTGCAATCATTGAAGGAAGCTCAAGATCGCTATGCTCAGAATGCGGGATACATTAGAAAATATTTTTCTCATCAAGCTCGGATAGAGATGATTAAAGAGTAAATACAGAGTGAGCACACTACTTGGGATATAGACGATGAAAAGACAAAGTTGGTGCCGTTTTATCCCTTAAAAGTTGATGTTCCAATAGAGGAGCTTCTTCGTCTAGCCGGTTTGATTAATGAGTCGCCTGATGATCATGACAAAAAGGATGACCTAGAGCAAGATGGAGAGCGACACTTGAAACTACTTGGCGGTCAGTACAAGGATATCAGTCGGGATGACAACTTTACGCCCGTACACTAATGAGCAAGGCGGCTGCCCAATAGTTGTTTTGGTGGTGGTCCTATCAGACCAGAGGATCAATGGTATCTCATCGGCCCATTTGCCTTTGGCGCTTTCAAGTAGCTTCTTGAGATTATTGATAATCATTTTATTGCTCGACCCCGCTTCTCCATTAGACTATGGGTAGCGTGGAGTCGATGTGATGAGATTAATGTTTCATTATTTGCAAAATGACCTTGTACGATCACTTATAAATTTGGAGCCATTTTCTCATATGATTTCGAAGGGAATACCAAATTTGCGCAAGATGTTACGTTTTATAAATGACGCGACAAGTTTATCTTTTACCTCTCAGTATCCTTCAACTTCAATCCAGTTAGAAAATTAATCGGTCATGGCCAGAAAGAAGACACGTTGCCCTGACACTAAGGGTAATTTGTCGATGATATCCATGCCCCATCTCATGAATGACCAAAGTGCCAGTGTTGGATGTAGTGTTTCTGATGGATGATGAGAGAAGGGAGAAGCGTCGCATTTTGTGACATACTCCATCGCGTTTTGCTTCATGGTCGGCCAATAGTACCCTATCCTTAGTGCTTTGCCTGATAAGCTACAACCGCCAGTGTGGTTGCCATATTCTTCATCGTGTAAAGTCTGTAGGATGCATATAGCTTCGTGTTTTTCCTGACATCTCAGAAGTAACTTTATCATAGATTTTTTTGAATAGAACACCTTGAATCAATTTGCATCATTCTTGTCCGATCGTCGTCTTGCGATATAATGTCATCTTAGAGGTTGTCTCGTAATTTGGCCGACACGACTTCCTCAGTTCCTCCAGAGTTATATTGTTGTTTTATAGAGTCGTGTCGGGGTCAGCGGTCTGCTTGCGTTTCTTACCGATTACTGAAGTTGTAATGTGTGCAAGTAGGATTCTAGAGAAGTCATCTAGGCTGATAGTTGACCCCAAGTTCGCCAAGGCATCCTCTTGATCGTTGGAGTCTCTCAGAACTTGGTTGATGTCGAATTTCTCACATTTTTTTGAACTGGATCCTTGACAACTTTAAGGTAGACTATCATTCTGTCATATTTAGTCACCTACAACCCCTACACGTGATTAACAATGAGAAGTGAATTATAAATCACTTCGATGTTGTGTATACAAAGGTCTTGTGATAGTGTGAGCCTATAGATTATAGCCTTGCATTCTGCTTTGTTGTTTGCCGCCACCCATTCGCAGCGAACGACTTGGGATATCTTGTCCCCTTGTGGCTACATTAGCATGACCCGAGCCCTACTCCTCTTGTGTTGGGATCCCTATCTGGATGTGGCTCACAAGTACTGGCGTCTTATACATTGGATAGCTGTAGTGTCTCTTTCATGGCTTCCGGTTCAAGAGTGGACTGAAGTCGGCCACAAAGTCGGCTAAAGCCCGAGACATAATTTTGTTCTTGGATCGTACTAGGTCTCGAATCCGCTCAAGTGTATTGCCCACTTTGCCATCCGACATGTGAATTCAGGTTTCCTCAAGACTGTTTTCATGGGAAGGTTAGTGTGCACTGTAACACCCCCAAATTTAACCCCATTTGAAAGCGTTACTGCCGATGACCCCGAAGTCACCCCAGGCTTTTCCGACGTCATAACTGACTTAAAACACAGTTACAATACTAAAATCATAACTTTTATTAAACCACATGGTCGCGGAATTACACGATTCCAAAAACGACCCAATAATCAGAATTACAACATCGAAAGTCTTTAACAAAATTCAAAATAGAACAGCGGAAAACTTGTAAACAAAGCGACAAAACAACTTGTCGAAAACACCGTTCATCTTCATAGTCGTTCTAGCCATCTCGGATCTTCAACACACCTGATGTGCCGAATCGAACGGATGACACCAGCCAACCATGCAAGGAATATAACGGTTGGTCAGTCTAATGAAAGACTACGCAAGGGTACAAAGCAGAGTGGTTCGAAGCAGTCGTATTAGGTTAGACTCATCGTCCCTCGAATAATAACCGAGTACGCTAGTCAACCATCATACTCCTACTAGAATATCAAAATGTATGCACAAGAGAAGATTCTGGAGACCGAGTCTCACAGCAATCAATCCCAAAAGAAGACTCCAAAAGAAATGAGCCTAAAAGGAAAATATGACAAATGTTGGAAAACTCAAACAAACACACATAACCACATCACACAAGTATCGCATACGAGCGATCTACAACTAAGACGAGCTTTTCCTAGCTGCACTAGCCGCCTAGCTGCACTACTCGCCAAACATTTTAAATAAGTGCTTACTCATACGGCACTTTATATTATGGTCAAGGCATTTTAATTATGTGCGTTATTCATTGCACGTATCTTATTAAATGTCATCACACACACACACATCACGTTAAGCTTTTAACATACATGTCCCGCCACTCGCGAAACACATATCGAACCGGGTTGTGACACCTGCAGAGTGCACCACTTCTTACTCCACTCGAGTATAGAAGTCAGTCAATGACTTTACAAATTTATTATAAAGAGACGATACGACCTCTCATCCATTGTCCCTACGAATACTCGTTCTGACTAAACAGTCAAACACACAACAATTCATATACAGGACCATCACGGCCCAACCTGCACAAACATCTTTATCTTTGCCCACCTGGCAGTCATCCTAGATTTAATAATCTAAACACACACACAATAAATCACATCAAAGTCCCTTAAGGTCTTCACCTGCACAAAATCTACAATATACTAGCGTCGGTTCTAGCAAAATATACAACCTAGTATAATATCTTCTTTTTAATCACATAACGTTATCACAACAGTTCCAACATAATTCAGAATCATCCCAAATTATTTAACAACAAAACGATTGATAAATAATCAAAGTATGGAATGATGAGCAAGAGCGAACCGCCACTTGCCTTGGATCCGACAACTTCGAATCAAGCTGAGCAACATCTAGTTCCGGGATCTAAAACTGGAGTAGATCTTGGATATCAAATCCCTAAGAAATGGCCCATAACAAGACCCTAAGTTAGATTCAATACACTTATATATGAATCTAAATGAATACAAGAAGAAATCAAAGGAAACGAGCAAAGCCCAAAGCCAAACCACAAAACACACACTCGGACGCCCTCACCGCGATCGCGGCGAGTCACGGCCAGTCGCGGTTTTCGTGTGGCATGACAGTGGCGAAGCTCGACAGCTTCCATGGAGAATTTTTTACCCAAACCGATTTGTTTGCTTTGATTTGTCTATGGTTCGATCTCCCAACACCTCAAAGCTTCTCACTACACTCAAGAGCTCCTTCTAACACTCAAGGGACACTCGAAATCTCCCACACACGAAGCTCACAAGCTCGGCTTTAATGGAGAAAAACAGAGGAAAACAGAGGAGAAGAAGAAGGAAGAAGAAGAGAGCTTAAGATTCGGTCTTCACCTCCTTTTATAGTCCAATCCGAGTCTCCACCAAGGGAACAAGTCGGGGACAAGGGGACAAGCCAAAGCCAAGTGGATTGAGCCACTTGCCTGCCCCAAAAACAGAGAAAAAACAGAGTGCTACAGTAACCGCCTTCGAGGAAGACGACACTGCTCAGCAAAAGGTGTTACCGCGAGCGCGGCCGGTCGCGGTGAATCGCGGTTGATCGCGGTCAATCGCGGTGAGTCGCGGTTTAAAGGCCGACTTCGTTTATTCTTATCCGAACTTGGTTTGGATTAAATTTCTTAACTCCGGGTTAAATATATTCGTACATTAACGATACATTAACCCCGAAAACACCTCAACTATATTATATAATGCTCGGAAAATTTTACAGAGCTCAGACCCCTTTTGAGAAGGGCCGAGACTCACTGAATTAAATCCGTCTAGCAAAACGGGCATAAGAAAAATTTAAAAATAATTCAAAATACCCTTAAAAATTACGGGGTGTTACATTACTATCCCCTTATTTTAAGTTTCGACCCCGAAACTTGCATTTATCAAGGCCGACAACAAGTAGGGAAAGTATCTAAGTACACCCGTCTCAGTCTCCCAAGTAACCTCTTCGGTTTCTAACTTGGAGCACAAAACTCGTACCAAAGGTACCACCTTGCTACGCAACTGCCTCAAAGCCAAAGAGGAACCTGCCTCAGTACCAATCTTACTACCTGGACTTAATATCCTTAATCATAACATAATCATACAATCTTATCTCCATATAACATACCATGTAATAATTCTTACTACCTCCACAAGATCATGTCTACCTTAGAATAATGGTCTTCCACAACCATCATTACGATATTACTGCACCTTCACTAGGAGAACACACATTTCTCCTCCAATCTCTTTATAGACAAACCCAAGGTTTATACATTAACTTCTTACAACTCAGATATTAAATCTTAGTAACCTCGAATCATAACTTCCTTAATTTCCTTAATGGTACTTTACACAATTCCATCATTTATCTCAAAGTAAGACTGGCCTTACGCCATCTCTAACTTAAAATCCTTACAAGAATAATTTAACACCTTCCTTTAAACAATCTCTAACTTAAATCCTTACAAGAATAATTTAACACCTTCCTTTAAACAATCTCTAACTTAAATCCTTACAAGAATAATTTAACACCTTCCTTTAAACAATCTCTAACTTAAATCCTTTAAGAATAATTTAACACCTTCCTTTAAACAATCTCTAACTTAAATCCTTTAAGAATAATTTAACACCTTCCTTTAAACAATCTCTAACTTAAATCCTTTAAGATTCCTTAATTTTCTTCAAGAATAACCACAATATCTTATTCCTACGTTCCTCAAAACGAATTACATACGATACAACTCATATTTCATCAAAAAGAGTGATACCACAAGTCTTATAATCTCAAAGCATAACAAGGAAACTAGGAACTCAAGTTTAACTAGAGATGGTGAAACCACCTCGACTTCTTCCGAGACCTTCAGAAGAGAACATAATGCACCCCTAACTACGGGTGACAACAGAGAGTCTTAGTCTTTCTAGACACAGAAGCAAACTCCCGTATCAGACTGTAGAAGGCACGACTTTGAACGGCTTTTTATTTGAAAAAAAAAATTCAGAGCTCTTGGAAACATTTTAGCTCTGATACCATTTCTATAACACCCCCAAATTTAACCCCATTTGAAAACGTTACTGCCGATGACCCCGGACGTAAACCCCGAAGTCACCCCAGGCTTTTCCGACGTCATAACTGACTTAAAACACAGTTACAATACTAAAATCATAACTTTTATTAAACCACATGGTCGCGGAATTACACGATTCCAAAAACGACCCAATAATCAGAATTACAACATCGAAAGTCTTTAACAAAATTCAAAATAGAACAGCGGAAAACTTGTAAACAAAGCGACAAAACAACTTGTCGAAAACACCGTTCATCTTCATAGTCGTTCTAGCCATCTCGGATCTTCAACACACCTGATGTGCCGAATCGAACGGATGACACCAGCCAACCATGCAAGGAATATAACGGTTGGTCAGTCTAATGAAAGACTACGCAAGGGTACAAAGCAGAGTGGTTCGAAGCAGTCGTATTAGGTTAGACTCATCGTCCCTCGAATAATAACCGAGTACACTAGTCAACCATCATACTCCTACTAGAATATCAAAATGTATGCACAAGAGAAGATTCTGGAGACCGAGTCTCACAGCAATCAATCCCAAAAGAAGACTCCAAAAGAAATGAGCCTAAAAGGAAAATATGACAAATGTTGGAAAACTCAAACAAACACACATAACCACATCACACAAGTATCGCATACGAGCGATCTACAACTAAGACGAGCTTTTCCTAGCTGCACTAGCCGCCTAGCTGCACTACTCGCCAAACATTTTAAATAAGTGCTTACTCATACGGCACTTTATATTATGGTCAAGGCATTTTAATTATGTGCGTTATTCATTGCACGTATCTTATTAAATGTCATCACACACACACACATCACGTTAAGCTTTTAACATACATGTCCCGCCACTCGCGAAACACATATCGAACCGGGTTGTGACACCTGCAGAGTGCACCACTTCTTACTCCACTCGAGTATAGAAGTCAGTCAATGACTTTACAAATTTATTATAAAGAGACGACATGACCTCTCATCCATTGTCCCTACGAATACTCGTTCTGACTAAACAGTCAAACACACAACAATTCATATACAGGACCATCACGGCCCAACCTGCACAAACATCTTTATCTTTGCCCACCTGGCAGTCATCCTAGATTTAATAATCTAAACACACACACAATAAATCACATCAAAGTCCCTTAAGGTCTTCACCTGCACAAAATCTACAATATACTAGCGTCGGTTCTAGCAAAATATACAACCTAGTATAATATCTTCTTTTTAATCACATAACGTTATCACAACAGTTCCAACATAATTCAGAATCATCCCAAATTATTTAACAACAAAACGATTGATAAATAATCAAAGTATGGAATGATGAGCAAGAGCGAACCGCCACTTGCCTTGGATCCGACAACTTCGAATCAAGCTGAGCAACGTCTAGTTCCGGGATCTAAAACTGGAGTAGATCTTGGATATCAAATCCCTAAGAAATGGCCCATAACAAGGCCCTAAGTTAGATTCAATACACTTATATATGAATCTAAATGAATACAAGAAGAAATCAAAGGAAACGAGCAAAGCCCAAAGCCAAACCACAAAACACACACTCGGACGCCCTCACCGCGATCGCGGCGAGTCACGGCCAGTCGCGGTTTTCGTGTGGCATGACAGTGGCGAAGCTCGACAGCTTCCATGGAGAATTTTTTACCCAAACCGATTTGTTTGCTTCGATTTGTCTATGGTTCGATCTCCCAACACCTCAAAGCTTCTCACTACACTCAAGAGCTCCTTCTAACACTCAAGGGACACTCGAAATCTCCCACACACGAAGCTCACAAGCTCGGCTTTAATGGAGAAAAACAGAGGAAAACAGAGGAGAAGAAGAAGGAAGAAGAAGAGAGCTTAAGATTCGGTCTTCACCTCCTTTTATAGTCCAATCCGAGTCTCCACCAAGGGAACAAGTCGGGGACAAGGGGACAAGCCAAAGCCAAGTGGATTGAGCCACTTGCCTGCCCCAAAAACAGAGAAAAAACAGAGTGCTACAGTAACCGCCTTCGAGGAAGACAACACTGCTCAGCAAAAGGTGTTACCGCGAGCGCGGCCGGTCGCGGTGAATCGCGGTTGATCGCGGTCAATCGCGGTGAGTCGCGGTTTAAAGGCCGACTTCGTTTATTCTTATCCGAACTTGGTTTGGATTAAATTTCTTAACTCCGGGTTAAATATATTCGTACATTAACGATACATTAACCCCGAAAACACCTCAACTATATTATATAATGCTCGGAAAATTTTACAGAGCTCAGACCCCTTTTGAGAAGGGCCGAGACTCACTGAATTAAATCCGTCTAGCAAAACGGGCATAAGAAAAATTTAAAAATAATTCAAAATACCCTTAAAAATTACGGGGTGTTACATTACTATCCCCTTATTTTAAGTTTCGACCCCGAAACTTGCATTTATCAAGGCCGACAACAAGTAGGGAAAGTATCTAAGTACACCCGTCTCAGTCTCCCAAGTAACCTCTTCGGTTTCTAACTTGGAGCACAAAACTCGTACCAAAGGTACCACCTTGCTACGCAACTGCCTCAAAGCCAAAGAGGAACCTGCCTCAGTACCAATCTTACTACCTGGACTTAATATCCTTAATCATAACATAATCATACAATCTTATCTCCATATAACATACCATGTAATAATTCTTACTACCTCCACAAGATCATGTCTACCTTAGAATAATGGTCTTCCACAACCATCATTACGATATTACTGCACCTTCACTAGGAGAACACACATTTCTCCTCCAATCTCTTTATAGACAAACCCAAGGTTTATACATTAACTTCTTACAACTCAGATATTAAATCTTAGTAACCTCGAATCATAACTTCCTTAATTTCCTTAATGGTACTTTACACAATTCCATCATTTATCTCAAAGTAAGACTGGCCTTACGCCATCTCTAACTTAAAATCCTTACAAGAATAATTTAACACCTTCCTTTAAACAATCTCTAACTTAAATCCTTACAAGAATAATTTAACACCTTCCTTTAAACAATCTCTAACTTAAATCCTTACAAGAATAATTTAACACCTTCCTTTAAACAATCTCTAACTTAAATCCTTTAAGAATAATTTAACACCTTCCTTTAAACAATCTCTAACTTAAATCCTTTAAGAATAATTTAACACCTTCCTTTAAACAATCTCTAACTTAAATCCTTTAAGATTTCTTAATTTTCTTCAAGAATAACCACAATATCTTATTCCTACGTTCCTCAAAACGAATTACATACGATACAACTCATATTTCCTCAAAAAGAGTGATACCACAAGTCTTATAATCTCAAAGCATAACAAGGAAACTAGGAACTCAAGTTTAACTAGAGATGGTGAAACCACCTCGACTTCTTCCGAGACCTTTAGAAGAGAACATAATGCACCCCTAACTACGGGTGACAAACAGAGAGTCTTAGTCTTTCTAGACACAGAAGCAAACTCCCGTATCAGACTGTAGAAGGCACGACTATGAACGGCTTTTTATTTGAAAAAAAAAATTCAGAGCTCTTGGAAACATTTTAGCTCTGATACCATTTCTATAACACCCCCAAATTTAACCCCATTTGAAAACGTTACTGCCGATGACCCCGGACGTAAACCCCGAAGTCACCCCAGGCTTTTCCGACGTCATAACTGACTTAAAACACAGTTACAATACTAAAATCATAACTTTTATTAAACCACATGGTCGCGGAATTACACGATTCCAAAAACGACCCAATAATCAGAATTACAACAGCGAAAGTCTTTAACAAAATTCAAAATAGAACAGCGGAAAACTTGTAAACAAAGCGACAAAACAACTTGTCGAAAACACCGTTCATCTTCATAGTCGTTCTAGCCATCTCGGATCTTCAACACACCTGATGTGCCGAATCGAACGGATGACACCAGCCAACCATGCCAGGAATATAACGGTTGGTCAGTCTAATGAAAGACTACGCAAGGGTACAAAGCAGAGTGGTTCAAAGCAGTCGTATTAGGTAGACTCATCGTCCCTCGAATAATAACCGAGTACGCTAGTCAACCATCATACTCCTACTAGAATATCAAAAGGTATGCACAAGAGAAGATTCTGGAGACCGAGTCTCACAACAATCAATCCCAAAAGAAGACTCCAAAAGAAATGAGCCTAAAAGGAAAATATGACAAATGTTGGAAAACTCAAACAAACACACATAACCACATCACACAAGTATCGCATACGAGCGATCTACAACTAAGACGAGCTTTTCCTAGCTGCACTAGCCGCCTAGCTGCACTAGCCGCCTAGCTGCACTACTCGCCAAACATTTTAAATAAGTGCTTACTCATACGGCACTTTATATTATGGTCAAGGCATTTTAATTATGTGCGTTATTCATTGCACGTATCTTATTAAATGTCATCACACACACACACATCACGTTAAGCTTTTAACATACATGTCCCGCCACTCGCGAAACACATATCGAACCGGGTTGTGACACCTGTAGAGTGCACCACTTCTTACTCCACTCGAGTATAGAAGTCAGTCAATGACTTTACAAATTTATTATAAAGAGACGACATGACCTCTCATCCATTGTCCCTACGAATACTCGTTCTGACTAAACAGTCAAACACACAACAATTCATATACAAGACCATCACGGCCCAACCTGCACAAACATCTTTATCTTTGCCCACCTGGCAGTCATCCTAGATTTAATAATCTAAACACACACACAATAAATCACATCAAAGTCCCTTAATGTCTTCACCTGCACAAAATCTACAATATACTAGCGTCGGTTCTAGCAAAATATACAACCTAGTATAATATCTTCTTTTTAATCACATAACGTTATCACAATAGTTCCAACATAATTCAGAATCGTCCCAAATTATTTAACAACAAAACGATTGATAAATAATCAAAGTATGGAATGATGAGCAAGAGCGAACCGCCACTTGCCTTGGATCCGACAACTTCGAATCAAGCTGAGCAACGTCTAGTTCCGGGATCTAAAACTGGAGTAGATCTTGGATATCAAATCCCTAAGAAATGGCCCATAATAAGACCCTAAGTTAGATTCAATACACTTATATATGAATCTAAATGAATACAAGAAGAAATCAAAGGAAACGAGCAAAGCCCAAAGCCAAACCACAAAACACACACTCGGACGCCCTCACCGCGATCGCGGCGAGTCACGGCCAGTCGCGGTTTTCGTGTGGCATGACAGTGGCGAAGCTCGACAGCTTCCATGGAGAATTTCTTACCCAAACCGATTTGTTTGCTTCGATTTGTCTATGGTTCGATCTCCCAACACCTCAAAGCTTCTCACTACACTCAAGAGCTCCTTCTAACACTCAAGGGACACTCGAAATCTCCCACACACGAAGCTCACAAGCTCGGCTTTAATGGAGAAAAATAGAGGAAAACAGAGGAGAAGAAGAAGGAAGAAGAAGAGAGCTTAAGCTTCGGTCTTTACCTCCTTTTATAGTCCAATCCGAGTCTCCACCAAGGGAACAAGTCGGGGACAAGGGGACAAGCCAAAGCCAAGTGGATCGAGCCACTTGCCTGCCCCAAAAACAGAGAAAAAACAGAGTGCTACAGTAACCGCCTTCGAGGAAGACGACACTGCTCAGCAAAAGGTGTTACCGCGAGCGCGGCCGGTCGCGGTGAATCGCGGTTGATCGCGGTCAATCGCGGTGAGTTGCGGTTTAAAGGCCGACTTCGTTTATTCTTATCCGAACTTGGTTTGGATTAAATTTCTTAACTCCGGGTTAAATATATTCGTACATTAACGATACATTAACCCCGAAAACACCTCAACTGTATTATATAATGCTCGGAAAATTTTACAGAGCTCAGACCCCTTTTGAGAAGGTCCGAGACTCACTGAATTAAATCCGTCTAGCAAAACGGGCATAAGAAAAATTTAAAAATAATTCAAAATACCCTTAAAAATTACGGGGTGTTACATGCACAATAATAGTATGATATTTAAAGTAAGGTCATAACTTGTTTGAAGCCATTACCAACCAGTTTTAAGGAATATCATGTTTCTTCTGGTAGAAGCGACTTACTCACATAATAGATTGATCATTGTACTCATCCTCTTCTTCGATTTAAACTACACTTACCATTGCCTCTGATACAACTAGGTCTAGAGGTAGCGACTCATCTTCTTTTGGTTTAGACAACAAGAGGGGGTTTGCCAAATATCGCTTCAAGTTTTGGAATGCATTTTCATGTTCTCTACTCCATTGAAATGATTTTTTTTTCTAAGGACATCATACAAAAGTTTACGCTTATTTTAATATTTAGTGATAAACTTGTTGAGCGCAACGACCCGACCGGTGAGATGTTGTAAATCTGTTACACATCGAGGCGATTTCAAGTCCATGATCACCGAAATCTGATCTAGGTTGGCTTCGATTCCTCTTTGAGTGACCATGTACCCTGGGAACTTCCACGATGACACACCGAAAGAGAACTTGGTCAGGTTGAGTTTCATTTGTATTTTATTAGTATAGTGAATGATTCGCTAGTTGCTTTATGTGATCTAAGGATAATTTTTACTTGACCAACATGTCGTCTATGTAGACTTCCATTGTGTCCCTGATATGGTCTTTGAAAATTTTGTTCACCAACCTTTGATATGTCCCACATGCTTTTTTCAATCCGAATGGCATAACTTTATAGCAATATATACCTTGGCTTGTACGAATGTCAATTTTTCTTGGTCGATGAAGTCCATGAGAATCTGGTTGTGGCCTTTGAAGGCGTCCATGAAGGTTAACATCTCGTGTCTTGTTGTCGTGTCAACCATTACATCGATGTGTGGGAGGGGAAATAAGTCTTTACAACATGCCCTATAAGATTTGTGAAGTCGATACAGACCCAACACTATACATTCTTTTTCTGCACTACAACAACATTAGCTAGCCATTCTGGGTACTTAATTTCCCTTAATTTACCCATTTCAAGTAGGATTTTCACCTCGTCGTTGATGAATTATTTTGCGAAGACGCAAAAAATTTTCATTTCTATTTTACTAGTGGATGGGTCGGGTCGATATTCAGTTTATGTATAATTACATATGGGCTAATTTCTAGCATGTTCCTATGTGACCATGCGAAGTAGTCCGCATTGAGTCATAGGAACTCGACCAAACACTGGTTTTTTTTTGACTGCTATGTCGGACCCTTTCTATACCGTACGAGTTGGCTTCGAGGAGTCTATAAACCTCGTTGAGTCGTTCTATGTCTGACTCGACATATCTCATATGCTACTCATCTCTTTGTAATTTATGTGCTTGATCCTTCTCGACTTCTGCTTTCATTGATGTCACATAGTATACCTTGGAAGATCTCTAGTAGCCTTTTATTTCATGTACCCCCACTTTGCTGTAAATTGGATGGATTGATGGTAAGTGGATGGTACAACTTTCATAGAGTGGATCCATGGTCTTCCAAAGATTATATTATATGGGGAAGAAAAGTCGAGTATAGGGAACTTTACCGATTGGTTGATACCTCACACGTGAACACGATATCCCCTAACATATGCTTGACTTCTCCACTGAATTTGACCAAAGGGTTCGATTTCTTGAGGATGTCGTCCTCGATTAGTCCCATATCTTGGAGGGTGTCTAATGTCAACAAGTTCGTGGAGCTACCGGTGTTGATCAACACCCTTCAGATCAAGCAGTTATAAATGGAGAGAGAAATTACTAAACCATTATGGTGTGGGCCGAGCTCGTCAACTTCTGACTCATCAAATGTGATCGTAAGCATGTCCGAGTGTCGGGTTTTTGCCTTGTTGTCGCTTCGGAGCGATCTCCTTTGTTTTCCTTAGTATGTCGCTTTGCAGCGGAATATGTGTTGTCACATATGTTGGATCATCCTGCAATGGTGCGAATAACTTTCTAATGTATTAGGGATGGAGGTTTTTGGGTGTTTACATGATCTCGTCATTCAAGTGTCGACCTGGCCCTACTTGAGATGATGTAACGTAGAAGTCCTTATGCTAACAATCTTGCAACTTCCTTGCGTAGTGCTATGCAATTGTCCATTCCTTGGCCACAGTCTCCATGGAAGTCGCACCATTTTGACATGTCCTTCTTATAATCCGACTAGTCACTCTTTCTGGGACATCTTACTTCCTTTCCGTACTTGTCGAAACTTTCCATGAGTTCGGACGTTGATACATTAAAGTTGTAAGAGTGGACAGTCAAAGCTAACAAGGGATTTTCTTTCCAGTCCTGGTACCAGTCATTAGATGTCTTTACATGGTGATTGTCATTTCAACGCTTTGGGTAGGGTTGATGCCTCTGGTCCCGTTGATGCCTCTGGTCCCGTTGATGATCAAAATTTGCCTTGCGATCGGGACTCTTGTCAACTTTACCTCGATCTTCATCTTCTTCAAGACGGACTGGAGTCATTGCCTTTGCTTGAACATCTTTGAAGCGTCTACAAGGATACTTTTTGTGTTCCTTGTAGAGTTCGCTTCCATGGATCAATCCTCGCCGGAACATTTAAGTCGAGGTCGGGACGTCACAATTTGGAATTGCGACATTATCCGTGTTGTACTTGTTGAGATAGTCAAGTAGCAATTCTCCATACCTTTGCGAGATTCTGTAAAGATCTCTTGACTTTTTTTCAAGTTGCATGCTACTAGCGAACTGGATTTTGAATGAGTTAACTAGATTTGTGAACGAGGTGATCGATCCCTGCGAGAAATGCATAAACCAAGTTAGTGTAGGCCATGTGAGTGCTATGGAAAAGGTTTTACACATGATGGCTTCATGGTTCCCTCTTATAATCGAACTAGTCATTAATTTTTGCTTGTACATAGAGATATGGTCATTAGCAGTGGCGGAACCAGAGAATTTTGAAAGAGGGGGCACAATTTTTTTTAATATTATATTAATATTAAATAAAATAGTTATAAATAATATTAATATCAATCTCACATGCATTCTCCTTTCATACTTTTCTTTCTTGAAAATAAACATTAATCTTCATCAACGTTTTTAGGTTTATTAGGAATAGTCGCAGACTCAAACACTTGAAATTGATAATCTCTTACTCGCACAATAAATTTGTCTATATTCCTTTTTAGAATAATTCAATTTAATAAAAGTTTGTTAACACGTCGGGTATGAATTTAGATGTTTTATTAGCAAATCCTCATAATTTGAGTGCAAGAAATACGTGAAGTTGGACTGGAGTACCCTTAAACTCAAAGATACCCACCGAAATTCCTAAAAAAATTAATATAAAGAATGAGCCAAAAGGGGGGGGGGGGGGGCACGGGACCCCCTACCCCAGTTCCGCCCCTGGTCATTAGGGTCCTCGGTCCCATATTAGTTGGGCACATGATTTTTTTTTGGGATTTCAATCCTTGATGAAATCTATGCATACTCTCTACTTCCCATTTTTCTTTCTTACCACCATCACGTTAGCTAACCAAAATGGATATTTTTCTTCCCTTATTTTTCTGATTTCTAATAGAACCATGACCTATTCGTCGACCACCTTGTAACTTCCAGGTGCAAACTTCGACTTTTCTATTTCACTGGTGGGTGTTGTGGGTCTATATTCAGTTTGTATGCAATCATGTTTGAGCTGATTCATGTCATATTCTCATGGATCCACGTGAAGCAATCAGTTTTGGATCGCAAGAAGTCAACTACCTCATCTCGTATTTCTCCTTGAATTTCATAGCCTAATTGATAAGAAATGATCCCATTGGGGCGTCTCGACTCTTGAGTCAATCCCATCTTCGAAGCCAAGAACCTTTCTTCGAACATTAAAGATCATCCGTGGATTTAGAGATTAAATGTAACACAAGTCTCGCACTCATGGTGTGACTCTTCTCATTAGGGCGTAGGCGACCAACATGATGGTACCTAACCAAACGGTCCAAACCTCACCTTTTTCCTTCTAAATGCAACATGATGGATCTAGAAGTCACTTTCTCTGGAATCACTTAAGAACTGATTTTTTAGGCATGTTGTACGAAGACCGCACATGGTTCATTCGTTGTAGAACAATTTAACACACATTAGTGCTTGAACAAAAACATAGATTCGAACAAGAGCATGAAGGGTTTAGCAAGGAAATTCCTCAACTTTAACTCAAATCTCACAAGTGATTTTTATTAATGAATGATAAGTTTATATAGTGAAATTACTAACAAGACAACAAGTTGGACTAGCGGCCCACAACATAATAGAAAGCTCCGAACTCAAAAATTTACGTCTCGTGTGAACATTGGTCATGGGCGCGCAACGCCCAACTAGACTTTCCTAAAACAAATCAGACATGAAAATATAGTATTAATGTCTAAATAACATTAGGTAACACAAAATAACTTATTCTATCTAAGATAGATGTCGACACCTAGTAGGACGTCGAGTAACTCACCAATTTCTCACCGGGTTCGCCGATGGAAGCGTCGAGTTGAACATTGATGAAGACTCTCGAACAAAACTCCACATAAGGAGTCTCTCTTGACACGATCACAAACTCCCTTGAGAAACACATGGAATGACCCCATGTTATGCAAGGAAAGTGAAAGAACATCGTTGGTTTTGGAAGCCCCAATTTTGCATTGTCGTGGCAAAGGCAATGGACGGTGTTGCAGCGCGTTGTAACGCGCGCGTTGGCTAGCGCCTAAAGAACCTCAACTCCAGTGGTCAAGAGTGTGACCAATGGAGGTTGGCTCGATGAAGATCCAACGTTGGCGAGGACCCTTGTGACCAGGGATTGAGTGGCTTGCGCAATGTTCCACACGCGTGCCCTAGTCACAGGTCCGTTGGAATGGATTCTCATCTTCTCCTCTTCTTCCATCGTTGTCAAGGTAATAAAGATATATCACTACTTTCACAACGTGTCTTGGCTTGGTAAGATCTAGGGATACCTCGTCGAGTTAAGTCAGCTCAGGCTTTGTGTATTGTGTCGACAACTTGGAATCCTCTAACTGTTATGCCGATTTCACCTTATGCTACTTCTCTGGTGTTTCTCCCTCGCCATTCTTTGTTTGCCTTTGATTTCTTGTACTCTCCTCTTCACATAGAGCTTGATGGTTTGATGATAAGTCGACATAACCGCTTTTATTTCGTGGATTCATGTTCTGCCTAAAATCACATTGAAAAGCAATGGACTATCCCTAATTAAGAATTTGACTTGCAGATTGACACCCCTAGCATAAGTGGCTGGTTTGATCTCTTCTAGGGAGTTTCTTCCTTCTCCGCTAAACCCTACCAAAGAGATAGTCTTCTCTACTCAATCCCAAACTGTGAATGCTTCAATCATCATTAGGTTCGTCGAACTGTCATGGTCAATCAAGACGCGCTTCACTAGGCAAATTCAAATCGTAAGTGAGATTAGAAGACTGTCGTGGTGGTCTACTTGGATTTCATCCACTTTGTCGAACATGATTGACATATTTTCCCTAGTCTTTCTAGTTCTCGTTGCATGTTTAATAAATTGGGTTTCTTTGGCATGTAATTTGGTTGTTGATACCGTTGTTCCAGAAATCTCTTATCTTCCAGATATGGTGTTGATGATCTTGATGTGTGGCGGTGGAGTTGGCGACGCTTCTCCTTGTTTCCCTTGATTCCTTTGTTCCACGGTGGTTATCTCATTGTCGAATACAATGTCTCTCAGGTAACCCTTGCAGAGTATATGGCCAAATTCTTTTTGCAACGTAATGCATTCTTATGTCTTGTGGTTTCCATCGGGATGCAACTTGCACCACTTGGTTGCATCTCTTTTGTTCATGGGGTTCTTTTGTTTCCTTCGCCACCTTATAACATCTCCGAGTCTCGTCATGGCTTTGACCACCCCCATTGTGTTGACCATGAAAGAGTATTTGCTCAAGTATAGGGGTGGTCTGGGGTTGTCTCTCCAATCGTGGTTCATCGCCTTGGACAGTTCACAGTGCATCCTCCCGAACGAGGATACGGGTTTTAATGAGATTTAGTTATTACGGTGGGTCGGCTAACCCAGCTTTGGTCTTGCGGCTTCTTGGATGAGTAACATGATACAATGTTCTTGGCTTGAACGTCTTTGAACGTTTAGCAAGGGTATTTATTCAGTTCACGGTAAAATTCTGACTTTTCGCATAGCCCCCTTCTAATTGCTTCTATGATGGTTGAAACTTCACATCGTGGTAACGACACCTTCTCTTCATTGAAATGGTTAAGGAAGTTCCTTAGCTATTCACTAGGCTAATGGGTAACGTGATACAGATTGTTGGACTGCTTTTAAAGTTGTCGACTACTCGCAAATTGTATTTGAGTAAGTTGAGGAGTAGGGCGAAGGTAGAGATTCTCCCGTTAGTTTGGTGGATGAACTATGTCAAGGCCGAGCCTTTCAAAATACCTCTGAACCACTTGCACATAATTGCTTCTTTAAGGTGCTTTAGGACCACGCTTGTCATCATCTTCTATTTATACAGTGAAACTTGTTCGTCTAGATATGTCTTGCCATCACATTAATCCATGTCATGAATGGTGTACCACTTTGGGATTTCGGTGAGTGCTATGATGTCGACGAAGGGTGAATTAACATAACAATCGTCGGCTTCTTCCTCGATCGGCCTCGGCATCCCTGGAATCTGGACAAGCCTCTCAAGTCTCATCTAACATTCTTAATTTCTCAGTAGGTGAGGCTGACATTCTAAACCCTCCTATTGAGGGTTCTCGAATCAGTAAGGGAGATTGAGGTTTGTATAAGTTCCGTGACTTGGAATTTTGTGATTGAGGGTGTACGTCATGTGAGGATGATATCTCTCTCTGTCCTCTTGAGAGATTGTGGCTAACTGAGGGAGTTGGTATGTTCTCTTGTGAGATTAGTGAATCCTCCTTTTCTTCCCTTGCCTTCTTTGTTGCCTTGTGTTATCTAGAGGTGTCCTTGTGGTTTACTCTAACCATTTGCATCTTATAGGTTTTTCGCCTTGGAGTTGATTGCCTCACGATGGTGTGATGTTGACGTTATGTCTTTTGTTATTGTGATGTTGTGTATTCTTTTTGCGAGGTTGAATTTTGGTGAGGATGAGAGATAGTGTGGTCCTCACTACTACTCTTAGCTCATTGAGGTAGTTTGGTAGAGTGGTGAGGTTGAGTGCTCCCTTGAGGGTGTCATTGGTGAAAGCTATGGAAGTTGATGCGCTCCTGGCTAGTCCTGAACCGGTGCCCGCCGAGCCCTCGAAGACCACGACCGTGGCGTCCTCCTTGGCATAGGACTTAGTCTAGTTTAGCCTATTTTATGTTATTTCCCGTTTTAGCATGTTTTCCTTTTTAGCATTTCCATTTCCGTACTTTTTATTTCGGGCGTGTTCCTTTCTCTTGCTAGAGAAGGCTAGCCCATTAGTGTATTTGCGGCCCAAGCCCATTAGGGTTCTTGGCCGCGCCATTGCCTTTAAATAGGCATCGTTGTACTAATTGTTTCTCACGTTCAAATCAACCCAATTAAAGTCAGAGTCGAGTTTATCCTCCTTGTTGGGTCCGGACGTCAACCCTCTTTATCCTCTTCCCTTTCCTCCGCCGCGGACGCTACCGCATCTCCGTAGCTCGTCGCTTCGATCAACTCTCACCCCACCCTCGCCCAAAGCGAGCACAAGAGAGCCGTGAACCATCACTTCGGTGGTTCATACTTATCCAGGTTACCCACGAGAAGGAACATAGACCGCTTCCTGCCTAGATCGGGCCTCCCCCGAGAGCCGAGCCACCATGGATATCATCAACTGGTATCAGAGCGCCAGGGGTACGAGGTGTGTCTTTCCTTCTCTTTCCTTTCTCCCTACCCATCATCACCATTAAAACTCCCAAAACCGAACTCGACTTCTGTCCAGAATTTGCCCAATTTTTTTTTCTGTTTTCTTAAATTGTCTTCCATAACCCTGTATAGCATCTCGATACGAGTCCGAACATATAAAATTCACCCAAAACGGATATCGTTTGACCTCTCAAAAGGCCAAAATACAAACCGTTCTCCGCTGCCCAAACCCTAGCCGCCGCCTCCACCAAACCCTAATCCGCTGCCTTCCTTATCCGAAACCAACACAATCCCACATATTAGGCCTTTCCTTATCCAAAGCCCAACGAGATCCTATCTTATTCATATCTTTCCCACCTACCAAATCTAGGATTTTCTCTCTCCAAATCCTAGATTTCCTTCCATTTTCCCCAACCAATCCCTTGATTTTAGAGATCGCATATCTTCCCGATTACCTTCCTTATCCAAAGCCCAACAAGATCTTATCTTAACCATAAGATCTTATCCATATATTTCCAAATCTCCCAACCATATCTTGGCCGATCTCCTTTTTGAATTTCAAATTCAAAATTCAAAACCAATTTCCCTCTCTCTCCTTAACCACCCAATCTTATCCCATTTACCCGATCTTTCCCCTGCACCGCCTCCATGACTTGTCGACGATCGAACTAGCGCCCTCCCGAGCACTACGACATCGACAACCACCACGTGGTCCAAGACTGACGGGATACTAGTCAGCGGCCCCGAACCGACATACAATTGTGCCTTAGGCGTTTTGTCAGGTATGACAACTCCGACACGTTCTTGGAGTGGGCCCTCTATATGGCTTACTACTTTAGCCATCGAGACATCGACAAGTATGAGTAATGCGACGTTGCCATTCATTGCTTCACCAAATATGCCTTCGACTGGTGGTATCGCGATGAGGATGATCGATGGGACCGTGGTCGGTCTCCCATTGAGACTTGGGATCATCTCGTGTGTGTCATGATGCGACACTTTGCCCCAGAGCTTGATGTCGAGGCTTACGCAGTGCACACACATCGACTGTCTCGACCCCAGCTCGTGTACCACACAGAGCGCGCCCCAGCGTACTCCCCTGAGTGCCCCAGAGCGCGCTACTCCGATTGCCCTAGTCGGCCCGTCCCCGACCGTGCTCCAGTGCGCACCATGGAGCCCATGCCGGTAGTGCCGATCACGGCACCGACCCCTCCTCTCCAGGATACGCTGATGCAACAACTCTCGGCAGAACAAAGAGAAATACAAGAGTTGCGCCGCCAGGTGGCTCATCTCCAAAGCCTGTACCGTGCTGCGCCTGTGCTTCCCGCACCGACTTCCAGCGCAACACCCGCACCAATGCCTCCAGCGCCGCTGCCCATGGCAGCCCTACCTGCATGCGTGCCAGACTTGCCCCAGGCACCAGTGCCGACACCCACCTTCAGCGAGCCATCGCCCTTGCCCCGCACGTTAATGTTCAAGTCACCTGCCGCCAAGACCGCTCCCGCACCCGAGCCATACTTGTTGATCTTTGAGGTGCCTCGAGTCGGTCCCGAGCCCCATTTTGGTGCAGTGCTCTCGCTGGCTGCCGAGCGCATTTTTTCCCTTGCCCCAACCAGTTCGAAGCGAGGACGCTTCGATTCTAAGGGAGGAAGAATGATGCACTCCTGGCTAGTCCTGAACCGGTGCCCGACGATCCCCCGAAGACCAAGACCGTGGCGTCCCCCTTGGCATAAAACTTAGTCTAGTTTAGCCTATTTTATGTTATTTCCCGTTTTAGCATGTTTCCCTTTTTAGCATTTCCAATTCTGTACTTTATATTTCAGGCGTGTGCCTTTTTTTTTGCTAGAGAAGGCTAGCCCATTAGTGTGTTTGCGGCCCAAGCCCATTAGGGTTCTTGGTCGCGCCCTTGCCTTTAAATAGGCTTCGTTGTACTCATTGTACTCATTGTTTCTCACGTTCAAAACGACCCAATTAAAGTCAGAGTCGAGTTTATCCTCCTTGTTGGGTCCAGACGTCAACCCTCTTTATCCTCTCCCCTTTCCTCCATCGCGGACGCTACCGCATCTCCGTAGCTCGTCGCTTCGAGCAACGCTCGCCCCGCCCTCTCCCAAAGCGAGCACAAGAGAGTCGTGAACCATCACTTCGGTGGTTCGTACTTATCCAGGCTACCCACGAGAAGGAACATAGACCGCTTTCTTGACTAGATCGGGCCGCCCCTGAGAGCTGAGCCACCTCGGATCTCATCAGAAGTCCTCACGATTGTCACTAGCTAACTGAGCTGGCTTGGAGGAGTGATGAGATTTAGTGTTTCCTACAAACTGTTATTAGGAAGGATGGACCTTTATCCCCTCTCTTGGTGGTTTTGGATTCTTATCTAAGGCTTGGTGTCTTTAGCTAAGAAGAGCCTTATTTGATGTTGCTTGATTTTGGTAGTTGATGTTTCTGCGGTTTCCAGCTCTCTTTATGGTCATCAAAGGGCCCTCTGTGTTACGGTGTACCCTTATGACGTGATTCTTTGGAGTTCAAATCTTTTGATTTGATTAGAGTGTACATTGGTGGGTTCTTTATCTCCTATTGCATTTCTTTTGGCAAGGACTTGGGGTGGATACTTTTGGCAAATGGTTTGAGAATGTTGGTGTTGGCGGGTTACTTGATCCGCCAATTCTCGTGGGTGACATCAAGTGTGGTTTCATGAATAATGGGTTGGCGGCGACAGAGTCCATACCTAGTCACCTCGTGATTTCGTCGGCGTCGCAAACATATTGTAGTCTACATCGCGTCGCTAGTACTTGTATCGGTGGGATTTGGGTACAGAGGAGTTCGTTCTCCTAGATCAACTCATGTAGCTTGGCCTCTGAATGTGTCTTTTTGTTTGCTAAGGATTCTTCTAGCACTCGCATCTTCTCCTGGAATTTTGTCATGCCGATGGCGAGAGGGTTTCTGACACCGTCTTGAATAGTCAGATTCTCCTGGGCCCCGTTACTGGTTTGTGTGGGGTCCACGCCAGGGTTTGAGCCGGTGGGCAGTGATGCATCATGGGTTGTTGCATCCATCGATCATTGTGCTGAGAAAGTTGGTTGTTGTAGCCTTGGGTTGATTAGAGAGAGTGTAACTTTTTAGCTCTCATTCAACGGTAGGCGCCAATTGATTTGGGAAAATAAAGTTTTGGAACTTGATTTGCTTTGTTTGTGAAGTATGTAAGCTAATCTAACACGTTTCTAGTAATTTGACATTACTGTATAGGAAAATCTGGGAGAAAGAGAACAAAGAAATTTGAGAGCACTAGATTGTATTAATTGTTTATATCTTACATGAATGGACACCCTCATTTTATAGAGGAATAGGGAGATATCTTAGAGATTTTGTTTTCATCTTACAAGATATTATTTTCTGAAGATAATATATATCTATCATTGGTTGCTAGATATAATTCGGAGATCGCTTTCTTTAAATGTCCAGGGCATTATCTCTAGCGCTTCAACACATTATGTGTTGGCCGATCCAAGTCATAGTGTTTCAACGACTCACATGTTGCCACGTGTACAAAGGAATGCGTTCACAATTTATTTTACTCAAATTTCATATAAATCCATTTTCAAAATAACAACGTGTTCTATTTTTAGGTTCATTACTGCTACCCAGAGTCTAACAAAGTCGCTGATTTCCTGGCTACATCTAACATCTCCTCCACTATTCTTCGCAGTGCTATTTCGGATTTCCTCTCATCGTAACATGACTATGCTCAGCTGCATCGATCTCGACTTCAATTTTTAGATTTGAGCTCGACTGTTTCTTTAGCTTGAAAATCTTTAGTAAAACTCATCCATTGTGATAATTTAGGTATGCCTTATTGTTTGTAAGGATACCTTATGTTTGCCTGTTTAAAAAAAAAGCGTGTTCACCTTACCCGAATGTTCAAAAGGAAAACTATGTCAAATGCAATTCACTGAAATTATCTAAGAGGACAATAGTAATCTATTAGCATCACATTATTTTATTTTGTGTTAATAAGGAAATAATTCTAATTTCCTGGCATAGTAATGTAGGGTAACTCAAGAGACCGATAAATTTGTGTCAGGCACACAGGACATGATACAACAACTAAACAAGCAAGGAAATTAAAACAAAGTAAAAAAAAAGAACCAAATCGACCAAGGGAGAAAGAATAGCACATTAAAAGCGCTACCGAAAACCGGATCAGACATAATCAATCCTGCGGAAGTGCTTAATGGACCACCTTGACGCTGCCCCTTCTTTAAAGAAGGATCTTTCATAGTCTCAACCATGATGTTGCCCCCAAAAAGGGAGAGATTTTCAAGAGTCTCGAGCACGACCACAACCGGAAAAACTCTAACTCCACCCTAGATCAATTCCATAAAAGCATCGAAGAATTGACACCAAGCTTGAATCAAACGGAAACAACAAAGTGAGTAATGCTTAGCAAATAAGCAATCAATTATTAATTTGTTTTTGTGTGAATTGGTAAACCATGGGAATTTTTAGTGGAGATAGATAGACCTTGGAAAAGAATATTACAAGTATAAATTACTAGCTGACAAATCCTTCAGAAGTTATTTGTCATGTGGTCAAGCTTGGTGTCAATCCTTCAAAAGTTATAGACCTTGGAGACCTTGACTCTATCTAATTTTAACATATGGCTTTCCACCTTGATTTTAATATTTATTTTTTTGGCAGTGGTTGGCAGTAGCACACGATTTTATCATGTCTTTTCACCTTGTTTTTGGTAGTGGTTAGGATCGGTGTTGTTATGGATTTTTATTGAATACTCTTTAAATTTCAAGTAGAAATTCTTATTAAAAAAACCCCAAAAAGCCACCAACCAATCCAAATCCTAACTTCTAATGATACAAGTCAACCCAAAACAGAACCCAAAGGAGCTTGCAAATGCTCATCAATGGAGGGAGGCTCTTGTTGTCTAGTTGGTCATAGATTTTGCCCAAAACAATACAAGAACAAGTTAGGAGAAATCCCCAAACTATGAAATGTGGTTAATCCCCAAACATTGAAATTGGGAAATCCCCAAACTACACTATACTCAACAACAAATCCATCTTCTCGTCTCTATTATCTGGTTTTCTCCATGGAGAAATACAAATAGGGTGCGTCTAACTATACTAATTGCTAAACTAATGTTGCAATTAGACATACAAAAGGGTCAATCTTTATCAAACTCTTGATCCTTCGAACCCACCAAACAAAATTATCAAATTCACACACTCAAACCTTTTAATTATAAAACTATCTCTAAGAATCTATCAGTAAAATATGCTCTCAAAAAGTCCACATAGAAGTTAACCCCTCGGATGTTGAACCCATGCTTCATTTCAACTCTTCAAGCTTGGGAGAACAATAGATGTTAAGAATGGAAAATATAAACAAAAAGAACACAAAGATAGTATTCATTATTTGAAACAACCAAAATTTGTAACCCAACTCTTCACACCAGCCTCAAGCAACATCAACAACTGGATCTCTTCCTTCAACAGCCCCAAATTCGCTCGCCTCTCACTAGATTTGGAACTCACACCTCCCCAACATGACCAACTCGCTAGATTTGGACCTCAATCGTGTCCAAATACTTCATCTTTTGGGTTGTCATTCTCTGGTGATTCCCTCTACTTCTACCTGTGATGGTTTTCTTTAACCCTTCATCTCGATCTGTCATCTTTCGTATCCACCTTTACTGGCTCGAATTCCGGCGTTGACTATGTACACCGACGATCTACCAGTGCAAATCCTTGATATCCATATTTGATTTATAAAATTGCGTTGCAAGCCTTGAAATTAATTAACTTTTTAGATTTTAAAAAATGATAAGCTTCCTTGCGCTTTGTCTTGTTGTGCAAGCCAAAAGTGAGAAGATAATAATAAAAAAGGGTTTATGTGTTATCATTTTAGGAAGTTAATTTTTTTTAGATGGGTTTAAGTATTCTCCTTTAGGAAATAGTTTCCAAAATAAAAAGGATTAACTTATACCCTTAGGACATAGGATAGAAAAACCGATAAAAAATAGAAGAAAATGGGATTATCACCGAACTTGTTAATGGACCTAAAGCCCACCTCCCCACATCCACACCCAATCAAACAAAAATATCCAACTCGTATACTATTAAATAATATTAACCCGTATTTTAATCTGCTTGACAATTATTACCAATAAGAACATTAACCCTTACAGTAGCAAGACCAATTGATGATCCATTTTCACATCAATTTTCAACCTTTTTTATCGATTGTGGATCCATTTGTTTCGAGTTTGGGTGTCAAATTCTCCGTTGCATTGTGGAGCTGATCTTGGGTGATTCTTGAGTGTCCGGTCGTACGTGGTCCTGTATGTGGCTCAATGAAGATCCCTCTTGTACGGGGGCAACATCATGGTTAAGGCTCTTGAAGATCCCTCCTAGAAAAGAGGGCAACGTCATGGTAGTCCGTTCAACACTTCTGCAGGATTGCTCCTGTCTGACGCGTCTTCCGGTGGCGCTTTCGCTTGATCGTGCTTTGCTCACCACTCGCTCTAGGTCTTTTTAGCTCTATTTTTTATGTGTTTGCAATTTCCATGCTTGATTTTTTGTTCTTATTGTCCAAATTTGACCGGTGCCGTTTTTGGCCTCTCGATTTACCCGACGTTGTTATGTCGGGTAATTCGAATTCTTTCCTCATAAAAAAAAGTAGGAATTCTTCTTTTTTTCTTACAGCAAACTCTAGGACCCATCTGACCCGATGGCAGTCCTAAATCATCCCAATGGATGATCTTTACAAACTTTGTACCAAACGAATCAAAATCAGAGTTCAGTTTTGTGAACTCATATCGGGTGTTGTGTAGGAGGGACGAGATTGAATGACTAGATGTGGATAGAATTATTCGTTGGAAGATGTGGGGGACAGGCGGATGAAGACTATGTCCAGCAAGGAGGTACGCAACACGATTTGCTTCACGGGAGCAATGATGTACGTGAAAAGACACAAAAGATGACAAAAGTGTAACAATATCCTTAATAATGGTATGCATTTCTCAAGGAATTTTCCAAATGCCTCGGATGGAGTTAATAATAATTAAATTATCACCTTCAACAATTAAGTGAGTTATATGCATATTGGCCGCTTGTTGAATCCCAGAAAGAGATGCAAGGGCCTCAATTCGAAGAATGGAGGCTAGCATCATATCTCCGTGAGCCGTCAAAGTTCATTTTGTGCCAGTGAGATGGTGGTTTTTTCCATGTGCGATTAGAAGGTCGCAATCTGTTACGTCGCAGTGAGGGCGATGTAGGCGGGGATGTAAGGGTAAGCCAGTCTTGATGAGAGTAAAATGCCTGGGTAACTGGACAATGCTGGGAGAGATTATTTTAGGATTGAAAAATATGTATTCTGAAACGTCCAAATAGACAACTATAAAAATAGAAGTGGGATAGGCTGCGTATTGGTGTCCATACTAATTAGGGAATCTGTTTGGGGAACTATTGTAATAGCCTGGGTAATCTTACGAGAAGATTTTACCGAAAAATTACCGTCAGAGCTTGGGGTCCATACTAATCTGTCGGTAGTGTCTGACAAAGGAATATGAATAGCCAAAATTTTAGTGACAATATGCGGGGGAAGGAGAGATTGTAATTTGGGGATATCCCATTGAGCACTAGGGGTAATAAAAGAGGAAACCGTAATGAGTGGGTCTGTAGTGTTATTGTAATAAGGGAAAAGTACACAACCTAGAATCCATGAATCGGACCAGAACTTAACTTAATGTCCATTTCCAATTTCCCATCCAAGGCCAGTACGAAATTCAGAACGAAGATGCAAAAGTTTTGAGAATTGCCAAGATTGTTTAGCTTTTTTCCGGTATGAGAATAAATCAGAGGAGCGGATGTATTTTTCGTGAATGATTTTACACCATAGATTATCAGGCTCTATGAGTAATTTCCATAAAAGTTTCATTTGAAAGGATTTATTTAAATCAGATGCCTTATGAAGCCCAAGGCCACCTGCAGCTTAGGGTTTACAAATTGAATCCCAACCGATTAAGGGGCGATAGGCTGGGTTGATTTTATTCCAGAAGGAATCCTTAAGAATTTTGTCGATTTGGGTGCAGATTCCGACCGAAAGAAGAAAGCTTTGCATTAATTAATTGACGGTCGAAAGGAGATTACATTGAATGAGACTAAACGACTAGCCTGAGACAATGAGTTAGCCTTCCACTTATATAGCTGTTTTTTCATTTTTTGGAGATACGTGTCAAAATTTTCTGTTTTAACTCTACCCCCGAACAATTGGAATGCCGATGTATCGTTCTAAGGAAGTAGTTATGGGTATGTTTAGTAAAGAGGCAAGCGCTGTAGTTTGAGAAGACGAGATGTTGGAAAAAGTTTGGAAGGAGCTTTTATGGAAGTTTACATAAAGACCTGAAGTGAGACTAAACTTTTGAAGTAAGCCCTTAATAAAGAGCATGTTAGAGGTATTTGCATTAGCAAAGATAAGTGTGTCATCAGCAAAGGTAAGGAATGGAATACAAGTATCATTTCGAGTCAGTTATAGTCCCACTTTTCGCTGACGGTTTTGTGCTTCTCTTGTTAGTGATCTAGAAAGGAATTCAGTGGCAAGGATAAAGATGAAGGATGCTATTGGATCACCCTGTCGTAGGCCATAGGAAGGGTAAAACAATGGTCCGGCTCATTATTGACAACGACTAAAAAAGAAGTAGATTTGACACATGTCATTAGAAGGTGAACCCAAGTTTTTGAGAAGCCAAATTTAATTAAGATTTGTTGTATGAAATTCCAATTGAGTTTGTCGTATGCATTTTCCATATCAAGTTTAATAACCATTCATCCTCGTTTGCCTTTCTTTTTGGAATGGAAAATTTCATGTGCAATTAAAATGTTGTCTTGAATACATCTGTTGCCATAATTTTTGTAATAATTTTGTAAATGGTATTGCAGAGACTGATGGGTCGGTAGTGGTTAATGGTTAAAGGATTATCTTGTTTGGGAATGAGTGTAATAAAGCAGTGCGCACATTCCTTGAGAAGCTGGCCAGAGTGAAAGAAGGCTTGAATTGCGAAGATTAGGGATTTGTCGACATATTGCCAATAGGATTAGTAGAATTCTATCGGAAAACCGTCGGGTCCTGGAGTTTTACGAGCGGGTAGTTTGAAGACAATATTATGAATTTCTGAAGCAGTGGGAATGGTTGTTAGGAAAGAATTGTCAGCGTGAGTGACAAAGGAGGGAATGATGTTGAGGTCATCCGTAGATAACGGTTGAGCTGTCGTAGGTGAAAAGCGGGATTGGAGTTCGGAGGAAATCATACGTTGGATGTCAGTGTGCTCGTGGAATGTGCAACCATCTTCTGTTTGAAATGAGTTAATTTGCTGCTTATATGTGCGGATTTTTGCTATTGATTGGAAGTAGGTGGTATTCTTATCCATGTTATTAATGTGAATTGATTTTGCACGTTGTTTCCAGAACAAGTGTTGGTATTCTAGGAGTTTGTGGTATTTGAGAAGGTGTCTTGTGTACTTGAGAAAAAGAGACGGGGAGTTATTTGACTTAATAAGGGATGTTTGAAGTTGGAGAAGAGAGTTCTTTGAATTTTTGAGTTGTTCATAATTATTTTGATTTTTGGATTTATACCAAGATTTAGAATAAGTTTTTAACAATTTTCTTGTAAAATTTGAACATAAAGGACCCCGAGTGTTTATATTTCCAAACTTTGTGGACAAGTGCCTTGTAAGATGGGTCGGTGGTCCAAGCCGGTTCAAACCGGAAAGGGTGTTTCTTGACATATTCTTTAGTTCCTAAGGTGATAGTGAGCAAGCAGTGATCAAATGTAGTGAAGGGGTGATGGTGAACGTTAAGGGACAAGAATGTTGTAATAAGAGATGGGTGCATAAGAACATAATCCAATCGTTCATAAATAGTGTCAGACTGGGTACTAGACTTTCTCCAGGTAAATGGAAATCCAAAAAAAGGAGTAGTGAGTAACCCAAATTCGGTGAGGAAGTTGTTAAGTCTGTGGAATCGACTGGGCAGGTTCCTGCCCGCCTAACTTATCCTTGGGGCATAGAATATTGTTTAGATCACCAATAACCATTACAGGAATGTTGTGAGTAGTAATTATAGTCCCGACTTTGTTCCAATACAGAATTTTTTTTCTTCTTATTTTTATTTTTGTGTTACACAAACTTGCTACGCAAGGTGCTTTTTTTTTTCCTAACACAACATTGTTGATGGTACATCAAGCAAGGGTCACTACATTGAATATTGGATTTATTTTTTATTAAACTTTTCTTTTTTGTGTTTTTTCTCAAAGCTTACAACACAAGTTGCAAGTTTGAGCATAATCCATCAGTTCCCAACCAAAATGGCGGAACCAAAAAAAAGAGATGATAACCAAAAGATAAACAATAGGTTTACATGTTAGATTTATAGGTTGGACCCGGTCGGTGGTGAAAGCTTTGGGACAGAGCCATAAACCGCTGGCAAGAGATTCTAGGTTCAGAGAAGTCGGGGGTTCGGGAGGTTGATCAAGCGGCTAACAACAACCATTTAAGTGTAGATCTGGTGCTTGTGCGAGTTTTAAATAGATGGAATCAGCTTGGAGTTGTTCAAGGCGGCTCGAAGGCCTCCGATCTGGCAAGAGATTCTTTTAGGCTTGTTGATCAAGCGTCTTCGGTCATCTTTTTTTAACTCCAGTTCCAAATCAATTGAGAGTATGAGTGTTCTTAAGATGGATTGTTGGTGGGATAGAGTCCGGATCTGGCACCTTCGATTGATGGTGGGATAGAAACCAGATCTGGCTACTCCATAACCTTCTCGGCTTTGCAATAGTTTTCAGTTGACGCTCAAGAATGGCTTCTCAAGCCTTTAAGATGAAACAAGGTCTAAACCCTTTTGTATGAAGACAATACGGTTTTTTTTCCAAGATCTTGAGACGTAAATTGGTGTCAGATCTAAGTTGAGGGGTTGGATATGAGTTGTGGGGGTGCCAACTTAGAGTTGCAAGGAGAAGGATTTTGTTTGAAAGATTTCTCTTTCAATGGTGGAGTGGAAGATTATCCCATATTTTTTCAGAAATATTTCTCTTTCAATGGTAAAGTGGGATATATTCCCATGGTTTTTTTAGCAGCACATCATTTAACTAAAAACATGTACTATGTAAAGCAAAAGCTAATATTTATTTGAATGGTGATCGAGCAAGTATATAATAGGGTAAATTATAGAAGGAAAAAAGAAGGTGTGTCGACGACTGCTTATGTGCGGACGTGAGAACAACGTGTTCATATACACGCTTAATAAGAAAGTGTGTATATATATATGTTTATTGAAATTGTGTGCTCACATACTTGTATTATATGTACATATGTTTTATATTATATATATTGTGAAAGTGTGCTCATAAGCTTTTGTATTATGTGTGCAGAAGTTTTGTACTACGTGTCCATATATTATGGAAAGTGTGCATAGCTTTGTACTTTGTGTGCATATGTTATCTTAATTTGACATACGCTCTCTATGTGTGCATATGCTCCCTATATATACATATATTTTCTTAGTATGTGCATATGATTTCTATTATGTGTACATATGATTATATACAGGGGCAGACGCAGGTGGGGCTCAGTGGGGGCTGTAGCCCCCACTGGAATTTAAAAAAAAATGCAATTATACGAATTTTCATCTCTTTCCCCACCCAAATTGCAGCCGGCCCTAACGTTTCTTTCCCCAGTTCACATCTTTGGCTCTTTCTCAATTTTCATCTCTGCCTCACCTCGTCGGAGTCGCCACTCGCCGCCCTCGTCGGAATCGCCACTCGCCGCCCTCGCCGAGTCGCGTTGTGGCTTGTGGGACGCCCTCCGCCAGTCCACCCTCGCCGCCGCCTCCATCCTTTTCAAGGCCTCCGACGCTCCGAGACTCCGACCGGTGATCACCCCTATTCCCTCACTCTTCTCAAGCTAGGTCTCGCCGCCCTCGCCGAGTCGCGCTGTGGCCTGTGGGAGACGCCATACGTGGTCGAAGATCGCGACGCGACGACGCCCTCCGCCCTCTCCAGTCGCCGCCCTCGCCAGTCGCCGGCCTCCGCCCTTGCCAGTCGACGCCCTCATCTTTGATTCTTTGTCAAGGAGTCAAGGTGATTCTATAATTCTAACTTGTGAATTTCTTAAAGCTTTTGTTAAAAAATACAAGCAGAGTAGCAAACAATTTCACAAGTCAAACTCACCATTGTTGCCTTGTTTGGTCAAATAAACGATATTGTCTGCTTGTGAAATTATGACATTGTTGCCTTGTTGCCTTTGTTGGGTCAAATAAACGAATTTGTCAGCTTGTGAAATTGTGACTTGTGAAATTGTGACTTTGAAATTGTGACTTTGAAATTGTGACTTTGAAATTGTGACTTGTGAAATTGTCTGCTTGTATTCTTAAATTTTGACTTGTGAAATTGTTTGCTTCATGTATTGTTTGATTGTTTGCTTATATTATATGTTAATGTAATTTATAATTTAATTATTTCAGAAAATGAAGAGATTTTTTCCAAGTATTGGTGGTTCACAAAAGTGGAAATCATCAAATGTAGGTTCTAGTTCTAATCCTAATCCACCAACTGTTCCGAATTTGTCTAGTATTGATGTTGATGTTGATGTTGGTGTTGGTGTTGGTGTTGGTGTTGGTGTTGGTGTTGGTGTTGGTGTTGGTGTTGGTGTTGGTGTTGGTGTTGGTGTTGGTGTTGGTGTTGGTGTTGGTGTTGGTGTTGGTGTTGGTGTTGGTGTTGGTGTTGGTGTTGGTGTTGGTGTTGGTGTTGGTGTTGGTGTTGATGAGTTGCCTGTTGACCCATGGTTAAGGAAAGAAATATTTGATTATGCTGTTAATGATAGAGAAAAGGTTAGACGAGCATATTTACAAAAAGGGCCTTGTCAACCTAGAAATCATGTTTTTCCTGTGACTGTATTTGGAGCTCAAAAGTGTAGGTTTGTTTCCGGATGGTTTTAGCTAAGTAGGATTTTAGCCCCCACTGGGCTAAAATCCTGCGTCCGCCCCTGATTATATATACTATGTGTGCATATGTTTTCTGAGTTTGTGCGCATACATACTACCGTTCTCACGTCGCACATAAGTGTCATTTCTCACTTGATCCTTGCCCAATATACAAAACCACAAATAACTTTTGTGGTTGAAAACCAAGACAATTAATGCTTATTCGTACTCAAAATGGGGAAATGGGTTTCTTGGCTTTTTATACATCTCATATTGAAATTTGGAGGTAAATGGACTTCCTTATATATTGATGCCCCTTGTTGAAATGGTAAAGATGGGGGGAGAGAACCGTACACACGCGTTGCCGCCTTGCAGCCCGTCCGGTACGTGACACGTGCTTGGTGGGGATGAGTCTCTTTTTATGGGTTTGCTATTTTATTTTATAAATAAAGGGTCAAACGGATTACGAATTAGCATGCCCTTGATGGAATGGTAAAAATGGGGAAGAAAATGGAGCCCCACATGCACCCCGTCGTCATGCGGTCGTTCGGTTCGTGACACGTGTGTGGTGGGGATGGGTCTCTTTTTATGGGTTTGCTATTTTATTTTGCAGATAAAGGGCCAAACGGATTGCTGATTATGGATTAACATTATCTAATACTATTTCGTAACGTCCGAGATTTTCTAAAATGTTTTAATTTTCAGCTTTAGTTTGCGAAACTTGGGAAGCGGGCCAAACTCATTACTGATTAGAAATATCTATGCTATTCTGTAACGTCCAAGATTTTCTAAAACGTTTTAATTTTGAGCTTTCAGTTTGCGAAACTTGGGGAGCAATATTTGATTGGTATCAAAAATTTATTCTCTATTGATTTCGTAGTTAATGGGGAGTGAGCAGATCGTGGACTCTGTCCTTCTTAAAGAGGTTGTTTCTCTTCACCATTGACACACATGTACACAACTCAAAATCTTTTTAATTTTGGGTTAATTACCGGAAACCACCCGTCCAATAGGGCACATTGCCTGAAACCACCCGGATAATCATTATTTACCGGAAACCACCCGTTAAACCATGTCCGTTACACTGTTACCACCCAACTCGTCATTCCGTTTAAAATTCCGTTAAGTAATTACAGATTTAAGCCAAACTTTTTATTTTCATTCAATTTCTCCACAACTTCAAAACTTGGGTAAAAATTGTAATTAAGCTAAAATAATATTACGAAAGGGGCATTTCTGCCACAAGCCCATAACGTTGAAATCGGGTTTGAAAAGAACCACCACATCGAACAGCAGTCTCGCCGGAAAATGGAAGGATCAGGGCGGCTCCGGCAACCTTCCGGTGGCAAAAAGATACGGCGTTTGAAGAGGACTCGTGCACGCTTCCAATGGCACCGCTATCGACTCATAATCAACTCGGATGAGCTCGAATTTGGCTCTCAAACACTTCAGTACGGGGTTTTAGGGTTCTAATCTTTGAACGAAAAATTGGATGAATTATGGTTGAATTCGGGAGAGTGTTTATAGGGGTTTATAATCCTTCAATTCCCTTGACAAGATACCGGTATTATCTCCTCCGAATTCAATGTGTGCTATTCCAATTTTCAATTAAACCGATTTAGCCCTAAATGACGTTCGGATGATTACAGATCAAATTGAAGAATATTCCGGTCTTTTAATTCGATCAAATCCCACCATTAGATGCGTAATCTTCTATTCTTAAATGGACATGGGTTAAAGAAAATTTTCGGGCTCGAATCCATGCCCAGATCCGCCATTAAAGCTAAAAACGGAGCTTTCTGCTTGTCCGCGCGGAGGAAGAAGAAAGACTTCTTCGGAAATTACGAGCGTGGCCCTCTAGTTTCTAATTTGTGGCAAATCTGCCCTCCCCAAAATTAATAAATTACAATTTTAGCTCATATAATTTATAAGAATTATAATATTTAAGCTAAAATAATATTACAAAATGGCCCAACGTTATGGGCTTGTGGCAGAAATGCCCTTTTTACTTTGCAAAAATTACAAAAGTTGCCCAAATTAATATTAATTTTGTAATATTAATTTAGCTTAATTACAATTTTTACCCAAGTTTTGAAGTTGTGGAAAAATTGAATGAAAATAAAAAGTTCGGCTTAAATCTGTAATTACTGAACGGAATTTTAAACGGAATGACGAGTTGGGTGGTAACAGTGTAACGGACATGGTTTAACGGGTGGTTTCCGGTAAATAGTGATTATCCGGGTAGTTTCAGGCAATGTGCCCTATTGGACGGATGATTTTCGGTAATTAACCATTTATTTTTTTCTAAGTAAAGCAACCCCTTAATCGTTCTAGTGGTTCGAGTTTCAATCGATCCATTCACTTCTTATCTAAGGTGCACATATTCGAAGAGTGTTGTGCTAGTCTTGAAAGGATTATGCCATATTTGACTTGCATGTAATTTGCTTCTAAGACAATGGCTTATACCACGACACAACGTGTCTACATCAATATTAAGTTATTAGCCCACATTTCAATTTTTAATATGGAGTTCTTGTCCTATGCGATGATTCATTCTCTAACAATGTAGATAACTATTTATACAAAACTACATGTATATATTGGGAAAATTATAAAAAAGTAAACCCATAAATGAAATTTTGGTATCAAAGAACCGCTTGTAATCTGTTTTATGCTTAAGAATATAAAAATCACCATAACATTTTTCAACCTCAACCTTCTTAGAAATCAATCAACTGCGCTCAAAACAATGAAATCAATCAACTAAAATATATATAAATAAAGTATCCAATTAAACATTATTAAACATTTGTAATGCATTGCAAGAGTTACGACTTACGAGATACTTTGAATCGAAATCTCAACTCCGAGTGATTTTATATAAAATCTTAATTTACTAGCCATTTTTGAAAAGTTAGGGTACAACCCACGTGTAGAAACCATATTATCAAGGCGTAATTGTAAAAAATATCAATTTTTACATAATTCTTTATAAAAATATCAGATTTTAAAAAGTATTGTAAAAGTAACATAAAATTGTAATTTTTTTGAAAATAAAAAAATAAAATTATATTTTTATTTATCTTTTCTTTTAAAAAAATTATATTTTTAACAATCGTTAATTACACTTAGGAATTGATGATTAACGCTTCTGCACACAAATGCAAAACCCTAGCTGCCTAGATCGTAAATTAACTTTTTCTTGTTCGTTCTCACCTACCTCTCTTAATTCCATCTCCCCTTGGCTTTCTCTTCTCCTCCCTCGATTTAGATCCAATCGAAACCCTTCCTTAAACCTCAATCTCTCATTGAAATTAAATCTGGAGCAGAATTTCTGCATTGGTGAGGTCCGTTCTCACCTAGCTCTCTCAATCCCATCTCCCCTAGCTTTCTCTTCTCCGCAGTCGAAGTTGTTCACCGCCGGCGACTTGAATTCCATCTCCCTTGGCTAAGGCTGCTGCTGAAGAGGCCTACCACTTCTCCAACCATGGCTCTGTTGAAGAGGCCTACCACTCAAATCCACAATTTTCCTGTTTCTTGTGAATTTTAGGCTTACAAATTTCTTTGTAGGACATAAAAGGGGGCTTCCCTTCTTACTGACGAGGGATCTGTCCTATATATTGTGTACAGGTTGGAGACCAGATTTAATCTCCAGGCAAACAAATAAAAAAGAAAAAAATAATAATTTTGGTGAGAATTTGCAGCAAAAATGGGGGGAGAAGAAATTGAGGTGGTGATAGTTGGTGCGGGAATATGCGGGTTGGCTATGGCCTTGGGTTTCCACAGGAAGGGAGTGACAGGTATTGTGCTTGAGAGGTACGAAACTCTGCGTTCCTTCGCTCGATCAGCTCGGCGTCGGCTCCAACCTCAGGCTCACTTCGCCTATTGCTATTCAGGAGTATGTCATAACTCATTTGCTTTTCCTTGTTACTTTTTACAATTTGGGATCGTTGATGTTATAGCTCAGCTTTAGTTGTTAAGTTTTCCTCATTGCAGAATTTTCTTAGGACTAAATTAACAAGTTAAACAAGTGCACTTATTGTGTTCGTGGAATTGTCTAGATCTCGATCTCTTCTCTTTTCTCTAGGATGAACTTTGGATTATTAGTGTGGTTGAAAATTGAAATCCAAGCTATGTTAGGAACCCTCAATCACGAGTGGTTTTGTGTAATTTCTGATTAACATGTGCTTTATTTCACCCTGAATACTATCGAGTATCAATAAATTCCCCAAGCGTAAGTTTTCAATATTACTGACCAACTAGATACATCACCACCAAGCCTTGTTCGACCTAAAAAAAAAACATCTTTCGATTCATTAAATTCAAAATCTGACCACACCATCGCTCTTGAATCATTTGAAATCATCTCCGAACGACATCGAATCACCTCTGAATCGGCCCGCGTTACTTGCCCTTCTGATTGTAAAACAATTTGCTAATTAATTAATTAGTATCTCTTGTATTGCCATTTGGAGTTTGATTAATAGAAATTACATAAATTACATCAAGTTACTTGCTAATTAATTAATTAGTTAGCTATATTGGATTAACTAAGTAGGAAGGGCAAGGCGGTGGTCAATGTATCAAACAAGGTTCTATTGATAGTTACGAATGTGACCTGACTGCGTACAAATATGACCTGATAAAGTGAATATTGATCATACATTTAAAACTTTATTTTCTAAATTTTGTTACATAACATAGAATTATGTACTTTATCAGGCCATATTTGTACGAATTCAGGCCACATTTATACGAAGTCATGTCAAATCTCTGTTATATTAGAAAATTTCAAATGTTAGTCAATTTCAAAGTTCAGAACAATATTCACTTTGTCATACCACATTTGTACATAGTTAGGTCATTACTCTGTGTTATATCAAGCCAAGCGCATACAAATTCTCAGGTGAATAAACTCCTTGAGACCATGGCCGAGAGGTATAGATACGTCGATAATCGTAAGAAAGTTACTACCTCTTCAATTCTTGTAATTTATCACGATGAAAAGATATTTCAATGCACACCATGAACAAAAGATGTTTATCATTAATGTTGGTTATGGATTTAGGCATCCTTGATGGGTTCCATGTAGATTTTATTACATTGATTGTAATCTCTTGCTACAATCAAGAAGGATATATTACAGAAAAATTATTGATCTTTTACCCTCAGTTATCTAGAGATGAATTTTGATTTGGACTTCCCTATTCACTATATATGTTAGTGTCATTGTTGTCATTCTACTCATAGGTGTAATGTTGGTACATAAATGGTTTTTAAATTAGCTAGTACTTGTTAAATGAGACTTTTAGTGTCTAGATAAATATTGACATGATTGTGAAACATGGGTCATTTTCACATTTCCTTAACAAGGCATTTGAATGAGCTAGTACTTGTTTAATGGGACTAACCACTATCAAACAAGGTTTTATTGATAGTTACGAAATCAACCAATGTTCGTTAATATAACAGAGTAATGACCTGATTATGTACAAACGTGGTCTGACAAATTGAATATTGCTCTGAACTTTGAAATTGGCTAACATTTGAAATTTTCTGATATAACAGAGCATTGACCTGACTTCGTATAAATGTGGCCTGACTTCGTACAAATGTGGCCTGATAAAGTACATAATTCTTTGTTATGTAACAACGACGTTGAAAAAGAGTTTCAAAATGGAATAGTTATCGGTTTTCTATGCACAACGCGGGTCGATACGAAGGTGATTCGATGTCGTTCGGAGGTGATTTTAAATGATTCAAGAGTCGGGTTTAAGTAACTTGAGCATGACGAAGACGATGGTGTGGTCATATTTTGAATTTAATGAATCGAGATGTGTTTTTTTTGGGGTCGAACAAGGTTTGGTGGTGATGTATATAGGCGATGAACAAGGTACTTTAAAACATCAGAGCATTATGTACTTTATCAGACCATATGTGTACGAAGTCAGACCACATTTATACGAAGTCAGGTCAATGTTCTGTTATATCACAAATTTCAAATGTTAGCCGATTTTACATTTCAGAACAATATTGACTTTATCAGGCCACATTTGTACGTAGTCAGGTCATTACTCTGTTATATTAACTTGAAATTTTAATATTGTTTATAATATTGTTTCTGGTGTATTATAGTTTGCTAAATCACGTCAATTTATATTAAGGCAGAATTGTAAAATATACCAACTTTTAAAGGGGTGTTTGCAAAAATATCAGATTTTAAAAAGTATTGGTTGTGAATGTGAGATGGGTCAACTGATTCATGCCCAAGTTCCCAAAACCTAAATCTTGAACAAATGAGTTTAATCCACTAAGAAGCTTTTTGGTCTATCAATTCATTGTGTGTACATGAATTTGATGATCTGAGGCGGTTGTTTTTGTTGTTAACTGAATGAATTAGATGACTTTTGGGAGAAAGAAAATGCATATTATTCAGCGAGATTTCCATACTACAGTAATGGAATTGAATAGATGATAGCAATATACCTCACTCTTGGCAACATCATGAAGTGAACAAGAACCATCATCACGAACTAAAAGAATCATTTGAAACCGGCTAACATTTGAAACTTCATTTCTGTAAATTTTATGACATGACTTCGTATAAATGTGGTTATCAATTCAACGAGAATCACAACTAATAAATGCAAAGAGTAAAGTTTTAAATTTATAGAAATTTACAAAAATGATGTTTCAAATGTTAAATGTTAGGCGATTTTAAATGTCAGAGCAGTATTCACTTTATCAGGTCACATGTATACCAAGTCTCGACAATGCTCTGTGATGTAACAAAATTTACGAAAATGAAGTTTTAAATGTTAGGCAGTTTTAAATGTCATAGCAATATTCACTTTATTAGGCCACATGTATACCAAGTCAAGACAATACTCTGTTATATCACAAAATTTATAGAAATTTAATTTCCTTTCCCCCTTCTTTTGGCACAAATGTATCATGATGCTAATGTGAACTAGATTCTTTTCCTTTCTGTTACCGTTTTCATAAACTCAAACCAAGTGGGCCCTAGATTTGTTTGGATGAGAGTACCATATCAAAGAGAGGGAGTTGAGAATACTTGTAATCATCATTTTATGTTGTATGAGGTCTTTATCACAAAAAAGGTTAGTTTGTATATTTCATTGATCCAAGTTTTAGTTTCATTGATCAACTGTTGGTGATCTTGTTGGTGATCTGTATATCACCAAGTATATACTTAGATGAACAAAACAAGTATGAGCTTTGCAACAATATATGGTAGATTTCATTCTATGGATTATTCATTCAATTCTTGACCTCTTATCAATTTGTTTTGTCTGAACAGTTTAAATACCCCATGTTTAAACCAGAAAGCCACTACAGTGAGCTACTAAAGCTACAAAAGGAATCATCAGCCTAAAGATAGTACTTCTATCAATTACTGAAGATTGAAACTTACAACAGTTCTTCATATATAAATGTCACAAAAAAGGGCAAGAGACCGCCTAACATTTAAAACTTTATAGTCGTAAATTTTGTTACATAACAAAGCATTATGTATTTTATCAGGCCACATTTTTACGAAGTCATTCCACATTTATACGAAGTCAGGTCAATGCTCTGTTATATCACAAAATTTCATATGTTAGCCGATTTTAAATTTCAGAACAATATTCCATTTATCAGGCTACATTTGTACGTAGTCAGGTCATTACTCTTTTATCATGATACATTTTTCTTCACAATTTGGGGTTTCTTCCTCACATTGGATGATGACCGACACAAGTTCAAAACTTTGATTCATAGGGATGATTTGTGGCAAAGGGTTTGAGGTTTGTGGCAGATGAATGCTTGTCGCCGATGGAGTTGGAGATACACTATTGCAATGATATGCTGCTTAGTCATCCAACTATTTAGATTTAGGAAAATGATCATGTTGAGGATAAATTGAGTGAGCTAACCTCTCTTTGACTGATCCACAAAGCTTGTAATATTTTGGAAATCCTTAAAGCCTTGCATTCTCCCTCACAAATATGATGTTTTATTGCTCTGTTATGTAACAAAATTTACAAAAATGAAGTTTTAAACGTTAGGTGGTTTTAAATGTCAGAGCAATATTCACTTTATCAGGCCACATTTATACGAAGTCAAGTCAATGCTCTGTTATATCATAAAATTTCAAATGTTAGCCGATTTCAAATTTCAGAGCAATATTCACTTTATCAGGCTACATTTGTACGTAGTCAGGTCATTACTCTGTTATCATGATACATTTTTCCTCACAATTTGGGGTTTCTTCCTCACATTGGATGATGACCGACACAAGTTCAAAACTTTGATTCATAGGGATGATTGGGGAGCTTGAACAAGACTTGAATGGATCCAGAGGTTGGTACGGCTTGGATACCACGGACGCACGATTTGCAGCCTAGGATCCTTGGAATCAATTTCTTTTTAACTTAGACACAAAATCAATGTCTACAACTCTAGATCATCGATTGGAATGTGATTCTTGTAGAGCTTTACACTAACTATATAAATCATGCAGTTTTTATCCCTTTTTTTTTGACAAAATATTTGGGATTGTTGTTGGGTCACAACAAAATGCAATTGAATTGTACAATTCCTCCACATCACTTGAGCATTATTCACATAAAAAAAGCTGGCGAAGTTGCATAAAAACACTGCCTTTATTAAGAAATTGCAGGAACACAGAGTAGAGAAAATTGTAATTTTAGTCATAATTTGAGTGTCTCATATTAGCATGGGCGGCAATAAGCAGTTCAGTGATTCCATCCAAGACAGAATTTAGATCGCCCAATTGAAAGCCATTTTTGAAACACTTAAATTTTCATTTATTAGTTGTGATTCTCGTTGAATTGATAACAACTACTAATTACACTTAATAAGATAAATTCTACTTAATAAGATAAATTCTAATTATGCTCCAAAAGCCCCTAACACACCGCCTATAATTGTTACATAGATGAGCTGAGATGATCGTGCTTCCCATGATTTTCTCTTTTAAATTTATTAAAACTCATGTAGCAACATAGCAAGAGCAGGAAGTAGAACCCTTTACTCATCTGCACAGAAAGGATCCAGTAACAGAGTAATAACCTGACTACGTACAAATGTGGCCTGATAAAGTCAATATTGGTCTGAAATTTGAAACCGACTAAAATTTATAACTTTAGTTTCGTAAATTGAACGCAACAGAACTACATGGAGGGAAATCTTGTCTACTCCTGTAAGCCTCTTTGCTGGGATGCTTTTGTTTTGGCATAACTCTAAAGCTGAGTGTGTAACACTTGACTTTTCAATAGTCAAGAGCTTATCAATCTTGGGTAAATTTAATCTTGTCTACTCCTATAACACTTGACTTTTCATCTCCTCTTTGTTTATTTATAGAGAGTGTGTAACTTCTACAAAATTCTCATCAAATGACCAAAAGCAAACCTTATTGTTGTGCAATCCAATTCCATAACTTGTTGCAAGCCGGACCCCCTCTAGTCTCAGTCTGTCACATGCACTCATTCCTATTAACCCCATTTCAGTGGACAAATACAAAATACCTCATTAATATTTTTATTAAGCTTCCCTCCTCATCTTTGCCCTTTTCTGCATATGTCTATTTCTCTCTAAATTCCCTTCCCTGGCCTTTATCTTTCTGTGGCTCTCCAAAATCCATCACAAGATACGAGCTATCCAGGTTCATGCTGAATCCACTAGTCTCCAAAATCCAGCCTTGAATCATCATTCTGTGTAGGCGTGTAGCACAAAAGAAAGGAAGGGCTCTTCTGTTACTATAATGGCCGCAACAAGTACAACGAAAAGTAACAGCATCAGAAACGAAGCAAGCAGGCAAGAGATACAAGCAGCCATTGCGAAAGCAGCAGAGCTTAGGGCAATTCATGCCGCTCTTATGCAGAGAAACAATCCAACTCATTCCAACCTATTTCCTTCATCTCCTCCTCCTCCTCCTCCAGTTGCACGCCCCCCTCCTCCTCCACAGCTCTCTGCTCACGATTACCCTGTTTTCACCCCTGTAAGTACAAATTAATGCTCTAATTTACCCAAATAAAAGAGCTTCTTTCTTTTCCATTTTCATATCATCTTTTAGCACTCCTTTTTTGCCACCTCTCAATCTTTCGGCCTAATGAATTAAGTGGTATTTTGGGTTCATTTTATTATATTCAAGATTCATCTCATCTATGGCAAATGTAGATATAAATTATTGGTATTGTCAGCTTCTGTGGAAATTTAGCTACTGATTTTATTAGAGAAGAAGAAGAAGTTACAAGGAGAACAATGCAGAGAATATATAGTAGTGGAGGGCAACGGCTCTTTGTTAATTAGAGCCGTCAACTACACTCGTTACAAGATTAGTGTCTAGGAAAAGGGCAATGGAATAATGGGAGGTAGGTGGAGCAGCAGGTGTGGAACGGCGGCAGTAAATGTGGACGGCTGCATGTGCTCGGTATTCCAATACTCCCCCTCAAGTCGAGTGTATGTTGCGAACACTCAACTTGGACAATAGTGAAGTGAATGTACTTGGGCCGAGTGGCTTCGTAAATATGTCGGCAAGCTGGTCCTTTGTGCGGATGTGAGAAGTATTGATTTAGCCTCGTTGAATCTTTTTGCGTATAACATGACAATCAATTTCTATGTGCTTCATACGCTCATGGAATACGGGATTCGAGGCAATGTGGAGTGCTGATTTGTTGTCGCAATAGAGAGTACATGGCTGGGGGTGAGGAACTCGAAGATCATTGAGAAGTGCACGTAGCCAGGTGAGTTCGCAGCAAGTGTTGGCCATGGACCGGTATTCTGCTTCGGCACTAGAGCGGGAGACGGTTCCTTGCTTCTTAGTCTTCCAAGAGATCGGAGCATCACCAAGGAAGATGATATATCCTGTTGTGGAGTGTCTCGTGTCATGGCAACGGGCCCAGTCGGCATCACAATAACCAGTTAGGTGGAGGCGTCCATGGGCAGGTGAGAAAATACCTTGGCCTGGGGTACCCTTGATGTATCGAAGGACATGGTGGGCGGCATCGAGGTGTGGCTGATGCGGACGGGCCATGAATTGGCTTAATATATGGATAGAATACGTAAGGTCGGGTCTCGTGATGGTGAGATAGATGAGGCGACCAACCAATCAGCGGTAGACGGAAGGATCAGTAAGGATTTCACCATCGTGATCCGTGAGGGCCAAGTTTTGGTCAAGTGGGACAGCGGTCGGTTTTGCTCCAATGAATCCGGTGTCATCAAGTATTTCAAGGGCATATTTCCTTTGGCAAAGGACGATCCCTTGTTTCGAACGAGCAATTTCGATGCCGAGGAAGTACTTGAGTGGGCCCATGTCTTTGAGTTTGAACTGAGTGGCAAGGAAGAGCTTGGTATCCTCGATGTCCTGCAAGTTAGTGCCAGTAATAATGACATCATCGACATATACAAGAATGACAGTGAACTTACCTTGTTGATGTCGAATGAACATAGAGTAGTCGGCTTGAGAGTGCGTGAATCCAGCGTGATGGAGAGCGGCAGTGAGCTTGAGAAACCATTGGCGAGATGCTTGTTTTAGGCCATACAGAGATTTATGGAGTTTGCATACACGGGTCTCACCTTTTGCGGAGAAGCCCGGGGGAGGCCTCATGTAGACATCCTCCGTGAGGTCGCCATAGAGAAAAGCGTCGTTAACATCAAGTTGATGTAACGCCCATCCATTAGTGGCAGCAAGACTGATGATGACACGAACCGTGGTGAGTTTGGCAACAGGCGCAAAGGTCTCGCGGTAGTCGATACCTTCAACTTGGTTGTAGCCTTTTGCAACAAGGCGCGCCTTATGTCGTTCCACCGTGCCATCAGGATTATGCTTGATTTTGTACACCCATTTACATCCAATAGGACGTTTGTTGGGTGGCAGTGGTACAAGGCTCCATGTTTTTTTGTCTTCGAGGGCCTGAAGTTCCTTTGCCATGGCGTCTCTCTATTGCGGGAATCGAGTAGCCTGCGAAAAAGTTCTAGGTTCTTTCTCAAGCATGATGTTAGAAATGAAGTGCTTATAACGAGGAGAGAGTTTATGATAAGAGAGTACATGCGATAGATTATGGGGCTTACCCGAAAGAACCTGGTTCGAGGAAGACGAGGTGTCCGGGGAGCGAGATGGTAAGGTTGTTTCAACGTGAAAGTCACGAAGGAGAGTGGATGGTTTGGTGGGTCGGGAGGTGCGACGCGGTGGTGCAGGGGGTAAAGGTGGCAGCAGAGGTATGGTAGGGGAGGTGAGGGTTGATCCTTGTGTAGTGGGTGGGCAGTGTGTTGATGAAATAGGTGGGTGAGATGTATTTGTTGGAGGTGAATGGTGCTCAGTAGGCGGCAAAATGTGGTCTATTTCCTGGGGTGAGGTGGTAGTTGTGCTCGTAGTGACTTGTTCCGGAGTCCCCACTATGGCGTTCTCAGTGGTCAAATTGTTGTGGTTGTTGGAAGAGGGTAGTGGGTCATCGTAAATAGTGGGTTGGGTTTGAAAAGTTGGTAAGGGTAAATCATGAGAGGTGGAGGGGGTATTAGGGGTTTTAAAATATGGAAATTTAGATTCATGAAAAATAACGTCGCGAGATACGAAGGACTTGTTGTTCGAAAAATCATAAACTTTATATCCTTTTGTGCCGGGAGGGTATCCGATGAAAACGCACTCGATGGAACGAGCATCAAATTTATGTGGTCTGAGGGAATGCGTTGACGCGAAACACCGACATCCAAAAACGCGAAGATGCGAATAAACTGGCGGTTTGTTAAAAAGGATTTCAAAAGGCGTTTTGTGTTGCAAGATACGACTAGGCATACGGTTAATTAAGTAGGCAGCGGTGAGGATAGCATCTCCCCAAAACGGTTTTGGTAAATGAGATTGGAACAAAAGTGCACGAGCAACGTTTAGCAAGTGACGATGTTTGCGCTCAGCCATACCATTTTGTTGGGGCGTGTTGACACAACTAGTTTGGTGTAAAATTCCTTTGGAGGAAAAAAAATCAAAACATTTGAACTCATGTCCATTGTCGCTTCGAACAATTTTAACACGTTTAGTGAATTGAGTTTCAACAAGTGTAAGAAAGTGAATAATGAGAGGACGAGCCTCGGTTTTGGTTTTCATAAGATAAATCCAAGTAAACTTCGAATAGTCGTCAACAATGGTAAGAAAGTAGCGAGCTCCCGTTAAACAAGGGACATGGTAACCGCCCCAAATATCCATGTGAACTAGATCAAAACAAGAAGAACTTGAAGAAATATGAACCGGAAAAGTGGTTCGAGTTTGTTTCGCCAAAGGGCAAATAGAACAAGAGTGCTTAGCAATGTCATTGTTTTTAAAGACTGGAATCAAAGAAGAAACTTGTGGAGATGGATGACCAAATCGTTGATGCCATAGAGAACTGGAGATCGTGACATTGCACTGGGTAGGCTGCATGGATTGGCTATGGAGGAGGAATAAACCATCTCGTTCATATCCCGTCCCAATCGTCTTCCCCGTGAGAAGGTCCTGAATCATGCATAAACGTTTTAAAAATATAGTGGCATGGAATGAATCAGAAATCAGTTGACTAATAGATATAAGATTGACGGTAAATTCAGGAACACAAAGCACACGAGAAAGATGCAAATCAGGCGAGAAGTATGCAGTCCCAATATGAGAGACAGAGTAAGATTTGCCATCCGAAAGGTGAACAAAGTGATTCTTTATGGCAGTAAATTTATCCAAGAATCTAGTATCATACGTAATATGGTCGCTAGCTCCACTATCTAGTATCCATGATGTATGAATTAATGGAGAGACTTGTGTATTTAGATTGCCTGAGAAGTGGTCAAAGGCAGATGTTTTACCGACTTGATTAGCCGAGGAACGGTAGATTGAATTAGTCGGACCCGATGGCTGAGTTTCAGGTGACTGGGAAGATGACGGTGTTGGGATCTGAAGTCGCTGGAGCAGTGCAAGGACATGTTGATATTCGGTAGAGGAGAGTTGTACGCCGCTGCTACCGTTGAACGAAGGAGCAGTGTGCAGCGCAGCGGAGTGCTGCTGCTCGGTGTTGGCCAGAGAGCGCTTTTTCTTCCTGCAGAACTCAGTCGTGTGTCCCTTAAAGTTGCAGAAGGTGCACTTAAGGTGTGCACGACAGTGTTTAGTTGTGTGGTTTTGGAGGCCACATTTCTCACAAGGGGTAGATGTGGTGATGGAAGCATCACGAGGACGCTTGATGGAAAAGGCGGAAGCATCGACGGGCTGCGGTGGCAGTTTGGTGTTATTAATCTTGGCTTGTTGCTCTTGACGAAGAACCATAGAATAGGCTTTGTTGGGTTCCGGAAAAGGTTCCAAGCCAATGATGTGGCTTCGGGTTTGTTCGTATTCCGGATTGAGCCCCATCAAAAATTGCATCGTCTTTTGATTAGATAGAAGGGTTTTGATCTCCGGGGCAGCAGTGCAGGAGCACTTCGGGGATCTGGTGAGCGCATCCTTCTCATCCCAAAGTGATTTGAGGGTAGTAAAATAGGAGTTGATGGAGGTTGTACCTTGAGAGCAGCCATGGATCTCCTTCTCGACGTTGAAAAGGGCAACTATGTTGGATTGAGAGAAGCGTTCTTCGAGTTCGAGCCAAATCGTTCGAGCGTCTTTGCAGTGAACGACGCTTTTGGAGATCTCCTTGGACATGGAACCAAGGAGCCAGGTTTTGACAAGTACGTTGCACCGCTCCCATTGCAACGCCTCAGTCGGATTATCGCTTGGTTTGGAAAGCGAGCCGGTAACGAACCCGGGTTTGTTCTTGATTGTGAGTACCATGAACATTGATTCTTTCCAAGCAAGGAAGTTGTCTTCCACCAACAATTGTGATACCAATACGGCGTCGGGTTGATCGGAGTGGTGGAGAAAGAGGGGATGGTTGGAGTCCTTCCATGGCTCCTCTTTGATAGCGGGGTTACCCATGGAGAAATGTGGTGAAGGATCGATTATGTGTTTAACCCAAAAAAAACTGATACCATGTGGAAATTTAGCTACTGATTTTATTAGAGAAGAAGAAGAAGTTACAAGGAGAATAATGCAGATAATATATAGTAGTGGAGGGCAACGGCTCTTTGTTAATTAGAGCTGCCAACTACACTCGTTACAAGATTAGTGTCTAGGGAAAAGGGCAATGGAATAATGGGAGGTAGGTGGAGCAGCAGGTGTGGAACGGCGGCAGTAAATGTGGACGGCTGCATGTGCTCGGTATTCCAATAGCTTCTGTTGTGCTCTCCGTTATCCCCTTGTTTGTTAACCTCCCCCTACCTAATGTTGTCACTTCCCAAATCGCGCGCCGTAGTGATGTTACTACAAAAACTTAATTGTTATGGCTTACATTCAGAGTAGTCAAATTACCTAGCGCAAGTATCTCTTCTGGCACAGTTCCGTTTAATTGATTCTCACTCGGATTTAGCAGCTCTAATTCATGGTGGTTGCCCAAGCTACTATCATGGAGGGGCGAGGCCGAGAGCGGCGTCGCCGAGGAACTCCAGTCGGTTGCGGAAACTGTAATTCAAGGCTCCATCTCTGGCCCTCGCTCTGCCTCCTTCGTCATCGGCACCGTCCGCGGTCGGAAGAGCGGCTGTCGAAAGGGAGCACAACGGCGACGGTGGTCGAAAGAAATGGCTGCCTTCGGGGAAGACGGAAGCAGGGAGACGAGGAAGGGTTTAGGATTTGGGATTGATTAGGGTTAATATTTGGGATTGATTAATAAGATTAAGTTTTTTTTTACATTTTCTTTTCAAAAGTTTTAATGATTTATCTGATTTTTCTATTTAAAAGAAAAGTTAAATTTCACCCTTAACAATAGCAAAAATACCAGAAAAAATACAAAAAATTGATACTTTTGCAATACTTTTCAAAAGATGTGTTTTTTGCAAGTTGCCTTTCAAAATCTGATATTCTTGCAATTGGGCCTATTTGCAATGCATGAATCAGAAACCTGGAGCAATGAAAACATACTAGGATTGTAAATATGCAGATGGTATAAATTTTAGTAGGAGAGGGTATCTGAAAGCGACTATTCGCCTTCTGCAGCGTCAAATGAGGAAAAGTAAAAATAAATAACAAAATATATTTAAGGTTTTGGTTGCGAGAAAAATAAGTGCAAGTTGTATGCCAATTATATATATACTTTGTATATATACTAGTAGATCTGACAAAACATGACCCGACCCGACCTGCCTGATACTTTTAGGGTTGAGACCCATTCTGAAAATCAATGGGTAAAAAAAGACCTAAATTGATGACCTGAAAATTTTTGGGTTTAATATGACCCGACCCGTTGGGTTAACCGATCCGATCCAATTATATGTATTACCTTATTTATAATGAATATTATACTACTTTTTACTAAATAGTGATATAATATTGATTATGTTATTATAATGAATATTACACTTTGGACTCATTGGGTCGACCCGAACCGACACCAAACCCGGCCTGACCCGACCCAACCAACTCGTACTTGTTAATGACCCGAACCCGATTTTACCGAAACCTGGTTGACCAAAACCCGAACCCGACCCACCCGACCCGATTGCCAGGTCTAAATACTGGTCAATCCCGTGCTATGCAATGAGACATGCTCTAATATATTACTTCATGTTATATAATATGTTAGCTTATTCTTGTAAAATTTTAATAAATTGGCAAAATTGATTTAAACCACCCGTTATATATTTTGCAAGAAATCCCCCGTTCTATTCGAAATTATTTTTAACCACCCATAACTCTCCTTCCGTTAGCAATTAACCGCCTAGACCCTTGAGCCGTCAAAATCCCGTTAAAATGGTGAAATGACCATTTTGCCCCTCTAAAATTTTCCAAATAACCGGGTATGCCCTTATTTCATAACCCGACCTTCCTTAATCTTATTTTGCGTTTGAAGTGAAATATGGGAATGGAGCGTGAAGGAATTTAGGGTTTAGGGTCGATTTGGGGCTTTTGAAGTGAAATCGATGAAATTAGGTAACGATTTGGTGGCGATTTCTTTGGTTGCGATAGCTCTGGAGCCAATTTGGTAGCGGTTTTTTTATTTCTTCGATTGCGATAGCTCTCCAGCCGATTTGGTGGCGATTTGTGGAGCGATTATTTTAAGCATTATCGTTTGTGAAGGAGACGAAGGCCAATTAAGATATTGCGAGGTAATGTACCCTTTGATTAGCTATTGTAATTGATTGTATATAAGGATAATCGGGTTTAGGTTTTTGGTGGCAATTCGCAATTTTAGGGCAAATGTAAAATTTGGGCAATTGTTGATTTAAAATTGGGGCAATTGTACGAGAAATTGATGATTTGTTAATTTTGGGGCAATTGTTGATTTTTGGGTTTGGGTTATTTGGGGGCAATTTTTCATATTTACAATGAATTTGTGTATGTGTTTGTAGTGAAGATAACTTTCGCCCTAAAAATACGACAGTGGTAATGAATGTTTTGTGTTTGCAGTGAATCGATGTATTTTGCGAGGAATTGTTTAATTTGTTGGTTTCTGGCTTATTTGTTTATAGTGGTAATATGGCTTCATTCACATCATTTCATAGTGTTACATATCAAACAATGATGGTGCAATTTGTCGCTGTAACTTGAGGGCGAGGATTTATACAGCTTACACATCAGCAAATTATGGAAGAAGATTCTTTTCTTGTCCAGTGTATGCAGCAAATGGTCCAAAAGGTTGTGGTTTTTTTTCAGTGGATTGATATGTCTTTGAAACCAATGCAACAAATGTCATAATGAAGCTGGTGAATCAGAAGCGGGATTTAGAGGCAAAGAATGCAAAGCTAGAAGAAACATTGAAAGCTAAAGATGTTGAGATGGAGAAAGGAAAATGATTTGTTTAAGCAAAATGCGATAACAATTATAGAATTAGTTGTTCTAGGAAGTTTATGGATGTTTTATGGTAATTGAAGGCTAAAGACCTTGTTGTTATGAATGTTTTGTCATTGTGAAAGTGTTGTACTGACATTGTTGTTAATTTGAAGTTGTGCAACAACATGTTCAACTTGCCAAAAATTATGTCAAATAATTCAGCATGCTCGGCATGTTCAATAGAGTATTCTGTCAAAAAATTCTGTCAAGAGTAAGCTACAAAAATCTCATGTCCATATACTAGCAAGAGTAAGCTAGAAAAAAAATTCAAATTTTGTGTTCAAAAAAACTGGCAACATAGGTAACTCATGTCCATATACATAAGTAACTCCCTACACCTGTGCAACATAAACCTCTATTGTTTAACCTACACTAATCAGGAACATGTGAAGCATAAGAACCAAATTCAACTTGTGCAGCATAAGAACCATGTTCAACATATATTCCATATATTAACATTCAGCATCCATCCAAACAGAACACTTAAGAAGCATTGTCATACAAAACAAGAACATAGTCGTTACTGGCAACAGACAAATGGATAAATTTAAGTTGTTTTGAGCATCCATCCAAACAGAACTCTTAAGAAGCATTGTGATACAAAACAAGAACGTAGTTGTTACTAACAACAATTCTAGATAACATTCCTAGACAACCATCTCCAAAGTAGTACATCCTTCATTTTTTTGTTACTAGCAGCAGACAACTGAGACCTTGTTGTTATGATGCTCCTTCTTTGTTGGCTCGTAATATGGTACAACTTCCTTTTAGTACTTGGTCTAGAAGTGGATGCACTTGGTGGCATTTCATCCAGTAACCAAATCCAAGCCAAATTAATCCAACTAATTTCACAAAAATTTATGATGAATGTTTAGGGATGAAATCGATAAAATTATACCGTGGCAGATGGATTTTCATATGATTCTTGGGTAGCAAGATTATTTTGGTGTGAGATATTTTGCACATCAAATGAGATAATGTCCTCGTGTGCAAGTGAAGAACAATTATGAAATCAACATATGTCCACAACTAAAGTTGGAAATGAAAAGCAAAGTAAATTAAGGAGCTTACCAGATTATGGTAGAAGTTATCCATTGCATTTTAAGAGGCTCCAGTTTGTACTCCATCTTCTCTAGCTTGTCCTCTATCTCCTTCTTCATCTCCTCCAGCTTGTCCTTCATGTCCTCCTTCATCTCTTCTAGCTTGTCCCCCATCTTGTTGTCTCACCTATATGTAAATCAGAAAAATTAGCTATTTCATTGAAAACATAATAATGAAATCTACATTATTTAGCTAATACTTAACATGTCTTCTATTGTACTTTTTTGTATACAATGGCAAAGTGTTGTCACTTCGTGGTCTTCCTCCTTCATTGTTAAGCTTTGGTTGTGGCTGAAGACCCTTTGGTGGATGTGAAATAGTGACGTCCTGCTGTACCTTCTCAACCTGGGTTGCCTCCTGCAACCGTACTCTGCACTCTTGAATCTGGGGGATGCTCCTGAATGGACTTCAGCCTGTGCTCTACCTTCCTCCGGTCAAATTCCATGCTTATCGTACATATGCCCATGTCTTTGTGTTGGAGGTCTTCATGAAAGGCCTCCTTAACATTACTCGTCCTCCTTGTTTCCCTGTGTTCATGACGAAGAAGTCTGCAGGGAAGACGAGGGTGTCGATGCTCACCAAAACGTCCTTCACAACGCCCTCTGGAATGATGACGGAGTTGTTAGCCAGTTGGATGACAATTTCCGTGCTTTCTAGTGGTCCGAAATTGAGGGTGTTGTAGACGGACAGCGGTAGGACATTGATTGAGGCCCCCAAATCCAGCAATGTCTCGCTGAACTCGGTTTCCCCAATCTTGCAGGGTACGCTAAACATCCCGGGATCTTCACACTTTTTCGGGATCTTCTTTTGCATCACAGCCGAGACATCCTTCTTGACTTTATCCTTTTTCTTCGACCGCTCCTTTTGCTCCTTCTTGAGCTTGCATAGCTCCCTCAAGAAGTTTGCAAAGCGAGGCATCGTTTTGCTCAATTGGGGAGTCACCTTGTAGTTCCTGAATATCTTGTACATTCCCTTCAGTCCCTCAATGGGTTCGTCATCTTCTAGCGCAGCAGGGAATGGCACTGGGATGTCAAAATATCCCTCCGGGTAGACATACCGCGTCAGAAATGTAAGTGGAGACGGCCCGTTTTCCGAAGTTTGATCGCGGTTTTCACCCCGCGATCGCGGTTCTTGCAGTGGGACCTCGCGGTCGCGGCTATCCTGCCCGCGATCGCGCTTAATCGGCGCATCTTGCCCATTCTCTTGCTCAATAGACCCGCGATCGCGGCAAATTGCCCGCGGTCGCGATTCGTCCTCGTACTTTTCGGTTGGCAGCTTTTCTTCTTCATGCTCCCATCTGGGCCTTGACGTCATAGAGTTGACGTTTTGCCTTGGATTTATCTCAGCTTGAGATGGGAGTGCTCGTGACTCTCTAGCTTCAAGCTTGCTAACCGCTTGGGAGATCTGCCCCACCTGCTTCTCTAAGTTCTGTATGCTGGACTTGGTCTCGTGTTGAAACTGAACCATGTTTTGCTGCATGGTTCCCACAGTCTGCGTCAGCATATTCATATGCTGCACCAGTGTGTTGACCTGGTCCTCAAGATTGGTGGGGCGGGGAGCTCCCTGCCCTTGCGGTCTTTGATCTGTTTGGCCTCTGAACTGCTGGCCTCCTTGAAACTGCCTCTGGGGGTACTGCTGTTGCTACTGGTATTGCTGAGGGGGTCTTGGTCGGAACTCAGGGGGGTTCTCCACGTTCTGCGTGTTCCCGTACCTTAAATTCGGGTGTTCTCTCCACCCGGGATTGTAGGTACTGGAATAGGGGTCGTACCGTGGTCTTTGTTGGTACCCCCCAACAGCGTTGACTTGCTCAGTGGACTCCTCGTGGAGTGTAGGACATGCGTCAGTTGCATGCGAAGTAGCATAGCAAAATTCGCACTCCTTGACCCTTATATATAAGAGGACCTTATATAATATTGAAAATTTTAATAATTCGAATCAAGTAACTTTTTTAAAACGATAAAATATTTTTATATGGTATTTATTTCTAAATTGTATAATAAATTATTGTATACAAATGCATGAACCATTTATTATTTAAATATCAATAGTAAGAATTTAATTTTTGGGTTGCTAAAACTTCAATTTTATAGATGTAATCTCATAAAAATATGGATGTAAATCGTAATTTGAAATTATGTATGTAATTGAATTTCAATATTTCTTATTATGTCAAAGAAAAATGAACATATTCTACCAAAAAAAATTGTTTATAACTCATAATATAATTCAAAATGGTGGATTTCGATTTAGATGATTGCATAATAAAAATTAATATTTGAACCATGAACAATAAATAACAAATTTCAAGCATCTAAACTAAAAAAAGTGAGCAATGTCTAATTTTATATGTATACAAAACATCTAAAAATTATCATAATGCCACACATAACAATAAATGTAGAAAAAAATCTCTATGATTCTACAAATTGTAATGCCAAGATATGAACTCAAGACCTATAACTTATTAATAGGCAACTTAACCATAATGCCACACATAACTTTTTGTATTTTTTTTAAGAACAATAACTATACAAAATAATTATAATTATGATTAATTAATATAATAAATGTGAACATATACTTAATTTTATTTAGACCTGAGCAAACCCGGATCCGAGCGGGATACGGGCCGAACTTTGACCAAAAGTCATGCCCGGATGGGCGGGCCGAATCCGGGCAATCTAAGAAAACGGGCTAGGGAGGCTTCTCGGACCCTCCCTAACACTCGGACCTGGGCAGCCCGCGGGTCCCATATAGCCCGCGAGACATGACAAACTTGTCAAAGACGAAACATACCAAATTCAATCTGACGCACAATGCCCATAAAAAAATGTATTTGTTACAAACGGTAGATATGATGCTTGTTACAAATTTGTCCAACAAAAATGCATATAAGAAATTTGTCCAACACTTTGAAGATGCAGTGACAAACCAAACTAATCTAACAAAAACGCCCATAAAAATATGCCCAACACTTTAAAGAGGTCATGTAGACATTCATAAAATCTTATGTATTTTATTTTATTTTTAAAAATTAATTTGAATTTCCGGACAGACTATCCTGATTAAATGAGATATTATCAATGATTGGATCTCGTCCGTTTATACGGACGGGTCAAGCTATCTGAACAAAATGAACTAACTATAATAATCATATCCACCTATTTATGTGGGCGGACTGAACGGACGAGCAGGCCAACCCACATGGTCTAATTTTATAGGGAAATAGCACCCAATACCCCATTTTCATATAGGCTTTGCAAAACTACCCTACCCCTTTTGGTTTTTGCAAATCTACTCCAAAGACTTTTTTTCCCTTGTTTTTTGCAATTATACCCCACAAATAAAAAGTTAAATGAAAATCTGACTTTTCCTTTTCTTTTCGAAAAGAAATTCTGACATGACACTATTTTAATTGGAAAAAAAAATGAAACCCCAAATCATTTTGAATTCCAAAATGAAATGTGAAAAATTTGCTACAGGTAAAAAAAACCCAAATCATTTCCTTTTCCTTTTCTCTCCCAGAGGTTTCCTCTTCGCCGGCGGAATCTAGATTTATTTTTTTCGGCGAGATTCACCGATTCCAGCGTGAAGCTTTCTCTTCCAGGTTTGTTTGCTTGAAACCCTGCTTTACCGTTCGAGGTAGCTTAAACCCTTCTTCACCGTTCGAGGTAGCTTAATCCCTTCATCGCCGCTTGAGCTCCGAGTAAGGCCCTTGCGATTCCGCTTAAGGCTCTTGCGATTCTGTCGCGATTCCGATTCATCTGCCTCTTCTGTCTATCTCCTTCGAGCCTTGTTGTTCGAGGTAGGTATGTCAATTTTTTCAGAGTTCAAGTCATTTAACGCCATTTTAGGGTTGCTCTGTTGCTGTTCATTTGGTTTTTAGGGTTGATTCACTGTTGTTTGAGCTGAAATGAAGTGAGGAAGTGAGGTTGAATGCAGCGAATTGTATCAACCTGTGAAATCCGTGTTTGTAAAATGAGAATGTCAGATTATGTTTGTTTTTGTCACAATTGCAGGAATTACCATTGTATGAACATTTCTTGTCAGCGTTGATGAAATATTTGTCACATCGTATAGTGTTATTGTTGAAATGATTAATTTGATTGTCATGAATGTCAGATTATGTTGTGTTTTGAAATTCTAATGTTGTTATTTTCCTGACATTATAGCTCTCTTACTCTTGCAACTTCCTTGTCTTCTCGTGTGATCTGTATATCTGGGTATGTTGAGTTGAGTTAGGTGCTTAGAAAAAGCTTAAATGTTGATATTTTTTGTTGTTTGTCTATCTCCCCCAGTGCAGCTGAAGTGGTGTAGTTCTTCATATTGAAACGGAGGAGATTAAAATGGGTAAAAAGGTAAAATTTGGTTAGCTCATTATGTGTAGTTTTCCATAGTTGACATCCTGTCATGTTGTGTTTAAGTATATGTTCGTTTTGTATATATTGACCTTGTATAATTTGTATTTTTTAGGGTCATTTATTGAGATTTGAAGGGAAAAAAATCATCGACAGAGTCAACCAAAACTGTCGGCGTGAATTGCTGAATCTTATTGAGAAATGCCTCTCCCCTGTGGACTGGCAGAGGATAATAGATGGTCCATTTGGACCTACTGTGAAGATGGTTCGTCGACAAAACTTTTCATGCCAGCTTGTACATTACGTTTTATTCCATCAAGTAGAAATGAGGAAGTTGTGGGAGACGTGGTATGACCTGCAAGGACAGCTGCTGCATTTTTCAATGAAGGAATTTGCACTTGTGACGGGGTTATGCTGTCACAGAATGAAAGATAATGAGCTAAACCCGGATAAAAATGCCGTGAAAGAGTTATTTGATGTACAGAATTTGACGTTGGGTGAGCTCGAGTCTTTATTTATGCGTACACAGCTTGATAGCCCTTTGAAATATAAGATGGCGTTATTGATTATATTAGAGGGCGTCATTCTTGGGGTTGAGAAAAAAGTTTGCATAAGCACAGGTCATGTCAAATTATTGGCTGATATCGATCGATTCACGAAATTCCCATGGGGCAGGGTTAGCTACATTGAAACTCCCCAGGGATTGAGTTCAACGGTGAAGAATAGATTGGAAACGGTTGAAACAAGCAGAGACTCAAGGGGTTGCCAATGGCCTTTCAGGTAACATGACAGGATGTAATGTATATTGTTTTGAAGTTGGTATTGTAGTTACAATATATTGATGGTTTGGCTATTCAGGTTTGGCTGTTTGAAGCTGTTAAACCAATTGCTTCAGCGTTTGCACATTTGGTGGATAAGGAGGCCTACCCACGCGGTCTACGATGGTCATCAGATTCACAACCTGATGCGACGGCTGTGGAGTCTTTCTTAGGGAAGGCCACATCCCGTTTTATTCCAAATGTGGTGTTGATAGAGGAAGAAGCTGAGGTGAAGGTCTTAAAAGAATGCAAATTTTATGGGGAAGTGAAGGACACTTACTTTGACAAGGCAGTTGAGAAATTCGAGCTAAGTAATAAGAGGTCTATCAATGATAGAAGAAAAGGAAAGAGTGATTCGGACTCTACCCCTGCTACAAAGTCCTCAGGCCTGGATGCAAGACAAGTGATGTGCGCTATGAAAGAGCTTCATGAGCGTATGATTAATTTGGAAAACCAAGTGGGCGCAGGGTTTTGTGCTATGAATAAAACCTTGGGCATAATGCAACAGATGATCAAGGAGAAGGTATTCAACAAGTCAGGTTCAACAAATGATGAACAAGAGAAAGGGGAGGTAAGATAACTGTCAACAATCGTTATTAAATTATGTTTGGGAACTTAGATATATATTTCGTGGAAGCTGAAGCATTTTTACTTGTGTAGAATAGTAATGTCATTTTGAAAAGGCAAAATGTCACTTTGTTAAACTTGAGATTGACAGTTACTTGTATTGGTTGTCAGTTTAAGCCTTTTTTTTTTACAGACATTATAACAGGAATGTCATAGTTAGTTAATAGAAAAAGGTAGTTTTATAAGTTGGATGGATGCATAAAGCTCTGTTTTTGACAATCATTATAGAATGGTGCACTTACTTATTATTCTTTTGAGTTAAATCTAAATTGTAATTTATTGAAGAAGAATGTTGTACATGGTCGTGATGAGGATGTTGAAATGGATAGAATGGGGGGGGGGGGTCTGATTCAAATCTCCTACAAGATGACGATGATAAAGGTGCCACTAAAGTCGACAATGGCAATTTAGGATATATGGTTGTTTATCGAGAGCAAAAGGATGATGAAGATGGTGCAGTTCAGAGCGATGATGTTGAGGGTGCAGTAGAAGATGAGGGGGAAAATGGAGAAACGATGACAAAAGAAGAAGACGATAAGAAAGAAGGAAAGCAAGTTGCAAGGAAGACTCGTTCAAAAAAGAAGAAGGATGATAAAGATGGTGCAGTTCAGAGAGATGATGTTGAGGGTGCAATACAGGATGAGGGGAAAAATATTTGCAAGGAAGGAAAATTATTTACAAGAAAGACTCGCTCAGAAAAGAAGATGGGTGATGAAGATGGCACAGTTCAGAATGAGGCGAAAAATAAAAAAGGGAGGACAAGAGGAGTTGAGGTATGCATCAATAAATCTTCCTGACAGGATGGTCCCTCAGATCACCAACATGTTATTTATGAAAAAGCTTATTTGCAGACGCTAAAACAAGCTGAGGTGGAAGGAGAGTCTACCAAAGAATCAATTGGACTCTCAACAAGAAAAAGCAGCTCAAAAAAAAACAATTGATCATACAACTGGTGAACTGAAGGACCATCCTGTCAGGAAGAGAAGACTGTCCAGAGAAGCCGATAATCCCAAACGATGCAAGGTTTCAACGCCCAAAGGATTTTCAAACATGAATAAATTGCAGCGTTGGTTAGACTCGAAGGAAAGGTTAGGAAGTTGTCCCTCATGTCTTGATGATATGAACCTGTCTTGAAGATATGAATGCGTGTTTGAGGTGTTAATTAAACCATGTTATGATGCAGTGAGGAAATTGTTTCTCCAAGTGGAGAAAATCTACAGAGGGAGTTTTTTGAGCCATTGTTGCAACCAAAGGGGTGGCTGAAATCTAAGGTAAGCTCCTTTCAATTTTTCTATAAATTATCGTGGCATGCAGCAAATTTCTGGTATGACATATATTTTTGGTTTGTAGTACTTGGACGAATGTATGTATTATCTTGGTTGTCGTGTGCGTGACAAACCAGTGGCAATATTGGACACCTGGTTTCAGCGTAATTTGGACAAGGAAATGAATAGATGGTTATCAGATAAGCAAAGTTATGTTGCTGATGGATCTAAGATGAGATACCTACGTGGGGAACTGCCTGCAATTTATGGGAAGGATTGGAAGGATGTGGATCGTATATACCTCCCCTTCAATTTCAAGGACAAACATTGGGTAGCTCTGGAGATACAACTTAGTAAATGGTGTGTCACTGTATACGATCCCGACGTCAATTTGTTCAAATTGTCGGAAGTCCATAGGCTCCTTGCAGAGTTGACATATATTCTTCCTGTCATGATAGCACAATATGAGCCTTTGGCAACAATTTATGAAGATAGGCGGGGAAATCCCCTAAATGTGACTCGTGTTCCTACATTGGAGAGAAACAAGAGAGGGTAAGTTGTTTACAGAAATTGTTCATTTGTTTGTGTGAAATTGGTTATAATATCAGCAAACCAACTACATTTTTTACTTGTGTGCAGGGGCGATTGTGGCGTCTTCACGATCAAGTACATAGAAATGCTAAGTTCCGGACGTCAAAACATCGTGAACGTGGGTGACAAATTTGTGGATGAGTACAGAAAAAGGATAGCCGATAGTTTGTTCGATATGAACTGGTTTGACTAGTGGAGGATATGTTATTCACTTTCATGTAAGCTTCACTGTAGTTGGGATAGTGCTAGTGTTGTATGATTCCTTGTTGGGTGGTTTTCGCTAGAATTGACTTGTATTGTTGACAATAACTTGTGTTGAAATTGTTTTGGAAATCTAGCAAAATTGGTTGGTGCATTTCTTGTTCATAATTCCTGCCAGTGTTGTTCATAATTCATGTCATTGTTGTTTTGGAAATCTAGGGTAATTGCTACTTCGTTGTAGATGCATACTTCGTGTCAGTGTTGTTCATAATTCCTGCCAGTAAAGTTTCTTTGTAATTTGCGTACATATGTTTTTTGTCACATTGTATAATCCTATTGTCTTTGTAATATTATTTGTTCACCGATTTGACCGTTTTAATAATATTTAATTTAGAATAAAAAGCGTAAGACATACACCGATTTACCTTTCTTCGAAGTTCGAATTCTCCCAAAAGCCCCTCCGTGTTTACCTTCCAAAATTCCCTCCACATTTCTTCTTTTTCCTTCCCAAGAAGGCGACTCTGCAAACATCCATCATTGTTATCAGACATTTTCTTCTTCCCCAGAAGGCGACTCTTCAACTCCTCCATCTTTCTCGATTTTTGCTTACTCTTGAAGTCCATCTCCACATTTTCTTACTTACTCCCTCCTCCATCTTTCTCCATTAACGTGTTACAAAAGAACCCTAGAAAATGGCAGTGCTTAGAGACCGTAAAGAATCGAGCCCAAAGAAGAGTGGAGAGAAAAGGAAGAGAAAAGAAGACGACAGCCAGGTTCGAAAGAAGAAGAAGCAGGGAGATGAAGTGCAGGCGAAAGGCGGAAAAACTCATAACAGTTCCATAGGGAAAAAAGCTGCGAAGGGCAGGTCGAGGCCAAAAGCGAAACCAGTAGAGGGGAATAAACCCTTAATCTTTAAAGAGGATGTAAGTTGTCTAAATTTTTTTGTTTAGGGCTTAGCGTAATTTTTCAATTGTCCTGTCACCCATCTGAAATGGTTTACTTCTTTATCAGGAGTGTTTTTTTAGGGTTTTATGTTTTTTTATCTGTCGTCTGAGGCTTCTGAAATGGTTCAATTGCGTTTGTTTATGGTTATTTTCATTTGGCTTGCAGATTAGGTACAGTTATTTCAGAGGTGAAACTTTCTACGATAGAATTAACATCAACTGTAGGGTGCACTTTGTTCGTGAGATTGAAAACAAGTTGACACATGTGGATTGGCAACGGGTTTTGGATGGCCCGTTTGGAAAAGTTTTGAAAATGTTACAGCAGGTATCATTTTCTTCACAGACATTGCATGCAGTTCTATTTAAGCAACTTGAAACAAAAAAGAAGTGGGAGTCTTGGTATGAGGTGGCAGGAAAAGAGTTGAGGTTTTCGATTAAGGAGTTCTCTCTCATAACTGGACTGAATTGTGGTGAACTTCCATTTGTGGATACTAAAGCAGACGGGCTAGTAATGGAGCGTTTTTTTGGTAGTCTTGGTGGTCCTAAGACGACCATACAAGATGTTTACAACAGATTTAAAGAACATCGTGGATTGGACAACTACAAAATGAAATTGGCACTGTTGTTGATAGTTGAAGGTCTGTTGATGGGAGGGGATAAGAAGAGGCTAGTGAAGCCGCTGCATGTTAGGCTGCTGGAGAGTATGGATTACTTTTGGTATTATCCATGGGGAAGGGTTGCTTATGAAGAGCTTCACAAGTCATTGACCACATCATTGACCAAAAGGATACAAACAGTAGAGAAGGCAAAGCTACTCTCCGACACACCAAGAATTCCATATTCCATTCAAGGCATGCCAGTTGTGTTCCAGGTAGTTTTATTGCTTCAAATATTAATTACTTTATGCTATACTATGACAGGATATTTGAGTACTGGGTGACAGGATCGTGGTGAATATGCAGGAAGTTTTTCTTGTTTGATTGACACTACATAGTAGTATTCCAACATACTTTTATTTGCATTCCAGATTGTTTTAGGATGACCTGATCTAAATTTGTAATGGTTGAAATATGAATTACTGAATGTGTTTTATTTGCAGCATAGTAGTATACTTTATGCTATACTATGACAGGATATTTGAGTACTGGGTGACAGGATCGTGATGAATATGCAGGAAGTTTTTCTTGTTTGATTGACACTACATAGTAGTATTCCAACATACTTTTATTTGCATTCCAGATTGTTTTAGGATGACCTGATCTAAATTTGTAATGGTTGAAATATGAATTACTGAATGTGTTTTATTTGCAGCATAGTAGTATACTTTATGCTATACTATGACAGGATATTTGAGTACTGGGTGACAGGATCGTGGTGAATATGCAGGAAATTTTTCTTGTTTGATTGACACTACATAGTAGTATTCCAACATACTTTTATTTGCATTCCAGATTGTTTTAGGGTGACCTGATCTAAATTTGTAATGGTTGAAATATGAATTACTGAATGTGTTTTATTTGCAACATAGTAGTATACTTTATGCTATACTATGACAGGATATTTGAGTACTGGGTGACAGGATCGTGGTGAATATGCAGGAAGTTTTTCTTGTTTGATTGACACTACATAGTAGTATTCCAACATACTTTTATTTGCATTCCAGATTGTTTTAGGGTGACCTGATCTAAATTTGTAATGGTTGAAATATGAATTACTGAATGTGTTTTATTTGCAGCATAGTAGTATACTTTATGCTATACTATGACAGGATATTTGAGTACTGGGTGACAGGATCATGGTGAATATGCAGGAAGTTTTTCTTATTTGATTGACACTATATAGTAGTATTCCAACATACTTTTATTTGCATTCCAGATTGTTTTAGGGTGACCTGATCTAAATTTATAATGGTTGAAATATGAATTACTGAATGTGTTTTATTTGCAGCATAGTAGTATACTTTATGCTATACTATGACAGGATATTTGAGTACTGGGTGACAGGATCGTGGTGAATATGCAAGAAGTTTTTCTTGTTTGATTGACACTACATAGTAGTATTCCAACATACTTTTATTTGCATTCCAGATTGTTTTAGGGTGACCTGATCTAAATTATAGGGTGACAGGATAAATTGAAATAATGTATCTTAGTTTGCTAATTCTCAAACCGCTTGTTATTGTAGATATGGGTATGGGAAGTTGTGCCAACATTTGGTCTCCAATTTGCATCAAAGTTGAGTGAATCTGCAATGCCTCGAGGTCTTTGTTGGTTTTCAGATGACGCCCCTGAACATGGAGTGTTGGAGTTGTCTTTGGCTGATCCTACACATGTGGTTAAGCCCATTCTTATTCCCGATGAGGATGAGGTGGATAAGTTGTCCGACTGCTACTATGTTGTTGAATTTGATGACCCGCATTTTGATAAAATTGTGAAGGAAGCAATGAAGGGTTTGAAAAAGAAGGGGAAGGGGAAGCAAGGAAAAGATGGAGCGAGCTCGAGTAATGCATATATGCAGTCATCAGAGGTGATAAGTCAGATGTTCAGAATGATGAAGAGGTTGGAAAAAGGAGTGCTTGACAGGATGAGAAGGCTGGAAAAGTGGGTATCAAAGGAGGAGGAGGTGCCTAAGCTCAAGAGTACTGGGAAATCAAAGAATTATTCGGATGAGGATGAATCCTATGGTAAGTCTGATGAGGAAGAGGAGGAAGTTTATAAGGATGATGAGGTGAAGGATAAGGAGGTTGAGGGTATTTTATCTGAGAGTGATGAGGTTGAGAGTGATGAGGTTGAGAGTGAGGATAATGATGATGATGATGATGATGAATCTGGTGATGGTGATGAGGCTAATCACAATGAAGAACTTCGGCAGGGTGGTGACAAACCGAAGGAGGATGACAAGGTAGATGTTTCTGATGAGGAGGAAGTTTCTGATGAGGATAATGAGACTGATGGTGAGGAAGTTAAGGAGGCTGTGGTGGAGAAGGCTGCGGTGGAGAAGGTGGAGAAGGTAGAGGCTGAGGTTCAGGAGGCTGTGGTGGAGAAGGTAAAGGCTGAAGGAAAAGAGGTATGAAAATTATCAAATTTTCATCACTACTATGACATTATTATTTGTACGAATTGACAAGATTTCTAGTGTGTGAGTTTTTATGTTTTACAAGAAAAGGCTGGCATGGTGACAGGATTTGTACACATGCATGACATGATTATTATTATTGCAGGATTTTGATAATTCCATTGAGGCTAACAATGATGTTGAGGGTGCGTATGGTGTTATGGCCCTTGTCAAAGACATAAATGAAAATGCTGGCGTTGGTGAAAAGGACTATGAGCAGGATTTTACTAACGACATTGAAGGAGCACCGGAGGCTACCCAAGCTGAGGTAGAGGAAAGAGAGGAACCTCTTTCAGTGCTAGCCGATGTGGTTGCTGCATCCAAGAAGGCGAAACCCAGAAATAAACGAGAGCGGCATCTCCAACCGAGGAGGGTTCTTCCTAGTCGTATGGTGAAGCCATCCGCTAAAAAACTAACACCTTACACAGATGAGAAAAAGGGGAAATTGTGAAGAAGATAACCAAGAATTCACAGGTGAAGGAGATGACTGCTTTGCTGGAATGGATGAATGATGAAAGGTTAGTATCTCACGGATTTAATAATGTTCAACTATCTTTCATGGATTGAATTACGCCTTCTTTGTTTTTCAGCTCTAAGCCAATAGTTGGACTGTGTGGTGAAGAGATGGACAAGGACTGGTTTGGCCTACTACTGGAACCAAAAGCTTGGCTGGAAGATGGTGTAAGCTATTTAATTATGATGTCAACTTAGTTTACTGTTGGGATTTATTGCAATGCCTGACAGGATGAATTATGTTTTTTTGAAGCAAATCGATGAAGTTTGTTGTTATATCCGTAAGGCGCTTTTGGAGTCCGAAGTTAAAAGCAAGGCCACAATATTGGACGTTTTCTGGACTGCTGATTATACGGATGCATATAGAGACTATATCAAAAATGAATGCGCTGTTCCACCTGCATCTGAACGTGCACTCGCATACTTTAGGGGAGATCGGCCTAAACCTTATGGGTCCAGTTGGGATGATTTGGACTTCATTTATTTCCCCTTCAACATCGATAACAATCATTGGGTGGCTGTTGAGATCGATCTGCAACAATGGCAGGAAAATGTATATGATTGTAATGTGGATTTGAACCCTAACTTGGCCATAGAGAACTGGGTGCATGGGATTTGTCGGTTTCTTCCTCACTTCATGACACAGTACCCCCCGCTTGCCAAGAAATTTGAACATCGGGGTACTCAAGAGATTAAATTTGAGAGAATTCAAGGACTGAAGCAGAACAAGCGTGGGTAAGTCGAAATATCAATCCCCTTACGAAATTTATTACATACTTCATCTGAGTAACAAAGTGCATATTGTGTTCGTAGTCATGACTGTGGGATATACACTCTGAAACACATGGAGTTGCTAAGTGCTGGTTGGAAAAATCTGGACGTTGTGGCAGACAAATTTATTGACGGCTTCAGGAGCGACATGGCTCACAACGTGTTTGACGGGGTCTGGAGGTCGAGCCTAACGAAGTGCATCATTTAGATTACATGCAATGTTATTTGGATATTTGGATTGGATATTTGGATTACATACAATGTTATGACTACTTCAACTTGTTTAGATTGCATACCAACTGTTTCTGTATCCTGTCAATCTTGTCAACCGTCATGATATTATCCTTAACTGCCCCCCAACGCCATTGACTGACAATAAAAAATTAGTCAACCATCATGAAATTATCATTAACTACCCACCAACTTCCGTCAATCAGTGATAGGATATTAACCCAATTAATTAAATAAGCACGCTCATAAATGTAACCCTAACTGCCACCAACCCAAAAACCTCTTTATATACCCCCTCATACGAAACCATATTTCCTCATCCACAATCCGCTCCAAAACTTCATCCACTTCCTCACCCTAAAAACTCTAATTTCCCTTCTCTTGTTTCGTTTGTTTCCATGGCTTATGAGCCTAACGACTATGAATGGGGCCTTAACGATCACATGGTTTACACAACTGTCCATACCGGTGGGAGACTCATCCCTTCAAGGGGACAAAATGTCGGGATTTCAAGCCATGTCTACCAAGGCGGGAGGACCCAAAACTGGAGGCCCTCGGCTGATATGGTACAGGATATCCATTGGTTGCTCAACCAAGTGTTTCGTTTTAACGATTACGAACATGACGCCGCTTACTTCTTCGATGTTGTGCCCCCCCATGGCGGGCCTCGTACCTTGAGGGCCTTACAGCGCCGCGGAGACGCTGTCGCCCTTGCCGCCCAAGGTAGATCCGTTGCCTTCATAAACATATATGTCGTCACTGGAGATGTTATTGATGAACTTCCGCAGCGCGACGGCCCAGAATCATATGTCTCCTCCGCACATATTTAGTATCTAATAAAGTAATCGAGGTTATGAAGTCTGTTGTTTTATGATATGTATGTCAAGTAGGAGAAGGATAATGTCATATAGTGACTATATATAGTCAGTAGGTTATGGTATAGTATGTTATGGTAATGTCGCATGAATTAATATGTTATGTCAAGTAGGAAGATGATAATGTCATATTATGTAATTCTGTTTTATATAATATAGTATTTTATGATAATGTCTTATTATGTAATTCTATTTTTCCTGTGTATTATTCAGATACCACTCATGTCGGTCTGTTGGTTATTTGAAGTCATGATAAATATGAAAGAATAATAAGTGGGAAGAAGTGTTAGGTACAGAATGGAGTGAAAGTTCTTTCATATAAATATAACCAAAAGTAGTCAATATTGACAATGTCGGGATATATATATATATAACGATGACAGGATAATATTACATTAACATACGGATGCATATTAACAAAATACATACCATTTATACGAAAAGTAATATGAGTGGTAAGAGATCCTTCATCCATGTGGAACTCTTACTACACATATTAACAAAATAGTAACACAATTAACGGCATCATGGGCCGGCTGAGGGGTTAGGACAGTTTCGTGAGTTATGGCCGATAGCACCACAACTTCCACACCTTCTCCTCGGGCCCCTGTATTCTCCCCGTAACGGGATCCTTTTCTTCCTTGGTCTTCCGGATTTCCTCCTAACAACCGGGGGCAAACATGCTCTATTCAAGACCGTGTCAGGAACTTTCCAATGCTCAAATGCAGGAACCGGATATATAGTTTCCTTGTACACTTCCTTCCACATTTCAGCAGTAAAGAAGGGATGAACAAGAGTGACAGGATCCACACCACAATCCTTCGCGGCCGCTATAGCATGCGCACAGGGAATTTGGTCAACTTGGAAGACGTTGCAGTAGCAGGTTCGAGCATGCAGATTTACCAAGACTGTAGTTCCATTGGCATGCACTTGAAACTCATATTGATTTAGCCTACTCACAACCATTGTCAACGATTTCAAATAATTACCTTCTAGCTCAGTACAAACTGTCGGGGTCAGAATATCCACATGTCCCTCTCCCTTAAATCGCATGTCACAAAACCAATTACTCATGACATTCAGTATACCATCAAGCAACCCAATCAACGGCATTAGACGCGGGCCCAGTAAGCGACTATTCACGGATTCTGCGTTGTTGGACGTCATAATGTTGAATCTGTTTGCGGGATTATGCGACCTTGTCCACGCTTCAAATCCAACACCCCTGAGGTATGTACCGACTGTAGGAGACTGGTTGCAAAGTCTTGCAAATTCACGATTAAAGTCTTGTTTGGTGTACGCTTGATTTGCCTTTTGGTACAGAATCCACAAGTCATTTCTTTTAAACCTCATCTTCACGTTACCCCATAGGTGAAGTGTGCAACAACCATGCTTTGCGAAGATATAGCGCTCTCTTAAACCTTTGTATATACTTCCATGACGGTCAGACACAAATACGAGGTCATGATCGTCGGCAACAACAGAGCGTAGGTGTCGGGAGAAATACGACCATGAACTATCATTCTCGTTGTCAACAACAGCAAAAGTCACTGGATATATTTGTCTGTTTTCGTCTTGTGCCACTGCAACTAGAAGTGTGCCTCTGTACTTTGATCCTAGATGGGTACCATCCACGGTTATGACCTGCAGTAGTTTTCAATCAGCTCTACAATGTCATGTATCGATTTGACAATAGAATCGGGGAACGTGACAAGATGGAAATATACCTTTCTTAAAAACTGCATTCCATTGCGCCAAGCACCCAAGCTGATGAAACAATACTTGAATCGACGATTAGAGTCTACTTCAACATGTGTGACTGTCCCTGTATTCATCCTTTCGAGCATGTACATGTATCCATGAATCCTATTGTAGCTTTCTTCAACTGTGCCTCTTATCCTGTCAATGGCGGTTAAACGTGCTCTGTTTGCCTTGTCGTAACCAACTGCCACTCCCATTTTCTTCATGATGTCTTGAATTTCGGTAGCACGAGGTCCGGGACATGTACCGGCTGTGTTAAATTTGTAATAGGATTGTATATGTAACATGCTAAGGTTAGTTCATATACATGCTCATATATGATCGTACTGACAGGATTGTTTACTTACCTTGAAATAATATGGTCAGCAATTACGCTTGAACTTGCATGTCTGTGGTAATTATGCTTTAGCTTCATGCCACATGTATGTTGTCCACAATACTTCCTTACTTGAAACAATCCTGTGCTGCCAAGAGCGGTCTCACGACAAAAAAATGTGCAACTAGGATCAATGCACCTTACCACATATAACTTCTTATCAGACTTATAGACGTGCATCTGGAAGCGCCTCTGTAATGCCATCAAGGATAAACGATCCTTAAGATCCTTCTTGCAATTGAAATGCTCTCCAACTTTATTTCCAAATTATTGCCGCTCACCCCATTATCCTCCATTGGCTCTTCCAATTGCCTTTTACACAACCGTTTGCTACGATAGTACTCGGCTTCAATCTGTTGTAGAACTTCCTCATCAATGTCTATGAATAAGTTTTCGACTTCATTAGTGTCATCCAACAATGTCCCTTCTTCAACATCCTCCTCAACATCATCCTCAAACTCATCCTCAAGGTCATCCCAATCAAAATCTCGCCCAACGTCTTCCCCATAATCACTCCCATCAGTTTCCGAGTCTGCCTCAGATTGGCTCACCAAGTCAACTATTTGTACTTCCCCATTGTTTACACGACAAATTTTTGGTTTAAGTTCATACATGTCACAATCAACGATATCCCGTAAAGCTTCAGTGGGATAATTTCACTTACCATATTGCTCTTGTCGGATTTGGTACGATCAGTGACAGGATGGCGACCTACCACAGCCTCGGGCTCTGCCTCTTGAGTTTGTGTTAACGGTGGCGGAGTCAGACACGTTGTTATGTCCTCTTCATCACTTCTGCTTGGATGGCAACCTTTCACAACCTCTGGCTCTTTGTTTCCCTTCTTTTTCATACTCGCATATAACTCGATAGGCCAAATGTTATCGTGCGAGTGTGCGTTCAAAAACTTCAACGCACCAAGGTCCTCGTCATCTTTGACATCGATTGGTTGTGCCAGTGGTTTCCACGGTGATAGATATTTTATCTCCATTTCATCTATCTCGTCAATGCATTTAATCTTCTCAGCTAACTTTTTCCTGAGATTTGAGTAATTCATATATGCATACAAAAGAAGTCCTATTGTCATTGTGATCCCATCAAAAACCCACTGTTTCCCTTACATGTCCATTCACCACCTGTTTTCAGAGTCAAGTAGTATGATGTTGAACCTGTTACACGAAGAAAAAGCAAACACAAGTTCTATAGTTTATTAGGGCCAAACGGGGACCCCCGAATGATAATGCCCTAACACCGACATTAAAGGGTAAGCAAGACCACAAAATAATTTTTAGTAAAGAAGAATAGGAATAAGAACGTGAAAGTCAGAACTCACCCATTATTAAACTTCTTCTATTCCAAAGGACATTGAAGACGCTGCACAATCTATTTTGAAGCTTTGTGGATTTAAGGTCTTGGGGTGTTACGGAAGTTTTGTGCAGGTTTACAGGTTGGGTTATGCTTGGATAACAATCCCTAACACGTGGGTAAAGGGGTAGAAATTGGAGGGAAATTTTAGAGGGAAAACAGAGGTTTTCCCTCTAAGTGTGTACTATATTTTCAGAGGTCATATCAGGTGAATAGTTATGAAGCAATATTGAACAAAAAAGCTAAATAATCTCAGCGGGGACCACCGACCATTCCTTCTCATTTTGCCTCAACAATCCCTAAACCCTCTTTGCACCGAACTTGAAGGTAACCCTCTTTGTTTATTGTGTGGTTTTCACACTAGATCAGTAAGCAAGCACGTATCACTTCTTTTTTGCTGGAAATCTTTCTTTGTTTCTGTAGTACTCGAGTACAATGTCATCCAGCGACACCTCAAGTTATCAAAGCGGGGACCCCCGCAAATGTGAACATCCACCTTCATCTCCTACACCTTCTCAATTAGAGGAGAAGTTGCAAGAAGAGTTAGACATGTTGCTAACGAATAGCCCACGTTCCAACATGTTGGGTGAAATAATCACACGCCTACGTACTGAGATACATGAACTGGACAGAGAATCATGGAACTCAATACAACTGAGATGCAATTCGATCATGCAATTTGGCGACTAAATGCAAGGGTGGCAGAACTTGAAGCTGAAAACAAGGCACTATACTCCCAGGCAAACTTCAGAAACCATGTAATAGTTCCTATTTCTGCGTTTGGTACTGGTGTGATTCTAGGGATTAGTGCTTTCAGCATTTGTAATCGAGCATGTAGGCATGGTTGAGGATGAATTGACTATGAAGTATGTACCTCATGACTTTGGTTTTTTATGTAAGAGGATGAATTTTATTTTCGAATAGTTTTAGAAAGCATGGTTGATTCTACATGTGAGATTGCCAAAATATTAATGTCGACACTACACACACCGACAATTACCTTACTAGAATAGTTGTCAACTGGATACTATCATTACATTCCTACAATATTGTAGCGTGGGCTACCATTACATGTCTACAAAAAGGATAGTTGTCAACTGGATGCTATCATTACATTACTAGAATCACAACTACCTACTCACAACCTCCTCATGCACGAGGAATGCACAGCCTTCATAGGCGCTATTTAAAACACAATCCTTTAGGATTTCTTGCCAGTGCCAATCCTGTCAAAGACCAAAAACACGGTAGTTAATCAACCTTGTTAATCTTGTCAATGACCAACAACAATGACCAACTCTTAGGATTTTTTTTACCGGGAATTACCTTTTCTAAAATATAAGGGTTTCCAACTATAATAAGAAATGATCGGGCACGAGTCAGGGCAAAATTTAACCTCTACGGTTGCTCATATATCCCATGCGGAAAGTCTTGTCATATTCATCGTGGTTAGCGGTCGATCTGACGGTTGACAGGATGATCACTTCCTTTTCTTCACCCAGAAACTGCTCAACCCCGCCAATCTCAATATCCCTCATACGTAGAGACATGAAAGCCTTCCTTATCTTTAGTACTTGTTGTGGGAAAGGGGTAATAATCCCGATGTCTTGCTCAGGCATATTCCTTCTATCAACCTCTGTACGAGCTCAACCACCTTGCTAGCTTCAATCCTATTAAACCATGATGGGCTTCCCTTTTCCCTCTCATCAAAGCCTTGGATGCCACAGAACATGAAAGGGAAGTTCCTATTGGGAAGCATATCAGCCCAAGGTAAGAAACATGTCTTACTATCTTCTCGATATGGCCTCAATGCTCCACTATAAAATAGTCTTGAATGAACTTTGACAATAACAGGGTGGCTCCGGTAATTGTTCAACAATATTATGACATAATTACGATCCCCTGATCTGTAAACTTCAAAGTCCAACAACCTCTCTAGAAAAGATCTTCCCAAACCATAAGCCTCAGCTTGCTTTGAATAAATAGCAGGCCCAAGTTGTTTGGGATCACCACAAAGAACAATAACTGTGTTCTTTTCTATTAGGGTTGATATGGGGATCATTGTCTCTGGCTCTGAAACTTGGCTTGCATCATCTAAGATGATGTGGGAGAAGTGGCCACGGTTAACCCTTTCAGCGTGATAGAGGTAAGATGCACTCGTGTATGTCGTTATTATTATCTTGTACATGCGGAGTGCATCTCGAGAAGGGCAAGTGAAGAAATCAGCACTGTAGGTGTAGAACCTCAACAATGAAGCGTTTATTTTTTGTAAGGGACGATGTGTGGCATTCAACCTATAAATATCTTCCTCCCTAAGTGAAGGATACTCACCAAGGATTTTCTCTAATATGTGATCTGCCGCGCAATTTGAATAAGCATATACCAGTATATGAGAATCACGTCTAGTTGTATAGAGTTGTAGGATCACCTCCACCAGTGTTTTTGTCTTTCCTGTTCCCGGGTGTCCATAAATCACATAAGAAGCTCCTCCTCTGCAGCCTAAAATTAAGCGAACAACATTGTTTTGGTCCTCATCAAGATGAAGTGAGATAGGCACAAAATTGTTGGTTGTAATCCTCCGTTTGACTGATACTCATGGGGAAAGAGGAAGTTTTCATGTAATGCCTCTGCAGATAGAATGGCTTCATGAAGCTTATGGAAATTTGTCCCGTTGAACACAAAACAGATTTCATACGCATTGCTATCTATAGCCTTTGGTAAAATTCATCATTAAATTGCAATAATAATTCATCAGCCTCACACGGTCGATCAAGCCCTGTTCAAAGAACATTAGCAAGTTCAACATGAGAACATAACATTGACAACGATAATTCGTGCAATTTCATAATCCATACCGACAATAGTATATTACACTTTGACAAAAACATAAGATACCTAACATTATTAACATACCTGATGGACAGAATATTCTCCATAAACATTCACCACATCTCCACTGACAACTGAGGGGCCTTCTTTCACTTACTCCCTGGCACTTTAAGTGCTACAAGCCTGACATTATACCTTTGTCTCAAAGTAACAAACTTCATATTATAAGCTTTGACATACTCCTATAAACAAATATAAAAAAAATTCATTCAACAACTTGGTACTACGACAGAACGATGCCATTTAGCTATCCCCTCACTCCCCTAACCCCCATACATAGACAACATAACACTTACCATAATCAGAAGTTCCTCCATCCCTAACAACTCATTGAAATACGACACATAATTTTCCTCTGTTAAGCCTTGTAAGACCACTTCATGGATTTTCTCAAACTCTATCGTTTTCCTGATCTGTGTTGGTATGTTATATGGTCTCTGAGGTGCCAAAGCTTTGGATACCTCATCTTCAGCCAAGAGGAAGACAAGTCGTTCAATAATCCCCTGATCAGTTTGGATATGCAGTATAGATGTGAAAAGGCCAATCTCCTTGGGCACACAAGACATCCATATAGTCAAGCTACCATGTGGGTTCAAATTTCGTCCTCCATATCAAAACAAGGGACAAAATCTTCCTCGGGTATGTCATCTGGCTGGCCAGATGGAGGTTTCATCAATGACAACACAATGAATCTTCAGGATTTGAAGCATAAATCTTCACACCCCAAAGTAAAATATATTCATCTGTGGTGTTTTCATGGTGAATGACGCCACGGCAACCTCGTTCACAGGAACTGATTGAGGCTTTCCCTCCAGCGAATGAAACGGCACAGACACCATGACAGGACCCTCCTCAGTTGGCGATGATGTTGTGACTGAAGGAACATCGATGAAGCCAACCTCTCCCTGTCTCCAATGGTGGAGTATTCATCGTCCATACCTATTTGCCACTCAATTAAAATCCAACAGAAATTTGTGAGTCCACAGGAAAAGAACACAACCACACGATTTGCTCTAGGAGAGGAAAGAGATGAAGAGAGAAAGAGATGGGTAAACAACACACACTCCAATGAGATGTGGTAGATGAAGTGCCATTACTATCTCCATAAAGTAAGATCTCTGCGAAGTAAATCAATCTGAATACGGTCACATTTGTCAATCATACATTATACACTGTGAAAAA